>OY282449.1:55489211-56089211 GCA_958295655.1 Palloptera scutellata
ACGCGTTCCATATAAACCAGCTTCTCGCAGTCTCCTGGGTACAGTTTCAATACTATGTCTTTATCGGTGTCCTGTGTGATTGCATTGCTTCATCCTCCTCCCACCTATCAATCTTCCTTACATTCAAACAGTGCTCTGCATTCATAGGGGTACACCCTGTGTGTTGAAAGCATCAATAAAAAAAAACTAATATTTACGCAATGATAGGTTTCTAGCTCGGCCCGAATAGTTACTTACTTTTCCTTATACTTTTAATGGCACAACAGCCCATGGAGGGCCTAGGCCGAGCTTTTCGCATCCACTCATGTTGTGCGTGTTAGATTTGTACATGAATGGAAGGGACCTACAGTTTAAAGCTGAATCCGAACGGCGAAGTGAAAACCTTTTCATAGCAATTTTTACTCTTGTAGGTTTGCCATTGCCTGCCTAGAGGTGGTGCCGTGTAGAAAAATAATTTTTTTTACTTTTTATTTTGTCTGCGCCGAGATTTGAACCCCGGACACTCTGCGTAGCAGTCTAACGCACTACCACTACACCACAGCGACCACAATAGCGACCGAATAGTTACTGCACTTTTAAATCGATCCTTTTTGCTAATATTTTTTATAAGGCTATCAATTCTGTTACTGGTTGCACGTTTAGGACCAGATCCATTTTTCCTCACCAGGAACTCCATAGTATTCTGTTTTTTAAAAAAAACGGACAATTGTGGAATGTGAGCAACTCAATTTTTTAGAAATTTTCCGGTAGGAAAGTCCTTGGTCCACTAATGTTAGTACAGCGACTTTTTTGTCATGTGTCAGCTGCTTATATTTTGCACTCATTACTGCACTTATTTCACAAAAATTTCTGTTGTCAACACATTGGAATAATGTGGACCCCTTTATCGTAGCAAGAAAAAATAAGTAAATTACCCAAATTTTTACATACTATTAAAAAGTGTTGCCAGCGGTGCGGTTTTTATGACCGCCAGTGTATGTGGGTGGGTGTACGCATATGTGAGTGTATGGGTGAGTATGAATGTTTAGAAAGAAACAGACTAATGCAGCAGTTTTTCAAATATACCTACATATATTTTTCTGGAAAAAGTGTATATCTGTGTGTACATGTATGTATTTGTATGTATATTTTTGAAAGTGTATGTTGTATTTGATTGGGGCTTATTAACGAAATGAACAGCGAATATTTAAACTTTTTAAATATGCACCAGTGTGCGCAATGATGTGTGCTTATTTGCAATAATTTTATCACTATTTTTCCTTTGTAGTTGAGTTGAGTTTGTTTAGGTGTATGCCACAACAGTTTTCAATTAAATCAAAATCATTTGTATTTGAATTGATTAAGTAATTGTAAACACATATGTGGGTAAATTATTTATTTTATTAATATGTTAAATAAAAAAAAATTGCCCTTCAATGAAATACATATTTATCATAATTAAAATTGATAATTAAGTTTACACAGTATGCATGTGTGTGTTTGTTGTTAATGTGTTCGATTCAATACTGCAAGATACTCTTTTTTAAATTTTTCAATGTATGTACAGGGTGTGTGCCATATTGTATGTAGGTATGTTAACATTGAATAATTTTAACATTTATCAACCGATTGACTTGAGGAAACATGTTTCTGAAACGACAATTCAGTACAATTTTAACCATTAATCGTTTAACACCGTAAAAACGGACTGGTATAATGACGCTGTACAACGAAAATAGTCGTTCAGTTGTGTTAACTCAACGTGTATAGTATATCGTCGAAAATATCGTGGCCAACAAGCATCGTCTGACAACACTATTCGTCGTTTGGTGTCGAAGTTTGTTGAGCACGGGATTGTGGGAGATCGTCGACAAGCCGTTCATCAACGCTCAAGACGTTCCAATGAACTGGTTGAAGCGGTAAGAGAAAGCATTTTGGCGTCAGTGGAACCAGTGGATGATTTGCATTTGTTTCCGTATAAAGTGCAATTGACCCAAACAATATTGCCGATAAACCGTCCCCGTCGCCTGGAATATGGAAAAAACAGTCGTTCGAATGGTTGACACTGAACCTGATTTTTGGAAGGAAATTTTAAGGCCTATTTCACACTCTCTGGCGCCGTTAACAAGTAAAATTTCCGTATTTGGTTAATGGAGAATCCACAGATCCATGAACCACCATTGCATGGCCGCCACAAAAGTGACTGCTTGGGCTGGCGTTTGCGCAAAAATCATCTTTGAGCCATTTTTCTTCAGAGAAGACGGAACAGCCGATGGGATCCGATGTCGGTGGATGTTAGCTCATTATATCTGCTCACAAATGTGTGAGAAATGTCTGGACGGTTACTGGTTTCAACCAGACGGTGAGCCATGCCACACTGCAAATCAAATAATGCAGTTTCTGCAACGAAAATTCACTGGACGTGTGGGGTCAAAAAATGGCGACATTGACTCCAGATTTGACCCCTACGGACTTTTTTTGTGGGGTTACTTGAAAATCAAAGTGTACGCCAGCAAGCCTCAGACAATTGACGAGCGCAAGATAAGCATTCGTGCCGAAATCATCGCTATACCGCCCAAAATGCTGGAAAATGTGATGGAAAACGCAGCAAAAAGGGCACATTTTGTTTTGGTCAATAACAGCGGCCACTTGATTGATGTATTCAAAAACTAGTCCAAATAAATTGTAAAAGACACATTATGTAAAAATACCTTATATATGGAAATCGGTCTTTTTTAAGTTAGTCAATATTCACATACCGACATACCCTGTATAACTATGTGTTTATTAGTACAATTTTATCATTTATAACTATTTTCATAGTTTTCATAATTAAGCAATTTTTGTAAGGGTATAAAAGTATATTATAATAATATATATAAATTATATATATTATACCATATGTATGTATGATTTGAGTATTGGTAAATGCCCATACAGCTAATAGCAGAGTTCCAAAGTACGGATTGAGTTCTGTTACCAAGTATTTCAAAAAATACCATACGCCAGTATTTGTACTAAAACACTTAATAATAAATAATTACTTTCAAATATTAAATAAAAATTACTTCAAGTACTTTCAAACCTTTCAAATAAGTATTACTTACAAAAGTTATTTCAAATACTTTTCAATTACTTCGAAATACTTGCAAATACTTGAATTCATTTAATTACTTTTCATTTACCTTTTGAAGAATTTAAAAGTGTTCATGAGTATTTTAACAGTATTTGAAATACTTCAAATCATATGTACCTATACTTCCATATTTATAATACACAAATTCTTTCAAGTGCTCATATACTTTCAATTTCATATCTTTATGGCATATTTTGGAAGTATTTCAAAGTATTTGTGAGTATTTGAAAGTATTTGTGAGTATTTGAAAGCTATTTAAGCTGTATGAGCATATTAAAGTTTTGGAGCATTTTTAAAAGTATTTAAATTACCTTTGAAGAGTATTTAATATTTGAAGGTATTTATAATTGAATTTTAAGCACAAATGCTGAATAGTTAGTTTATTGTATTTAGTACTTACTTTTAAATACTTGACATTTATATTTGCATTCATAATTATACTTACTTGAATTATCAGGTCATTATGCTATGCCAATAACATATCTTTCCCGTAAATGCAAGCTTAGTTTGGAGTAACAGTTCAGTCATTAAAACATTTAAATTAATTTATTTTGAATTTTTATAGCTTTCTGATTGAGTTGCTGATTCTAGTTCAACCTTGAACCAAGAAGCAATCCATAGTTGTAGCACCATAAACGCTATGTTAAAATTGTTTCAAATGTTGTTGTCCCAACCACCCATACTTTCCTGTAGTATACCAAACTAGCAATGAACTTGATGTACAAGTTAAACATTTTTCTTCATGCTAAACCGATAAAAATCGTGGTCGCTGTGGCGTAGTTAGTGCATTGGCATGCTACGCAGAGTATCCGCCGTTCAAATCTCGGCACAGGCAAAACCAAGAAGTAGAAAAAACAATTTTTCTCTTGACAGGCAATGGCAAACCTACAAGGGAGAATTTTCCTCTGGCTTTCGAAAATGTTCCCTATGAGCCGAGCCATATCTAGTATTTACTTAGAATGTAAGTTATATGTGTTGTCATCTAATCTATCTTATTAACCAGATCTAATTTTTTAAAAGATATCTGACTACATACGAGGGTAGATCAATAAGTACCCGTGTTAGGAATGAAGAGGCAAGTTTTTCACAAATTTTTTTGCTATTTTTTTCTACGTAATCTCCTTTTAGTACAATACACTTTTCCCAACGTTTCTGCCATTTCTTTAACCCCTTCAAAAAATACAATTTTTAAACTCTTCCAAATACGCTTCTATCCGACGGGAACCTCCTCGTTTGAGCTGAATTTTTTTACCCCCGAGCCAAGTTTTCATGGTGGGGAACAGAAAGAAGTCGCAGGGAGCCAAGTCGGGGAGTACGGTGGGGTGGGTGCGGCAGGAATTCGTAGTTCAATTCATGCAATTTGGCCGCGACAATTCCGTATCTGTTTGCTGTCCACTGTATGCAATCGCGGCACCCATTGGGCCTACACATTTCCCATGCTTAACCTATCATGTAAAATATTAATTACCGTTCCGTACGATACTCCTACGGCCTCTGCTACTTCGCGCACTTTCGTTCGGCGATCGGCGAGATTCATGTCGTGGACAATTTCCTCGGTAACCACGTCTGCCAGCCGGCCTGGGCACTCCTCATCAAAAACAGATGTACGACGACGTTTAAATTCGTTGAACCAATATCTTACGGTTGCCATAGATGGTGAAGGGTCCCCATAGACAGCATCCAACTTCGCTGTTATTTCTTCGCATGTTTTTCCATCCAAAAATAAAAAGCAAATTACGTATCGATATTGTTCTTTTTCCATTTTATCGCGAAACACCAAACACGTGTGATACTAATGGCTGCAAATAAAAACTATCCTATGAATCAGTTTGAATCATTTAGTGTGGTGTCGTGTGACAGATGGCAGTACACGACAGTAATGCCAACTTCCCTCAGCAATGCCACCTGTTTTCCCACACGGGTACTTATTGATCTACCCTCGTAATATGCAGATAATATGCTGAGGTCAACATATTTACATTCTACAGAAAAGTAAGGGAAAATTATCATTTAGAGGGATCAATTATCAAAGGGATTTAGAGGGATTGTAAAAATTATTTTTATTGCTAAGTTGGCACCACTGTCTTCTATCATAACGTGAGGTTTGAGTGCGATCTGTCATTTAGTTTGTTTACAGTGCTTCAAGTGTGTTATGTGATTTTTACAATGAATAAAAATATCGAACAAAGAATTTGTCTCATTTTGTAGTGCAAGTGGAATTTCGTGTGCCAAATAACTGAAAATGTTACAAAAAGTGAACTGACAGTGCATTCAAAAGCGAAGGAATATTTTCCTCACTCTGGTCGGTATGGTTAACTATTTTCTTTAATTATCCCTAGGAATTCTTGCTAGAAGATAAGACGGTAATCTGAGTGTTATGTGGCGTTTGAGAGAGCTAATTCGACTAAAATGACAACGTACCATCACACGAGGTTATCCCTGTGAACGAATTTCTGGCCTAAAAGTCAACAAATATCATCGAAAAATCGCCGTATTCACCTGATATGGCTCCTGCAAACTTTTTTCTCTTTCCAAAACTCAAAATACTACTTCGAGGCACCCGTTTTCAGTCGATAGAAAATACAAAAGAAAATTCGCGGCAAGAACTGAAGTCGATTCCGGAAAATGCGTTCGGAAAATTTTTTGACGAAAACAAAAAAAAAGATCGAACACTTAATTTATTGCTGCTAGTTTCATTTAACTAGGAGCGAGTAGTGAACAAAACACGATTTGGATGAGACTCAGCTCCTAACGTTCAACCAAATGTCCAGTGGAATTGAGATTCTAGTGTGGAATTGAGGCTCTATGCATTCACAATCCAATTTTTGCAATTAAAAGCAAAAGTACCGAAGCTAAGTAGTCGCCCAGTCTCAATCGGACCTAAAAGTAAAATATATAGAATTTCCTATCCAAGTATAGATCGTAAATCATATAATCTGAAACAGAACAGTTTCAGTGTGAGGAATTTCACTAAGAATGTTCAGTTGACCAGCAACTGGCAGCCTCAGGCTAGTAATTGCTGAGGCTGTCTTCTTATGGTAATGATTATACGCAATGATACTCGATAAATTAGCAACTCAAAGGCATAGCTCCAATGATGGATAGACAGAGAAGGACTTTGTAAATTATTTAGGTTGGTGATAACCGAGCCCTGTACGACTTTAAGCCACCACTGTATGTCTTAAAGCCATATAGTCGTGTAAACTAGGTCCAACTAGTTTAGTATATGGTAAAGTCATATGATTATCTCGGGAGCAAAATCTCATGTCTTTTCAAAAAGTTTTCTACAGTCCTGAAAAGCTAGTATAAAAGTGAATATTCCTATTAAGTATTTCTCAAAATTTATAACACCCTAATATTTGACTCCTTTAATAACCGTGGTATGAGTTGAAAGAGAATCGATTTCCAGCTTGTAATTTCTAGGAGACAAGGTGTTACACATGCAATTCACACATGTGCGAAAAGATCGAGGTTTAATTTAGTGTTAACAATTTGCCAATTTATTAAATGTTTTCACATCAATTTAAAATAGATTAATGTTTCATTATCTTCTGGTGAAAATTCAATTAATTATATAATAAACAACATCTACTTATACATACATACTTACAAAGTAACAACTGTAGCTGTACTTAATTTCATGAAATCTTCCAAGTTTACTAAATAAACTAAAAATAAATACACATACACACCACCACATGCTGGTGTGCGTTACCCTTCTTCAAAAAAAATAATACGAAGAAACATGTGCAGTATTTCACTATCTTAAGATTTTAAGTTTTACTTGTCATATCACTAAAAAAAACAACAACTAAAATACACTCAACACTTTAAAAACGTAAATATTCTTTCTTCTAATCCTTCAACACAATTTGCACCTCTGTCTTTGCTTTACTTTGGGGCTGTGCTTTCTTTGAGACGACGAGACTAATACACCCTCAATTACGAGTAAATTATTATGCCATATATGTACCTTATCTTAGTGTGAAGTTAGCAGTCATCAGCCCTAAAGTATGCAATGGCAAATTGCATGCGAGTGTTTCTGTATCGCCTAAAGTATTTACGAGCTGAAGACACGGTGATATTTATACCACATACATACATATACTACATACACTCACACACACTTACATACATACATACATACATATATTTTTGTACATATAAACGTACTTGCATACGATGGAAGTGTAAAAATGTGAGTTAAGGTAAATACGAGAAACGTTGAAATGTGAAATGTGTTTTTTCACATATATGGTAATTGTTTGTGTAAAGTAAAGAAGAGAAGGAACAAAAAATGAGTGGAATGTTTCTTTTGCTTGCATGTTGCTTAGAATTATCACATTTCCTTACACATACCTACATGAGGGCATAGTACATGAAATTTGTTGTTGGGTGGTTGGTGTTGGTTGGTTTCATTGCCAATAAAAGACGGCGAAGTCAACGTCAACGATAATGGCTACAACATGCAGTGCATGTATGCACGTACTCGTATATTATTAAAAACGCTGATGTTTATAAGTGGGAGCAGTGTAGTTTGCAGCAGAGCCAAGGAGGTATATTGTGTAAATCTACTGTGCGCGATTGTTGTTTCCTTAAATTATTAAGTGGCATTTTGACTCTATTCAACGCAAAGTCAAAGAGTTGTTGCTGTTGTTGACTTTTCCGCTGCAACTTTTCCCTGCTATGAAGGTTTGAGTTCACTTATTTTACCATTTTTTTTTGGCCAGAAATTTACCACCCATTCGACTGCCATGTGCGCTTGGTTTCTCTGTTTGCCTGTCTGTCTGTCTGCCTGCCTGCCTGCCTTTATATTTTAATGTCGCATGCAAAACTTTCATTTCTGTAGCCATAATTTGACGTTGGATCTACTATTGTGTTGTTTTCTTATTTCTTATTCATTTTCATTTAGCTTTCTCCTCTCAAAGTTGCATGTCATTCACATATGTTTGAAAGTAGAGAAGTGCATGACTGGTTTCAGTTTTAATATCCTTTTTTGGTTTCTTTGTTTTCATAATTTTTTATTTTTATTTCTGAGAGCGAAGGTAAACTTATACATTGTGTTTGTTATGTTCTTTGTTATGTAAGAAAATGATTATAGAGCAAAAGTTGTCGTACGTACTATGTGCGTGATGGGGAAAAGAAAAGAAAATGTATGTATTTTCATTTTTGGTTGTGTAAGAAATTTATTTTGGGAGTAAAGCAGCAATAAAGCAGAACTATAGCGAAAGCATACCGTAACATGTTGTATAATACTTAGTAGTATCCATCAAAGTATACAAGTTTAAGTAAATTTGAAAATATGTACTTACTTCGTTTTACATACCAAATCATCTTTAAGCTATGTCAAGGGATCGATTTTATTTAATCCTTGTGCTACCCCTTACAATTTTTTTTTATCCAATAACTTATGTACGCACTTTTTTAATTACAAAATATGCTAAAAATTTAAATTTAATTTCTTTATGGTTTACTATAATTTTTTTGTACCTTAAAAACATCAATAGACTAGACTGTTAAGGTAAAATATTTAACAGGATAAAATAGTCATTGCTCATTAATATTCCTACCGTCATTATCTCCTACTAAGCGAAGTGCATAGTAAATATTTAGAAATATAAAGGGTGCCCCAATAAGATTGCATGATTTAATTTAAAAATAAAATGCATATATTTTGAGTGCTGATATTTTTAAAGTAAACATGTCCCGATTAAGTATGGAATATAATATTCGGAAAATGGCCCCGGCAGCTCTGATCATAGAACCTTGCTCTTTGCATGAAATTTTCGATGACATTTTGAAAAAGATGTAGCTCAATCTCGCTGACAAACGATGCGTTGGATCTCGGCCTTGATCTCAGAAATTAGTTGTGGTTTATTCACTTAGACCTGGGATTTCATAAAACCCAAAAAGAAAGAAGGCGCACAGCGTTAAATTGCATGATCTTGGTGGCCAGTTGACACCGGAATTTCGGAAGATGATTCGGTCTGGGAATCGTTGCTTCATTAAATCGATTGTTTCATGGGCCATGTGGCAGGTGGCATAGGTCCAGATCCATACTGTCCAGTTGAGGCCACAAGAACTCCGTTATCATTTTCCTGTAACGAATACAATTCACAGTCACTGCATATCCGGCCTCAATTTGACAATGATAACGCGTTGTTCCTTTATGTAGCGCTCCATTTTTAATAATCGAAAGAATCGTAGACGACAGCCGATAAATTTCAGAGCTGCTACTTGCACAGAAAAAAACATGGCACAAAATTTAAATGCACTTGTTTTGGGACACCCTCAAATATCATTACCATCAATTAACTTTGAGTTGGAACATTGGAAGCATGTATGGATTGGACTTCATAGTCAGAAGAGTTAATTTTCTTCTGGGTGCTAAGGTATGCGGCTGGTAAAGGAGAGGTAAACAGTGGCGATCACAAAAGAACTTGTGAGTAAGGTAAAATGTGCGTAATAAAAAGGATGTAGCCTAATGTAGCATAAGGAACTAATAATAATTATTATTATTCATGGCGAATGAATGCACTGCGTCCAAAAAGATCTATTGCGCCTCTAAACATACAGTACTTCCATAAGTGCTACCTCCGACAGAAATTTTAGCATTGGTCCTACTTCTATCAAAGTTCAAATTGACATTTACACAGTTTTTGATCGTCAAACAGATCCCTACTACGTGTATACATAAGTTCAGGGAACAGTTCTTCCGTTCAGCAGTTCAAAAAATACTAACAATTTACTTGCAAAATTGTAAATCTTCTACCGAAGAAAATTACGCTGAAAATTCGGTAGAAGAGAAGCGCCTTCCACGTAGTTTGTGAATCAATTTATGGAATGTGTGCATGAAACTGAATTGTTATTGGATAAAATAA
The DNA here is from genome assembly GCA_958295655.1 of Palloptera scutellata. Lineage (NCBI taxonomy): Eukaryota > Metazoa > Arthropoda > Insecta > Diptera > Pallopteridae > Palloptera > Palloptera scutellata. The sequence continues at coordinate 55,499,208 of OY282449.1, forward strand.
CACGTTCTCGTACTTTTATAGTGCGCACAATCGCTGCTCAGAATGTCCACGAAGAACCAACCACTTCAACTCGCTGTCGTTCTGACGAATTGGGCATTTCACGCACTTCTTTGTTGCTAATTTTGCATAAAGACGTCGGTATGCACAAAGACCTCGGAATGTACAAAGACCTCGATATGTACAAAGACCCCGGTATGTACAATGATCTCGGTATGTACAAAGTTCAATTGGTACAATAGCTGAATCCACATGACCATCTGCACTCGTTTTCGGTTCGCTAATTTGTCTTTGGAACGCTTGGAAGAATATTAGAATTTATACCGAAAAATAATCTTTTCTGATTAAGCTCATTTTGACCTCGATGGTTACGTTAATAAGCAAAATTGTCGCATCTGGTGTTTAGACAATACACACACTATTGTTGAGAACCCAATGCGCCCTCAGCGAGTAACTGATTGGTGTGGTTTGTGGGCCGGCGATATTATTGGGTAATTTTTCTTTGAAAAAATGAGGTTCGATTTGGCTTTGTTGGAATATTATTTGTGGGAAGCCATTAAAGATAAGTGTTACGATAATCAACCAGCAACGGTTCTTCAGTTCTTAAGGACGAAATTGGTGCAGACATTGGTCATTGGACAGCTTCACGCAGTCGAAAATGTATTGAAAAATTAGGTTGATACGTAGTAGGGGCTTCTGAAAAGCCAGCCGAGGAAGTCATTTGAATGAAATAGTGTTCCACAATTAACCGAAAGGATTGTTCTTTCGAACAAAAAAAACCACATTGAAGGAAAATGATTCGTTTCTTATTTACACTAAAATCAAATTCCAAATTATAAATGGCCCACCCTGTAGAAGGAGGCTTAGGATAGATGGACGTCAAAGTAAAAAGGTTAAAAATTTAATTTTCAATAATTTTTTCTATTAAACGAAAGGATTGTTGTTTCGAATAATAAAAACCACATTGAAGGAAAATGATTCGTTTCTTATTTACACCGAAATCAAATTTCAAATTATAAATGGCCCACCCTGTAGAAGGAGACTTAGGATAGATGGACGTCAAAGTAAAAAGGTTTAAAATTAAATTTTCAACAATTTTTTCTATATCCCGAAAGGATTGTTGTTTCGAATAAAAAAAAACCACATTGAAGGAAAATGATTCGTTTCTTATTTACACCAAAATCAAATTTCAAATTATAAATGGCCCACCCTGAAGAAGGAGACTTGGGATAGATGAACGTTAAACTAAAACGGTTTAAAATTTAATTTTCAACCATTTTTTCGAAATATCTAGAAAGATAAAATATTACAGTTGCGGTCCAATCATTAAAATATAAATAACAATTAAAACTAGAAGTGGGCAAATGAAGTCCCATTTACATATTCTACACATTGCTGAATTCTCAAACCAACTAAGAGACAAAACTAGTAAACATAAGTATCTAAGGTTCGATTGTGTTAAAATCTTACCAAAATTTTGGTACATGAATACTTTGTTGTGTGTAGGACAGTGTAATCGGTCATAAACTCAATTAAGGCAAGTTATGAGTTTGCAGATTTTGGGAAAAAATCACACAACACAAATTACACCCTCCAGCTAAAGAATTTTGATGGTTTAGAAAGAACTATTTATTACTAACTAATACTCCAAAGGTATTTCACTTCAGTCCACTTCACAAATACAATGTAAAAGATATTAAATATTTTATGGCTTGCCACCACATTGCCACTGCAGTACAGATCAGCTGGAAAGGATATTTTCTGCTGCTGCTTGATGTTTACGGCAAACATTTTGATGCGCTTCAAAATAAATATAATTTTCAATTTCAAAATATAATGCAACTACAATCACACATACACACTTATGGTACTTCTACTTCTGTGTAAGTATGTATGAATGAAAGTATGTATGTATCTGCAAGGAACTTCTATGTGTTGGTAATAGTAGAGATAGCTACAGGAAACAACCCTCAAATATCACATGAAAAATCGTAATCGTACGAAAGCATTAAAAAGGAAGAAACGTAAAATTTCGCTCAAAAGGACTCACAAGGATATAATGAGAATTATGTACGTTCAGTGCAACCACCAACACACAACAGCAACGGGGCATTGACATTGTCTAAACTCGGTCTGTCTGTTTGTCACTCTCTGTTTTATGGTAGTTGTCTGCCACTGCAATACATTTGCCATCACAAACACACACACACACACACACACACACACATCGTCGCACAGAGAGCAGTCAAGGCTTTTAAACTTCGTTTTCATGTTTCATTGCAATTTTCTCCGCGTGGCTGAGAGCTGAAATTCAATAACAACAACAACACACACCAACACAGCTAAAGAAGGACTCAACTGAAAATGGAATTAAATGAAAATAAAATTTCGTGCATCGTACATATATTGCAAGGACAAATGTTTTGTAGCTAATGGGTAAATTTGGTTGCATTTTCGTATTTAATATAAGTACGTAGATTTTTGATATTTACAGGCATACAATATTAGTACAGGGTGTTTTCAGCGATCGATAATGTGAGTTGTAGAGGGGTGCCGCTTGTAAAGAGGGGTGACTGGTGCTTGGTATTGCACCAACGATGCCTTGCCACACATGTTCACGTGGACACGTGCTGCGCTTACATGATTGTAAATTGAGATTTTTGGGTGCGAGATTGCCGCAAATTTTCCCAATATATTCAATACTATTTTTCTAATGATTTTATAGTATTTTCATTGCATTTTAGGTTTCGGGTTGAACACATTTATCTAATGACCCATGGTGTGGACGGTGATAATCGTTAAGAGCATTGTGGAGAAATTAGTAGTGCATCATTGCTGGGTGTTCTGAGGGGAAGAGTGGGAGGGGAGGTTGTATTTTGGTTTATTCTATGATGACATCATGGCATCACGTATTTTATTTTTCCAATATAGAAATGAGGTTACAATCCAATATTCGTACAATTCATTTCTAAAATGTTATACAGAAAAAAATTTGTACCAGTAAAAATGCATGACAGATGCTCTTTAATTACTCCATTGTGCATACAAAAAATTCATTTAAATATTGCAATTTTATGCCACTCCCACCTGTTGTGCTTGTGTGTGTATGTTTTTGTTGTTAAGCGTTAAAAGTTTTATGCAATAAAACTGTGAGCAACTAGCAAAATCTCTTTCGCTGCTGCACTTTGTTGAGATTATACTATTGTACAGCAAAAGTGTTAGCCACACATGAACAGCTTTTCTCCTTTTGTTGTTGCTTGCGTTGTACATGACACACAAAGAACACAAAAACCACAAAATAATAATAATAGCCTGTTTTTTGTTGGTGCACTCCTGTGGGCGTATGAGAAGGGTTTACTGTTTTCGTGCTCAACATTGCTGCTGGCCTCTTTTTTGTCTGCGATAAGTGCCTTTTCAATGTGTGCTGTTGGTGATTTTGCCGTTATTGTTGTTGTTGTTGTTGTTGCTGCTGTAACTTTTATTTAACCACACAATGAAACTAATTTGAGTAGTGGGTCCGTACTACGTGCGTATTATTTTTACTATGTTAATAAAACATAAATGGTTCAACTATTGTTGTTTTAACACAAACCTACACACAAAAAACAAAATACTTCAATTTGGAACGGCACTAACTACCATTTTCATTAAAATCGGATCGTTAGCAGATTCTGATGCAATTGAGTACAATCCATTTGAATTTGGAAAAATTTTATTTAAAAAAAATAAAAATTGTAATTAGGTCCTTTCTACAATTAAGGTAGCGATATATACAATAATGCATGATTTTATTTAAGGAAAACACATAAAGTGGTCGCTGTGAATTGGTGGTAGTGCGTTGGACTGTTACGCAGAGTGTCCTGGGTTCAAATCTCGGGACAGGTAAAATTAATAATTAGAAAAATAACTATTTTTCTACACGGCACCACCTCTTGTCAGGCAATGGCAAACCTACAAGAGTAAAAATTTGCTTTGAAAAGCTTTTCTCTTCCCCGTTCGGATTCAGCATAAAACTGTAGGTCCCTTCCACTCATGTACAAATATTACAAGAACAACATGAGTGGATGCGAAAAATAGAAAATACATAAATTTTTCTTTAATGTTTAATATAAACAAAATATGAAATGTATGCAAACATTTTACTTAATTACTAGAAATATTTCAATTACTTTTGTAAATATTTTTCAACAGATTTTTATTTAACCATGTTCATCTTGTTTATTTACATTCTCATTTCATTGTGTATGAAGGCTTAGATTGGGTCAATGTGGTTATCAGTGTTCTCATGGTTGGTTGAAGCAACTACTGGGCTCCACTCGGATTGCCAGAATATTTCTAGATGGTTCAAACTTTCTTTCAGATCATCAAACGATGTCTCAACAACTAAACGATAGAATTGCAAAAGCTTATTTGCATAGAATGCAAATCCGCAATCAATTAGGTAATTCACAACGTGTCGTATTCCCTTAATGTTGTGAAAGTTTGTTTGAAAAATGGAAGAATTTACGAAAATGAATACGACACCTTGGAAATCGGCCAAATGTTAAGTGATATCGCTGATTTCCTGTAAGACTGTCATAACTCAAAAACATAAATTTCGAGAAAAATGTATTTAAACTTTCCATATTACCTTTCACTCCAACTGGTAACGATAAATACTCTTCTCACATAAAGAGTTCATAAGATACATAAGATATGATTTTTGTACACAAGATAAAACACTAAATAACAGTTATTTCTGTATACTTCCTTAGCTCGCACTACAACCGATGATCGGTCTTTGCCGCCTCTATAAAGCTTCGCCATTGGCCTCTGCTATTCGCGCGCTGGCGCCAGTTGATAAGGCTAAGTGCAGTCAGGTTGCCCTGCACCTGGTCTTTCCAACGGAGATTAGGACGTCCCCTTCAGCGTGTTCCTCCACCGTGGTTCGAATAAAACACTCTTCTAACCGGAGCGCTTTCTTCCATTCGCTCAACATGACCCAGCCAGCGAAGCCGCTGGAGTTATATACGCTTGACTATGTCAGTGTCGGCGTACAGCTCATACAGCTCATCGTTCCATCTTATTCGATACACTTCGTCCATGCATACTGGACCGTAGATCTTACGGAGTATCTTCCTCTCGAATGCTCCTAACAACCTTTTTCAATTGGTGTTCAACGTCCACTTCTCAGCCATATATAGTAGGACGGGAAGGATGAGGGACTTATTGAGCGTTATTTTCGTCGGTCGATAGAGGGCTCAGCTTCTCAATTGCCTACTGAGCCCATAGTAACACCAGTTGGCAAGAGTTAATCTCCACTTCATCTCAAGGCTGACATTATTGTTGGTATTAATGCTGGATCCTAGGTAAATGAAATCCTTGACGACTTCAAAAGTATAATTGTCAACAGTAACATTTTGTACAAGACGCCGACTCTTTGTTTGTTGACACAAGGTATTTCGTTTTGTCCACTAGATCCACTCGACAAGACTTCCTTTTCAGCGCTGCACTGACTGCTCGCGCGTTGGTGCCAATAATGTCAATATCATTAGCGTATGCCAGCCGCATGACACTCTTGTAGAAAATAGTGCCAGAGATGTCGATGTTCGCAGCTCGAATTATTTTCTTCAGCATAAGGTTATAGCAGTCTCACGATAGTGAGTCACCTTGTCTGAAACCTCTTCTGGTATCTAGTCTGTCCCAATTTTCACTGCGCTGGTGGTGTCGGTCAGTGTCATTTTGCAAAAATGAATGAACTTTGCAGGGATAAAAAAAACAGACATTGCGGCGTACAAGTATATTACTATAATCGACAAATAGATGGTGAGTCTCGATCTGTTTTTCTCAGGTCTTTTTCAGGATTTGGCGTAGTGTGAATATCTGGTCGATGGTGGATTTGCTTATGGCCAATCTAACCGGAAATGCAATCGTTGGAACTTTATCGATGTGTGGGTAGGAATAATAGCAATTCCTGGAAGCAAAACATGTTCTCCTTTAAAATTTCCCTTTAAGAATTGTGGCTTCAATGACATTGGGACTTTTCGTTTAAGATTTGCATAGATTTAATACCAGAAAATGCCTGAAAGTAACGAATGACAAGACAGTTTGCGCAATGTTAAAGCTAACTGAAACAGAAATGATGTCGAATATAGGAGCTGAGTTATACCATTTTTAAGTATTGAATCGTATAGGCGGTACCACGACTCTTTATACAACCACCTTTATATGTGACATGAAGCTTAAAGTTGAGCACATAAAGTCCTGTTCCAAATTTCGTTAAAAAATATTCAAATTGAGCCGAGTTATAGCATATATAGATGTAGTGTACGGGCGGTGCCACGCCTCTTATGGGAATTTTACTCCTTGTGTTGACAATTACGAACACAACAAAAAATTCCCAAGCAAATAGGTCGCTCAGTTCTCGAGTTATGGAATTACAAACATATTTCACGTCTCTGTTTGATAAATGTAGATTATTCAATTTTATAATTATTAAAATTTTTAAATAAAAAATTACAAAAACAACCCAACCTAGACAACCACGAACATGTACACACAAATGTAAGTATCAACTTGTATGTATGGTAGTTACATAATAGCTAATATGATTTTGATTAATTAAAAGTGTTTTTGGGAGAATTGTGGAGTTAACTGAAAAGTTGCATGCTATATTTGGCATGGAACTTTTGCGATATGTTCATTTTGGTAACACACACAGTATCTAGGTATGTGTTGCATATATCGTATGTGCAGACAAGTTGCATGCCGCATGCATTAATGTATTAGCGTTTGGTGGTCATGATAATGTGTTGTGTATTCTGTGGCAGTGAATAAAATACATCAGGTTTGCGTGCACTGAATGGTTTGATGTTCTCTGATAGAATAACACAATAAATCAGATAAAAATCATTTTATTGTACCTGGTAGGAAATTGCTTTAAGTTTTTTGAACTTTACTTCTTTAGATACGTTTTTGATATTTACGCCGGGGGTAAAAGATGATCGTCGCAACGAAAATTGTCACGGAAATGATGGGCAGCGCTCTCTATCAATCGAATATGAAAAAAAATTAGGATGCATATGTGTAGACACATAAATGATGGCCAGCGCTATATATATATATATACTTCATTGATAGAGGGCGCTGCCCATCATTTCCGTGACAATTTTCTCTGCTGCTCATCAGTTTGTCGTCAAATTTGTCACTTCAAACAAAAATCGTTAGAAAACGAAAACGTTCTGAAGAAGTAAACTTCATTGGCTCTAATGAACTCATTTGCTGTCTCTTCGCATTAGTCTTTGCGAGTTGTTTTAAAAGAGAATTCGGTTTCTGTTGAGACTCAAGTTGATTGCGATGTCTACACTCGCGCCATCTTTCGGTGCTGGTTTTTGTGTTTTTTTTTTCACTATAGCAGAATCTGATTTTGGTTGAGCCTCAATTGGTCGACGAAGTGTACATTCTCGCTGTCTCTCAGCCTCGTTTTTTGCTGGAGATTTTTTCATAGCACAATGACCATTTGTTTGTGGCTTGCGTTTAGTTTTATACTCTATACTCGCTCATTCTTTCAGGTCTAGAAATTTCTAACGATTTTTCTTTTAAATGTAAAATTTTACTAGAAATTGAGTATTATCATTCGAGTACGATTCATACTCAGCGTCTTCCATCAATCAAGTTTGAATCAAACGCGAATTAGCGCCCTCTATCAAGCGATAAAGAATATAGGACTCCTCTATCGATTGATAGAGGGCGTATAGTGGATGCATATGTGCTGCCCATAATTTAAGTGTATATACATACGTATGCATCCTCATTTTTTTCATACTTGATGGTAGAGGGCGCTGCCCTACAATTCCGTGACAATTTCCGTTTTGCCTCGATCATCTTTTACCCCTCCGTAAATATAAAAATGATTCTAAAGAAGTAAACTTCAATTATGAAAAATGATACTTAAAGAAAACTGCCATTCGGCAATGCCCTTTCCGGTAATCGAACCCTGGACCGCTAATATCATAGTACAATGTAACTAGACCACCGACCCGGGTATACCAGTGCATGCTTATTACATTTCCTACTGGCACAGGTGCAGGCATGTGCGTCTGTCTCGAGTGTCTCTCTTTTGGCCAGACATTTCCCAGTGATTTTTCCATTTGTTTAAATATTTATTTTTGATGATTTCTAGGTTAGATTGCATTTCATAGTAAATATGAATGATAAATGAATAAATCGATTTGAATTGAATTGAATGCGGACACGAGAGTAATGAAATAGGGAGGATAAACTACATATATAGTCGGACGGTTGGTTGAATGAACAAATGCATGAATTGCCAATACATTTGTGTGCTTAACTTTTATATTTTGTAGAAAAGGTTAAATATGCAAATAGAGAAGGCAGTAGTTAAACAAACAACACCAACATTTTTGCAGCAACATTTGTTTATACATTTCCTCGACGATTTTGTTTTGTTTTTATTGTTGTGAGAATTATAAATATTTACATTATTGTATGAAATTTGTTTGTGGGTTTACATACATACCGACATACATGCACACATACATACATACATATTTATGTAGGGGCATTAATTAATGTAGTATGTGTGTGATAGAAATCATATTTGTAAACTATGTGTTTGTAAATATTTGTATGAAAGATAATGGATTTTAATGTGTAGAAGGGGGATGGATTATTTTAAGCTCATGCTTGTTGTTTTGGCTTTTAAAATGTTTAAAATGTTATGCACACATTTTAGTAAATGGATCAAAAAAATACCACTTAAATAATTTGTATGGTTTGTTTTTGTTTTTTTTTTTTGTCAATGTATTGTATTGGTGTGTGTAAAATATTTAACGACATACAAATAAGTCGGAAGCAGTATCAATTGGAAAAATGCATGCAAGTCGAAAAACGAAAAAAAGTGAAAAAGGTTTTGCTGCCATGTTTACAGCACAATTATTTCACGACAATACAAAACAAAGACCAAACCTCAAAATACACCGACACAGAGAGCTCCACACACGTACGAACAACCACACAATAAAAAGAAGGACCAAGAAATATTTTTGTTTATTGTTTTTTTTTTCTTTTTTGCAAATGTAAATCGTGTTACAAATAATAGGGTTGCCGTGTGCATACGATTTCTTTGAGCATGTGTATACGTAAGAGTGAAAGAGAGTTGCTGCCGCTCGTAAATTGTAGGCATGCAAGTACAATATGGCGTCAACCCTTACCGTTATGCTGCGAACATATTTGGTTTTCCACAAACCAGAATATTGGCAGTCTTTTTGTTTTTTTTTTGTTTCTTGGTGCAAAACCTAGAGGAGCACAAAATCAAAATATGAAGTCGGTCGGTCCACACCGACTACTTGCTTATGTCCACATATCTCACATAGATACATACATATGTGGTATGTATGCATGTACAGTGGGGGCGATATCATAAGCATCTGAAACTTATTTGGCAGGGTGGTTATGTTGGTGTTCGCTGTTCGGCGAACGCATCATATTTTTCTCTAGTGTTCGGTCTGGTGGTTACATTCAGCGCGTTGCGGAGTTGCTTTTGCTCCAAATGCATTTTTTTGTTTATAATACTATTTTCTACGCAATACTGCGCAACACTACCATAAATGGTATTCAAGAAAACTTTAAACAAATTTATCAACATGGAGAGTGAAGTTAATAATTTGCAATGATTCATAATGATGCATAAATGCTTTTCTTAGTTTTCTAAAGATAACAATATCCACTTTTAAACCGTAAAAATATTCGCAGCGTTTTCTGCAAATTCAAAGAATGATTTATATGTTTTCGTACTATTTTACATATGTACTATACATATTTCTTCCTCTATTGTAAAACAGCTCATTGTCGCCCCGTGTTCCCCCCGCTCAGTGTTCATTTTACCGTTCATATCGTGTTCGTTGTGAGAGTAAGTAAAAGCTCTATCTTCGTGTTCGGTACAACAATAATTTCGTGGTGTTCGCCAGGCAAAGCCTGAATTAAAGGCTGTGGTTATGTTGGTGTTCGATGTTCGGCGAACATATCATATTTTCTCTTGTGGTCGGCGTGGTGGTTACATTGAGTTCGTTGCAAAGTTGCGCTTGTGCTCGAAATGCAGTTTCTGATAATACATTTGTTTGTGTGCAACGTAAACACTACATGGTATATTACAAACAATTTTATCAAAATGAAGAGTGAAGTTAATAATTTGCAATGATTCATAAACGATGTATAAATACTTTTCAAAGTAAATAAAATAATATCCACTTTTAAACCATACAGATATAAGCAGCCCTTTCTCCAAATGGAAACAATGGTTGGCATTTTTTCGTACTATTTTACTTACATGTTTGTTCTTTTTTTGTGGAATATCTCATTGCCACCCTGAATACTCGTCGTGCTCGGTGTTCATTTCAACCAGCATATCGTGTTCGTTGTGAGAGTGAGTAAAAGCTCTCTCTTCGTGTTCGGTGCAACAACAATTGCATGATGCAAAATCTGAACATAACCACAGGCTAAGGTGCTGGTTATATTGGTGTTCGCTGTTCGACGAACACATCATATTTTACTCACGTAAAATTTGAATATAACCACAACCTTAGTGAACACTAACACATTGATTGCTTTATCGGATCACGTCTTAAAACAAACTTCTTCTTTTAGTTGTTTTAATAAAAATCATTTTTTTTTCATTTATTTTTAATTTTCCTTGTACCAGTCATCTTTCAGATTCGTAAACAACTTTGTGATTCTTATGAAAATAACACGTGATTCAGAACTCCGGTGAAAGAACGGAATCAAGTAAGGAAGGATGAAGAGAAAATTAATGCACGACTATCATCCACAAGTTAGGTAGTTTAAGAGATTATAAATAGAGAATGATTGCGTCATGATGGAGGCATTTGCTTAACTCTTTGAGAAAAAATGCGCCTTATGGGATGGATATCACTGCATATATGACCATCCGATATGGAATAGATTCAAAGAATGAATCTCTGAATACCCATTTCTACTATACACGCATAGACGAGAGAGAGGGAGAGAGAGCAGTATCTTGAAATTATTCAAACTATGAGTTATGGTGATCTCAAAAATTCTTCTTTCTTTTAATAAATAGGGGTGTGCATAAAGTCTTGTGCCGTGTATCACTGTTGTGTTCTTCTTAGGCTTGAACTGTTTTATACTAGAACCATTACTTCAGTTGAAATCTCTTATTCAGTTTTGGTACTATTGGAACACAGCTGAGAGTGCTTGAAAAACGTTGTGCGTTTTTCTTAAGCCTGAACACGCTAAAAGCATCGATTAGCTAAATTTTCGAGCAAGCCCCAGACACTCTGATTTCTGTAGATGTTCAAAGAGAATCATAAACCAAGATCTATAAACATCAAGAAAGTAAATAGGCTAATATATTTTGGCTCCCGGAGAGCAGGTAGGTTACACACAAAAAATCTGAAATGGTGAAAAATAAGAAAGGCCAAAATTAAAAATATGTATATAAAGGACAAAAGAAAAATAGTAATGAATTATTTCATATATTGGTTAAATGCCGTTGACAATTGTGGACACGTACATACGTGGCATACGTGGCATAGGGAAGGAAAAGCTTGTACTTAAACAAAAAGGAAAGGAAAGCAGAAAAGAGAAAACGAACGCAGAAGTACAACAAAAGGTTGAAATTTGACTTTAGCGCCAGGGAGTATTGCTGGCAATAAAGACAACAATAAATAGACGAATAAGTGAACAACATGCATGAGGGAATGACTGAAGGAAACCTCGTTAATTTTGGTATTGGGCATTTGGGTTCTGGCATGTGGCATGTGGCACATACTCGTATCATATCCATATGCACATACATATACTTATACACACCCACAAATCACCCCTAAAAATAGGCAGCAAATAATTTGTATACCTTTAATTTAGACATTCAATTTCAATTTGTATTCTTATTTTTTGGGTTGCAAATTTCCAAATTTAGAGACCTTCAATTCATTTCATAAACCTTTTTGTCTAAATGAGCTCAAAAAAGGCGCATATGCTATATGTTCCTGCATATCTATTAGCGTGCGTGTATTCCTCTGTCTGCCTCACACCCTCCGCTTCAATACACTGTATTTATGTACGTGATATTGTGGGTAGCGCGCAGTAATTAAACCGAGTTATTATTTTCAGTGGTGAAAAACGCTGTGGCCCATATATTTGCACACGTGGACAACAAGAACAAATGCCTACATACAACAGCTTGTTTTGTGAAATGTTTGCTTTTATTTGTTTTTAAATGGAGAATGTTTTTAATGACACATTACATTAACGGGGCTTGCGAGATAAGCATCGACAACAAGACAACAAGACAACATTGTTATTGTTGTTGCTGTTGTTGCTGCTGCTGTTCATTTAATAAATGTAATACTTTTGTAGGAACTCGTAAAATGGATTATCTGCTTGAATGGATATCGCTTTGTTTCAGCAGTTTGCAATTTGAAAGCATATTGCGCGATTAAGTTTAGATTAGCCTTAAATTTCCTACTTGTTCGCGCTCAGATTTCACAAGCCTCTTGCAAATTAGTCATTTAATTTTATGCTGTCATTTTGTGGATTATTTTAACACACGTTTATTGCTAGAGAGGCTTTAGGACTTTGCTGTGTTAAGTATTTGTTGGGAAGAAGAATTTTTAAAGTTTTTAGTTATTCTGCGCTTGTGGGTTCAAGCTGATGGGAGATAAACTTAATTGATTCAAATTTAAAGGCAATTCTGGCACCAAAAAGGACCCGGAAATTATAATTTATAAAAGGGATTATAAAAATTTTTTTTTTTTTGCTAAGTTGTCACAACTGTCCTCTATCCTGCCGCGAATCTTTGGGCGCAATCTGTCATTTAGTTTGCTTCAAGTATTTAAATGTGTTTTGCGATTTTTACAATGAACAAAAATATCGAACAAAGAATTTGTACCAAATTTTTGTACTGCAAATGGAATTTCGTGGGCCGAATCGCTGATAGTGTTACAGAAGGCTTACAGTGAGTCTACTTTATCAGAAACACGTGCCACCCAATGGTACAGTGCATTAAAAGGGGTCGAGATGTTGTGCAAGATTTGCTTCGCTCTGGTCGCCCATCAACGTCTTCAACTGAAGCTAAAATCAATAAAGTGAAGGAAATGGTGACGAAAAATCGTCATTTATGTTAGAGAGAGATAGTCGCTGAACTTTCTTTGTGTCACGAATCATTTAGTCCCATTGTGGGTAAGTTTGTGGAAAGCAAACTCTTGGATTTTGCACCACGACAACGCACCATCTCACAATGCTATCCTCACAATGCTATCACAATCACACCATTTACCTGATATAGCTCCGGCTGACATTTTTTAACTTACCAAAACTTAATTTTACCACTTCGAGGCACCCGGTTTCAGTCGATAGAAGACATAAAAGAGAACTGAAGTGGCGAGATTTCGGAAAATGCGTTTGAAAAATGTTTTGATTATTGGATTATTTGTTGGCATAAGTGTGGTCACTGTGGCGTAGTGGTAGTGCGTTAGACTGCTGCGCAGAGTGTCCGGCATAGGCAAAATCAAAAAGTAGAAAAAAAATAATTTTTCTACACGGCTCCACCTCTTGGCATGCAATGGCAAACCTATAAGAGTAAAAATTGCTATGAAAAGCTTTTCACTTCGCCGTTCGCATTCGGCATTAAACTGTAGGTCCCTTCCAATCATGTACAAATATAACACGCACAACATGAGTGGATGCGAAAAGTGAAAAGCTCGGCCTAGGCCCTCCATGGGCTGTTGTGCCATTAAAAGTAATTAAAGTAATAAGTGTGTAGTATTGACCAATTCCCAGCGCTTTTTTATAGGTTTTTTAGCTTCTCCCGAAAAATATATTTCAGAGACGGTATGTGGATGCTTATTAAACGGTATTAAAACGGAAGTTGTTCATTTTTTATACATAACTCGGAATATTAACTTGACCCTCAAAGTTTTCAAAATACTAGACACTCTCTTACCGATTTTAATCATCTCAACACCCTAATCTTGAAACAAAAAAGTATCGTAGCAGTTTATGCATATGAGTCTTCGGAGGAAATGTGGTAATTAGCAGCAGTGTCCGTGTTACAAGTTTTTTTAAATCTTTTAGCCTCGGTCCAATTAAGTGACATTTTCTCCGTTTCGGCTTTGATGTGCATTTTCCCCAATATGGAATCCGTACCATACGATGGTTTTCAGAGATGAACAACTTTTTTCCAGACTGGATTTAGATAACCAAATGCCTGCCGACTTTTCGTTAAACAGTGTGTGACATTGGCAGGGGGTCTACCATTTTGGTCGAGGGACAAGGAAAGCCAATTGCTTAGTTCTCCCTATGACCTCGAACACATGCTAGAATTTGATTAGTCAATATGATTAATGTGAAAATCATTCAATAAACTACTTAGGTCTGGTACCTTCTAGTCAATCTCATGCCTATACCGATCTTAACAATATAATGGCCATATTCTCATAGATGAGACGAATTTTGACGTTTATACATACTTAGAGAGGTCTTCGTTGCGTTTACAACCACAATTTGGATTTCAGTTTAATTATAACGAATCGAAATAAGTTAAAGAAAACGAATACAGTAAACCCCTGTAAAGCATCGCAGCTGCAGATAGATGACAAGGTTTTGAGGTACCTAAGTGGGGAAGGATGTTAAGAGAATGCCAGTTAAGTATCTCGAGGTACTTACGAATAAATTTACTTATTGGTATCAAAAAAATAAAGATTTTAACAGTTTTTCTTGAAGATTACTTCTTTAAAATTGTTTTTATATTTACGAAGGGGTAAAAGATGACCGTGGCGGGACAGAAATGAAGGGTAGCGCCCTCTATTTATCACATATTAAAAAAATTTGGTTGAAGAACAGCACGCAAAGACTAATGCGGAGAGACAGCATGAATGGCAAATGAGTTCATTAGAGCTAATAATTGCATCAACACTCATATCATTGAGTTCCGACGAAGGTCCTCAGATTATACAGCATCAGACAGTCAATGAGGTTGGCCGATTTACCAGCTTCTTAGCAAAAGAGAAGGCCAGAAGATTTACTTGAAAATTTTATTGAAAATGTTTTCTTCAGCGCAACAAAACATAGACGAGATTTGCCAAGTTTCTTGTCAACCTCATAACATTCGCGAGTTCTCAGACTGGCATGTGGCAAATTTTCCACCTTCTGAAATCATAGAACCTGAATATTTTGATGAAGATGATTATGATGATGATAATAATGATGATGATGGCAAGATTGTAATTAATAATGATGTAACAAATAAAACCGCATGCTTTGAGTATGAGTATTTTGATGGAGATGATGATTATCCAGAGGGCGTTGCATACATTTTAAATGCAAACGATCAAAATGAAATTAATCCAGATGTAGTATACCTGGGATCAAAGAATCATCAAACTGAACTATACAGGGCTTATTGTTTGCATAAATCAGCACATAAACAATTTGAAAAATGTTCGATAAAAATTCTTATCCACGTATAGTATTGTCTGCGATAGACTCTCGTTTTTACAAAAGTATTAAACCTAAGCTGAAAACCTAAAACGAAAACATTCTGAAGAAGTAAACTCCTGTTAGGTTTACGTCCCACTGACGCACACAATTTTGTTTATTTGTAGAAACCAACTTATAACTAATCGAATGACAATGCAAATAATTCTTTTTAACAAGTAACCATCGATTAGCACAAATTACAGGAATCAATAAACGAATCATCGAATTGTCGATTTTGACACATGTTTAAATTTTGTATAAATATGATTATTATGAACACATAAATTTTTAAAGTTGCATTTAAAAGGGTCAAATTACAAGCAATTTCATTTGTTTATCGGCGAAAAACAAGTTATTGTTAGCGGCTCCTCGGTCGGTCAATTTTTGTTAACCATAAAGAGAGTTTTGCAGAGGCCGAAACAAATTTTAATCAGACGGTGCAAGGTCCGGGCTATACTGTGGATGCATTAAAACTTCTTCAAAACAAGTTCCGTCGATTTGTTAAGAGTCATCAAAGAAGTGTGTGGTCTGGCATTGTAATGATGGAACACAACTCCTTTCCTTTTGGCCAATTCTGGCCGCTTTTCCTTTATTGCTTCATTTAGGCGGTCGAGTTGAGAGTAGTAGAGAACCGAATTAACTGTTGCACCCGACTGGAGCTGCTCGTAATAGGCAATTGCCTTCCAATCCCACCAAACACTCAACATAACCTTACATCGCTTGCGTTTCAGCAGCGTTTTACTGATGGTAATTTGGCCAATCAAATTACTTTCCGTTAATTCATGTGGTACTCAAACTTCGAGCGTCTTAGCGTAGCCTGATCTCTTTAAATGATTCCAAACTGGGTTTGCAGTTGATGTTTAGTGCCTCCGCTAACTCCTGACAGCTTGCTAAATTTATTCGACTTTTTCAGTGGCTGGCCGACGAAAGCGAGGTGCATCTTCGATATCGATATTTCCGGAATTGAATCGAGCAAACCACTCCTGGACCCTGAGTTCACTCACAGCATCCTCACCGTAAACCGTACACATTTTTCTGCATGATTTTGCAACATCTTTCTTCAGATATATCACTCATTTTCAAATCAATGTAACTTATTACACTAGCAACGAATTACACAACAGTCTTCACACAAAATGTAGCCTGAAATGCAACCTTTAAAATATTTATTCGTTTGACATAATCAGACTAGTGTTGCCAGATGGTATGGTACCAACATCATTTTGTAATGAAAATCCGCGGATACTTTTTATATGACCCAATATTCTCTCTGAAAATGTTGAATCGGAATCACACAAAACAAAATAAAGAGATAAAAAGCAACCAAATTTTGGCGCCTTGCCATGGAATTCTGAAGGAGCAATAATACATGTGCACAGATAGCAACAAGAAAACCACAAACATTTGCCAAGTGCAAGTGTTAAAAAGACAAATAATAATAATAAAAGCAATATATAGTATTAATGTTTGGCATTCATTATTTAATGTGAGCAGACATTTTAACAAACAAGCAAAACTACATTCAATACAAATTGATCAATAAAATTATTTGTCCTTTTGACAAATGCGTTTAATATCTTGCAAAATTGCAAATAGCAAAACAATTTTCATTATGCTTGCAATTTACACTGTGTTTAATATTTTCTCATACGCTTTGAAAGGCAAATGAGAAAATAATGAAGAATAATGAAGAACCATACCCTGCCTTTTACTAGTTTTACGAGTATAATTTGTAGTTTACTCTTTTACGAACGTTTTAGTCAGCATTTCGTTCCGAATTCACAAGATAACTTTCTTTTTTCCAACTGAACTGAATTTAACTTGTGAGTATGAGCAATAAGGAAATATACTTTGCTAAAAGTTACTTATACCAGTTTATTGTAGTAAATAGAAAGACATTTTCATCCTGTCCGAAATTAATAACAATGTAAAATCTGCTGCTGAATCCGAAAATCGGGACCATTTGAATTAGTTGGATTTCGTGATATCGTCAACATCAGTTGTTTCCACTCAACTATGGATAACTTTTACATTTGTTCATTGATTTTTATCATTTATATATTGTTTTTTTTTTTTTTTAAATATTTAACATAATAAAATTTGCATTTTCTGAAATGTTTTTTTATTTAGCTAAATTATTTTCGTTAAAAAGAAAGTGTGAACTTCACAACAATTTCGTTAATTTGCGTCTAAATTCAATCAAATTATTATTTGATTATCTTAAAAAAGGTGTACGTATATATATTGAACAAGGTGTAGAGCGTTTTATATCAAAAATTTATGAAATTCTATTTGTTACACAGTTACTTTTGAAAGATATATGAGTCGATACATGTCAAAACCGTCTAAGTCCACCATAATACAATTTCCGAAATTTAGGTTACTGTTTTTCATTCAACTCGTCAGTGTGTATTGCATTAAAAATTTGTAAAATTTCGTGAAGGGACTTAGTCGGTTTTGGTATGTATCGAGTCAATTGTTATTGTCAAAATAGCTATCAATATTTTATTAATGATATCATTGAGATTCTCATTTATTTGAAGTAAGTGAAGCACTACTATAAATATCTATGAAATGTTCTTCTTCTTAGAATTTTGTTGTGTTTTAGTTGTGATTTGTTGCTGGCAATGAAGGGTCAGAGGGGAATGAAAATCCTTTGATAATAACCACACTTTATTAAAATTAAAAATTTAATACAATATTTAATGATTTAGGTAAATTAATCATTAAAAAAGATGAAAATTCTGGTAGTAAAGAAGAAGAAGAAGAAGAAATACTATTGCTTTTCTTGGGGAAATGTAAAACTTTAGCAAAACTTTTAACTATGTAAGTATATTATGTCAGATATGGGCCTATGTACAGACCTGCTTTGTTGCGTTTCTTAAGTACGTGTTACAGGTGAGAGGGGAGGGGAAGTAGTAGTCTGTTTATACACCTGCTAAAAGCAGATAGAAAAAAAGTGGTTAATGCGTTGAACTTCTGTGGAAAATGGTGCCAGATTCAAGTCTGCTTTTTCACCATTCACAATAAGCATTAGAAAATAGGTCTTCCCTCCCCTCCATTCGATTAAAGAAAAAATTTTACGGTTTCGATTCGAATTTGTTTATTTTAGTTTAAGTTACATATTTAATATTTTTTTTCATAAATTTTCAACCTCTTTTCCTAGAGAGGTTTCTATGAAACTCCAATTTTAAGTGTTTTTGTATCGACTCTGCGTTTTAAGAGAAATTGTGGCAAATGCAGTGGACGAGCGATAAAACCTACAGCGTAGGTTGCATTTGCCCTGTATCGTCGTCTAAACCTGTTCCGTGTAGAGAGAGAAAGAGAGCTCTAGTCTATTTCTATTGTATTGAGACTATATAGGATTTAATATCGGGTCTCTATAGTCTTCAAGTCCTGGTGAAATTGTTTTTCATGCTCATCTTTTCGGTGTCCAGGTTTTGTGGGAAGAATCCCAGGGCAAAGCAAGAAATATATTTTAACACCCACTTTTATATAGTTATTGAGAAGTTAACAGATAATTTGCTGTGGTTGGGAGCCCTTATATTGCCCAAGAAATACCAGGGTATGAAAACCATGAAGAGACTAAAACATATACATATACATATTTTCTAAATATCTCCAATTATCTAAATATTTATTTCCACTATGATTTACATATCTAGTATATTTTAAGAAATTAGTATAATCAAGAAATTTTTAAATAAGTAAATTATTTGAATCAATATTTGTAATCTAAAATTAAGATATAGCTGGTGTTGGTGGTAATCAGTAGCTTTGGGCAATATTTTCAGAAATTTGAAAAATCAATATATAATATAAAATCTCCAATGAAGTGAGAGCAGGATAGCCCGACATTTTACGCTTACTTTTTCCAAAGCTTTATACACTATTACATGATTCTCTTACACCCAAAAGTGCCCTACTTGGACTTGGAACCTATTAGTTTAGAAATCGTAAACGTTTAGTATATTAATTTCCCATATACTTGAACTTCTACATATGGTACTTGAACTTTTATATTTAGTATTATTTGGGATGCAAATTATATTGAAAAAAATTTCCGACCCACAAAATTTCCGACCTTAATAACTCCAGACTTAGACTTTGTCAGAGGTGAAAACTAATTAAAAGATATTTCTCCGCACCCAGAAACATGCAGCTATCTCATATTTTACCCTTATGTTACCATGCAGAAAGTCATCCCCTCAAAATATCTTCTTTTTTCACAGAGAAGATAATCAATTGGGCATCGGGAACAACTTTCATGTTTAGAAATATAATAATGTACTAAATATGACAAAAAGCAATACCGATAATCGCCAAGCATGTCACGAATCGAGCTTCTTTTCACTCACCAACTTCTTCTATATCAATCAATCTTCAGAATATATGTAGTACGTATACATATGAATGCATTTGACTCCGATTGGTGGAGGTAATACGTAAATTTGTAGCATTAGTACAATTTTTAAGGTTGCTCAATCACATAAAAAATAAGTATGAGTAATTGAAACCTTGTAAATTGTACAAATAGAAGTGAAGGGTCACAATATTATGATTGGAGAGTGGTAATACATACGCTTTTGCATGGAACATATGGCAGTAGCGGATGTAAGATTATGTAAAGAAGGTGCATGTTAAAGCGCTTGATTTCTGAAAGACACACGCCTCCTACCCCGCTAACTTAAGCAAATTTACGGGAAGTACTTAGCAACTTTTAATTATCAAAAGTATTGTTTTCAAAATTTTGTTAGGATCCCATTAATTTTACAAAAATTCAATTAGCAGCTACTAATTGTGTTTAGGAAATTGATATTTGAAATTGAATAAGCAAAAGCTTGAATTCATTAAACGAGTGAAACCAATGAAAGAAAATACTTTAATTTCAAGTTGAAATTTATATTGCCAAATTACACAAATACATACTACATACATTAACTCATTCTTACATACAAACACACATACCATACATATACAAATGTATTTGTGTTGTTTTTGTTTGTATGTGTATACTCGTACCATATATTTATGTTTTCATAATCCATTCACCAATGATTAATTATAAATCCACTTACATGCATTCTTTGGTTTTCTCTTCTCTTCCTTTTAAATATTTGTGATTACAGGAAATAGATTTTTCGGCAAATACATATTTATTAATCACGTCATCATCGGAATTGTTATTTTCTGTTGTTATTGTTGGTTTGTTGAATTGCTGCTGCCACCACATAAAGAAGAGAATTGCAAAATCACTCTCTCGAAACAATGGATCAAGGTAATCTGCTAAATCGTAAACGAATACGAGAACTGTGAGAATATTTTACTCTCGTACATTTATAACGTGCTTGTGTACGTGTGTGTGTGTGTTTTTTTTTGGGTGGTGGCGAGCAAGTGCGTACGTATGTGTATGTATGAAAGGAGCAGCAGCAGCAGCAACAACAGGAGCAAAGATAGCGGCGGCAGCACGCACAAATAATGTGTGCAGACGATGAGAAGAAGAAATATAATAACCACCAAAACAACAGCAACAACAACAACAGCAATAACAAAGTATATACAACGAGAACGAAGACCAGGAGCAGCACCAGCAGCAGCAGCAAGAACGAAAAAGAAAAGAAGAAGCAGCCACCGCAGCATCAGAAACAGCAGAAGCAAAATAATTTATATAAATACATTAAAACGACAACGACAACGACAGGGCGACAAAAATCACAATTCAAGTGGAAAATTATCATAACAACAATAATTTTGCTATTATGCCGAATAAGTGAGTATAAAATGTTCATGGAAAAACATATGTTACATATGTAAATAGATTCGCGTATGTCTGATGTATTACATATATTACATATATTACATATATTACATATGTATATAAAGGCAAAATAATTTGAAAAAATTTTAGTAAAGAAGTTCATCAGATATAGATGTGATTTTAAAGATCAAACTCCATAACACTCGTTTCGGACGCAACGCTTTTCTCGTATAAGCCCTTTCTAGGCATTCGGCGTTTTACAAAATTGTATACTCCACAACATGCGTGAGCATACGTCTTCTTCTACTTCGAAAATCAGCCGATGCTAATTTTTTAAATTTTAAGGTCGTTAAAAAAAGTAAAAATTAACTTATGTAAATGGCATCCCTAAAGGATTTTGTAGATTTCTTGTAATTTACTAATTTAATTTAGTGTTCTTCGGACGCATATCAGCTTTTTGTTTTTACATCTCCTCTATTAATTTTTCTTTCATTATTTTTTTCTCTTCTGAATAATTTGCAGCCAATTTATTAGTGATGAGTAAAGTTCGACGATAACTAATCGGCAGTAGAATTTTTACTAGCGAAAACAAAGTTTAATCTGCCAGAATTCTATTTAGTTAGAATTCTACATCATTTCTGCAAACTTTCTTTGTTTTTCTTAGGGTTTGCTTTATTATTTTGGGCAGTTGAGAGGATTTACCTCTTTTGGGACCAGTGTGACATTATTTTCCTGATACCATTCCATAGTTGACCTGGAGTAATGACTTGTGGCTATATCTGGCCAAAACAAAACGGTTCCTTTGTTCTGTCCAATAAATTGTAGAAGGCGTTTTTGCAGGCATTCTTCTATATAAATTCTGGAGTTAACTGTTCCTATCGTAATCAACGCCTTGCTCCGTAGACCGCAGGTGCAAATAGCTTGCCAAAACATGAAGCGTTTTGGAAATTTGGTATATTTTACTTCAGAGTATTTTTTGGGTGTTGCATCCCTATTCTTTGTTGTAAAATAGGCATTCCCAGGCAATTGGTTGAAGTCCGCCTTACAGTAGGTCTCATAATCGAGAATCACGCAATTGACTTTGCTAAGGTAATTTTCATACAGCTTTCGGGCATGCGCCTTCGCTATTTTTTCGTTTGCCTCCGACGGTCAGGTACTTTCTGCTGTTTGTAGGTCCTTAATCCCTGACTTCGCTTATATCACATTACAGTTGATTTCGATGTATCAGCTGTAGCTGCAACATCTCGAGTCGACCTCGTGGGATTAATCCGATATGTACTAACAACCTTTTTCGGAACTTCTGGGACCCTTTCTATTGGACCCTTTTTTCTGCCTAACCACTCGGTTCTGCAGATGGAGTTTCCCGTTGTCGCTAAACTCGCTGTGCTTTCCCTTGCAATGCTTAGACTAGACTTCCTCTCATCAGTCAAGTAAATGTCCAGTATTAATTTGCGGCGCTGTTCTTATTGGCTCGACATGTTGACTTAAGTAGATCCAAGATGAAAATGACTAATATAGAAATATATAAAAAAAAACTGCTGTATAGATACTTGACTACGGGGTCCTAACTCTTGACAATTGCGTATAATGGATTCGTAAAAAAGTAAATCAACTACAATTTTCTTTTCAGGATGTTTTTTAATTTTGAGCGTTTACGTAAATATATAAACCATTTAGGGAAGCATTATCGAATCTAGGATTTGTCCTTGTGGAACAAGTTGTGCTAAACTAACGGAAAGCAACAAACATCTATTATAAAATATTTTGAATATTAAACTTGTAACAAAATTCCGTAAAAATTTATGCTAAGAATTGTACTAAAAATAGCCATAAAATTCAAACAACTGTTTTCTTTCTTTTAATGGCCCAACAGCCCATGGAGAGCCTAGGCCGAGCTATTCGCATCCGCTCATGTCGTGCGTGTTATATTTGTACATGAATGGAAGGGACCTACAGTTTTTTGCCGAATCCGAACAGTGAAGTGAAAAGCTTTTCATAGGCAATTTTTACTCTTGTAGGTTTGCCATTGCCTGCCTAGAGTTGGTACCGAGTAGAAATTATTTTTTCTTCTACTTTTTGATTTTACCTGTGCCGAGATTACAACACCGTAACATTCCAACACTCTACCACTATGCTACAGCGACCACAAAAATTCAAACAATAATAAGGCTTAATTTCTTGCTAAAACTCAGACCAGAAGCTTGACCGATGTTTTGACTACATAAAAGCCAGACCCCAATTTTATCTCAAATACAGACCGAAATTGAAATTCAGACCAAAATAAAGACTAAAATAAGATTTGATCTGTCTCTAAACAGTCTCTACAAATTTGCAGTCAACACCGTCGTGGAAATATCGATCAAATTTTGTTTTTCACCAGCTGATCGTTGCATAGCTCCGCTGCCCGCCCCTGGAAAAGTTTGATTAATACATAAATTATTGAATGCAAACTACTTAAATGGAATGTCAATAAACACTTTTCAACTTCAATTTATAGTAAATTCAATTTATTCATTAACTAACAAAAACACGCATTGGATTTGCTGTTTTAGTATTCAATAAATTTAAAATATTTGCATGCTAATGTTCTTTAGATATGATTTTTAAAGCACTATGTTTATATTTGAGGAGCCTCTCCTACTTTCAAAACCAACCCACATCCCATATAATGTCATATACCTCCATATCAAACCTTAGTACTATTATATTACTTAGTAATATCATACCATTAATGGTTCCGAGCTATCCCATAATGAAAATTTATATTCTATGAGAGTGACATACATCCTTTTTCAATTTCACCTACAAATTTTCTGTAGCATGGAATTAGCAACTAACGTCCGTGTAACAAATCTTACTATTGTATTGTCAATGGTCTCGGAGGTACATATGTATATCTAAAAAATCATTCGGATTGTATGGAAGGTGCTTTTCCCACTGTTATAGAGCACTTCATATAAGTCTTATGACCTCTTCCGATTAACTACGGATGTGCCTTCGCAATTTGGTTAAAAACGGATAAGGATTCTCGAAATATATAAAGAACAAACAGACAGAATAATCTCGGACAGGTTTAATGGACCATGGACACCCATCCTCTGTTACTTTACAAATCTTACTTTTCCAACAGTCGAAGAAATTTTTTCATCCAAATAATTTTTTCAAAGGGAAATCTCTTCTGCTCTGTAATCAGCCGTCAGGCCCTCTACCTTAGATGTGATATCAGGCTGTCGACAAGCAATGTCTACAATTGGTGATGGAATTTAGAAGGCAGTCGCTCTCTATAATTTAGTAAAAGTGTCCAAAAGGTAGATGTATTGCGAAATGATATTTCTAATGGTATATTGTAGACTAAGAGCCTGAGTCTGAGGCGGAAAAGTATAAAGTTAATATTGACTGATTAAAATAAGCCATGATTATGGTATAAGTAAAAAGAATTAAAATATTTACATAGTATGCACCTAAGTAGTTATCTTCAAGTTGGTATTCAGCTATTCTACGAGGAAACATGTTCATCTGGTACATTACCGAACACACCCTGTAATTGATTAATTTTCTATTTATTGTGGGAGTGCATTCTAGGAATACAATAAAAATATCATCCGCATACAATTATACAAAAGAAAAGAAAAGAATGCAAATAAATTACAGCGATTTATAATTTTTCTTTTTTTTCATGCTTCTCTTTTTTTTCTTTTGTTCTCATTTCATTCATGCCAAATCTTCTGTGTCTTCTTCGTCTTCTTCAACACAACGTAATTTTCTGGCGTTCTCATTTGGGCAACAACAAACAACACACACAATAAAAGGTCACGTGCATGCAATACGAAAGGGTCGTCTAATGTCCCCGAGCACATTTACAGCCTTGAGCGGAGATCTTCATGTGCAGATACAATTCAGCGGTGAAGATGTTGCCGGCGGAGTAGTAGGCGGGAGAGAAGTAGTTGGTGGAGCACCAGTAGGAGTGGGGGGCGAGAGTGATACTAAGAATGGGAGCAGTGGAAATTATGATAAAACGAAGGCAAGCACAACAACTACAAGAACAACAGCAGTACGCACAACACGAACGCAAACACGTAAAACGGAAAAACATTTGACAGGCAAGCAGCACGAGCACCGACAGCACCAGCAAAGCAATGACAGCACCAACAGCAACAACAACAACAGCTCCAATATAGAGAACATTATAACGAGCACTTTGGTAATTAGTAAATACATCGATGATTATGCATTGCAAGAAGAGAGCGATGCAGCAGCGACGGGGGAAGTAAGACATGAAGTGGATAAGGGCAATGACAGCTTAAAATCTACAACAACAACAACAACAAGAACAATAGAAATCAACAACAATCACGACCAATTGCTACAACGTAAACGTAAGGAGATTGTACAAAATATTCCACTCTTCCCCGATCCGCGCAACAATGTCACACAAATTGCAGTACCCTGCCAGACTTTTACACGCGGCGGTCTCTACGAGATGCAAGTGGTAACAAACTTGAAAACTACCACGCTAATACACTCACAGAACATCACAAATGGGCATCATGCTGAACAACAACATGCCACGCCCACCATCATCACAACCACACTGATGCCAGTGAGTGATGAACGTTTGCGACAAACTCTCGACGTACGATGGCCCAGCGCTGATATGAAAGTGAGTCCGGTGCGACTGCGTACATATCCGGAAAGAGCCGTAGAAGTAACGCTACGCTTTCCCGATGTAAATTGTGAGCGTGCATGGCGCAGTGAAGATCTACCAGAATTCTGGCTTGAGCTCGTCTACTGTGGCAAAGAGCGCACGTGTGCACAATTGCTGCCGCACAACATTAGCAAATCAAATATTCTGTATGCCGAACAAGTGCGTGGCTACCCGAAACACATGACAGTCAAATTGAGTTGTGATCTGTTCGGTTTGGCGGGCAATTATGCAGTGCAACTGCGTCCCATGGTGCCTGCGCCCAATGTACCAATTACGCGTCGTTTTCTCAGCGTCGATTGGAGTGATAAATTCGTTTTCAATGTCTATGCTCGCAGTATTTTCCCATGTGATCCGCACAAGGGCATTGGAGTACTCTATGAATATCCCGCGTGTATACTGGAGCAAGGTGATCGTGTACGCGTCTATGCTAAGCTGCGCGCTGATGTAAAATCCATGAAACCGCCGACCACGTTACACTATGTGTCCGAACAACGTGTGGTGAAGAGTCAGTATTCGTTGTATTTCAATTGCGATTTGTTCACCGAGAAATATGTGGAGTATTGTTTTGTGTATGTCAGTCAAGCGATCTCGGGTGCGGTGGCGGATGTACGCATGGATTGCGTGCCAACGCTGCCAGTGAGTGGTAAGTTCAGGGAGAGAATTGAAAATGTGCAGTGACGAAATGTTAGTGGTCCTAGAGACACAATTTTCATTTGGAACTGTGGTAGATAACTTTTTAGTTTCGTCACAGATATCGACTTGAATTTCTCTTTTATGAATTGTATATCCTTTGTTTTGCTCTTTCTGTTGTATAAGATTTCTAGTTTTCCCATATGTACTTTGCATTCGCATGTGCAAAAGTAACTCATGCCACAAAACTTCTAAAATCCAGTTAAATGGCTTACTTATAAAGGGTGTTTTTTTTAAAAGTGTGGTTTTCAATCATGCAATACTTTTTTCGGAGTTGGTCTTTTTGACAGCTGCCACTTGATTTATGCTCAGTTTGGTTTGCCATTTAATACTGAATAGACTTACTCCTGAACAACGTTTGCAAATCGTGCGAATTTATTACCAAAATAATGGTTCGGTTCGCGCGTCTTTCACACGAAAACATTGTTCAGCGATGAAGCTCACTTTTAGTTGAATGGGTACGTTAATAAGCAAAATTGTCGCATTTGGAGAGTGATCATAATCCACAAGCCATTGCTGAGACACCGTTACATCCTCAAAAAGTCATTGTTTGGTGTACTCTCTGGGCAGAGGGAATCATTGGTTAATATTTTTTCAAAGATGAAGCCGGTCATAATGTTACAGTCAATGGGGAACGCTATAGAGCCATGATTAATGACTTTTATGTGCCTGAATTGGAAGATGTTGATGTGGACGACCTTTGGTTCCAACAAGACGGCGCTACATGCCATACAGCCAACGAAACAATCACAATCAATTTATTGAAGGAAATTTTTGGTGAGCATTATCTCGCGTCGTGGGAATCTGGCGTGGCCTCCAAGATCGTGCGATTTAATACCGCTGGACTATTTTTTGTGGGGTTATGTGAAGTCGCTTTTCTACGCAGATAAGCCCGAGTCGATTCACACCTTGAAAGAGAATATTCGGCGCGTTATTACTGACATACGGCCCCAATTGCTGCAAAAAGTGGTCGAAAATTGGGCCTCTCTTCTGGAATTTATTCGAACCAGCCGCGGCGGTCACTTTCCCGAAATCGTTTTTAAAACATAATGGAAAACTTCCACTGCACAAAACCGTCGAGTACATATTGTGATTTTATTTGGAAGTTTTCAATTTAATGACTATTGTGCGTTGGAACATTAATAATATGGGAGCTCTTGCCACACGGGCTACCCTTTGGTCAACACTGCTGCTTTAAAGATGTGACACCCAAGCGTGCACATGAGTGTAGCAATGAAGGAGTGACGAGCATGCAGTTATCCTTGCGTCTTTTTTCGCACATATTTCGGTAGAAAGGCTTCTCATATTTACGTACTAAAGGTACAATGGCCGAAATTGCTTTACGTGGTTTGTCACCTACTTAATTATAAACGTTTAAATTTGATAAATAATCTCTTTCTACTTACAGTTTCGCATTGAAATCACTCTGATGCTCTTTATTCACACACAGTTACAATAGCTATGAAGACTTTAATTCTTACGTAGATTCTTTAGTTTAATATTTGCGCAGCTCATAAAATATTTCCAATTGAAATAAAGCGTAGTAAATATTATGTTTCGAGCATCGTTGTGACATATTTTTCTCACATACATACATTTTATATACTTCAAGTGATGCAATGATGATGCTAAGCTTATGAACCTCTCGATTATGGGTCAACAATAGATTTAGCTTTAGTCACAATCTACACATATTCGGGTACACAAATTTGTACGATATGCAATATTTATTTGCTTTATGCCCAAAGGCAATCTATACGAATGAACATAACTAAGAATTTATTTGTATGAGTTATTTCTCTCATTTATTTCGACTAAGCATATCCCGCTGATAACAAGCATGCATAGTGTTTACATACAACAATGGGCTTTGTCTTTAACACCCTTCGACGGCACTAAGTATGTACGAGTTCCAGTAAGCGAATAAGCAAATACCACAACAATGTACGCCTGCCTCCATTGTTTCATGTGTGCGGGCTGCTGTGATATGTTGGAATTATTTATCAAAGAAATCAGCAAACAGGCATATGCCATATTTTTAACACTAAGCGCGCGCGAACGTTATTTTTCCTAGTATTTTTCCATGTTACTTCTTCTTTTTGTTGTCATGTGCATTTATTTTTTTTCTCCTTTTTCTCAAAACAGAATCCGATACAGGAGGCTGGGGGCCATGGAGTGATTGGACGGCGTGTTCAACCAATTGTTTGGGGGGTACGCGAAATCGGTATCGATTTTGTGATTCACCGGCACCGCGTTACGGTGCGAAATTCTGCGAAGTAAGTAACGTTTTCACATTTTTCCTCATACTTTTCTCGCTTATTTTTTATTTTCATAGTTTTTTATAGTGCATGTATTATTAGTAAGCGTTAACTTTCAGTGCTTAAGTGTGAAGATTCACGATTATTTTCGCATTTATTTTTGCAATCATAAAGGATTATAAACTATGGTAAAAGCGATTAAGAACAAAAATATGTAAAAGTGTTAAAAAAAAATACAAAAATTAGGGTAGGTAGCTAGCTATGTATGTAAATACAACTGAGTCTACGTTCCTATATTCTTAATTTAATGTAGGTGGAGCCGTTGACCCATGTGGTCGCTGTGACGTAGTTGGTAGTGTGTTGGCCTGCTACGCAGCGTGTCCGAGGTTCTAATCTTGGCACAGGCAAAATAAAAATAATTTTTCTACACGACATCACCTCTTGGCAGACAAACCTACAAGAGTGAAAATTGTAAGTGAAAATTGTAGGGTACATATTTTTATTATTTTTACTTTTAAATACGTACAGGGGGTACTCCTGTTGATTGGAAGAAAGAATGACAGGTGGGGGGAAGAAGGAGGGAGAAGTAGTTATGAGCGTTAGCTTTAAATTTGCAAGGGTGATAATAATCGGGAAAAATCTTTACAAAGAGCTTATTCCACCTAAAAGAACTTTCGCTGTAATACGAAGTGCGGTGAAACACCGTGTCTACGTGAAATGCGTGAGTTCCGCTTGCTATTCGCGTAGTTCTGGTGAACACACGAACTGGTGGTATCAGCTTGCGCATCTCGGCTGAACATCTACCGTGAAAGAACAGTAAAACAGAGAGACGCAAGCCACGTTTTGACAATATTCCAAGGAGTCAAAGAGCTGGAAACTCGCCTGTCTCCTATTCGCTTTGGCGCTCGATGTTGAATACGGATATAACACGCACAACATAAGTGGTTGGGCCTAGCCCTCCATGGGCTGTTGTGCCATTAAAAGAAGAAGAAGACGAAAAGCCGTCGACCCATTCAATGCTGATGTAGCAGCTTTTCGTATAGGTAATTTGTTCTCGTTCGTTAATTTTGTAAAGTAAGTAAGAACGAAGTAAAGTAAACGAAATATAGAAATATGGAAGTTAGTAAAATGAATTGTTTGCCTTTGATACCACTATAGACCTCAGAATAAAGCGCTTCTATATTCGAATTCGGGCAACAGTTCTCAGCTTTTCTCAATGCAAACTCCATGCGCGTTGCATTCAACAAATTAGGCTAGGTTAGGTTGAAGAAGAGTGCTTGATCCACTCGAACACAAATTGTGGTCTAAATTTTAGCAAATATCGTACCTTTACCCTAATTACTGATTATATGTCTGATTATGTGTCTGCCAGGTTATCGAAGAACCTTGCACCAAGTGCACAGAGATGTCATTCTTGCAATGCAGGGCAACCACAAAGACGATGTTGGATTGATCCGATTTCTTCTACATCCATCACCGCATCTTGGTGCTTTGTAAAACATGTAAAGTATCGGGTTCTTTAATTTCTCTCCATTGGTTTCATTCAGGTGATTTCCGAAATCAGCTCTTCTATGGCGAAGCGCACAGCAGTTTTTCAACGATTTTTTTTCCGAAAATTTCTTGACCATTAGTTCTCTTTTATCATCTGGGTAACCGAGTTCTTTTATTTAGAGTCTGTACGAAAAACCTTCGCCTTTGCTTGATTAAAAAATATCCTAGCTGAAAATGTTTTCCTGCAAATGTCTGATAAAATTTGATAAATTCCTTCCGCCCTCAGGATGTAGAACAAAATAGAAAAGAAGAAAAATAAAACAACTATGAAGAAAGATATATGGTATTTCATAAAACAAAACTAAAGAAAGAAGTTCAGATGGGAAAAATTACGGTTTAACGCTTATGCCTTCTTCCTTATGTTGATGCTGGAGTTTTTGCATAGAGTGCGGAAATTATAATTTCGAATTTGTCGCATACTTTTTCGCCACAGACGCCACATTCGGTTTCTGTATTTGAACGTAGGCGCCAAATCAGGCATGTACACAAACGGTACTCAACGGATTCGCTGCCTTTGGGTGGAAAGTGTCAACGTTTCGACACTTGAACTAGATTGTGTTGGGAATTTACGGTGCGACGCGACGTGAATGTTTTTCTTTGTTACACTTATTTTGTTAGGAAATACTTTCAACGCTGAAGCGAACAGAGAGAGCGAGAGAGAGAGACAGAGGCTACGCTGTGCAGTTTGTAGTAGTAGGTACTCATCGTTATAGCGCCATAGTTGTTGCAAATTATTACAACAAAAGTTTTTTAGTGCGAACTCATGTTATCTTTGGTGTCTCTGGTGTAAGTACATATGTTTATGTATGTGTGTCTGAGTTTGAACAAGTGTTGATAGCGTTGAACAAGTTGCCTACACACAGTACTTTGTACAATGTTAGATGAAACTATTTGAGAGCATGTTTTTAGGCGCGTAAAAATTAACTTTATGGTATTTGTAGGTATATAAGTATATTGTTTAGTATCTGCATTGTAATTGTATTCGTATTGTAATTGTTGCATTGTATTTTGTAAACTCACGAGTATTTCGAGCTTATGCCAAAAATATAAATTTATCTTATAATTAATGTAACTTACTCATAAAATGTAAGATAAAGATTATATTTCAGAAGTTAAAGGAGAACTTAAAATACTTTAAGTGCATAGCTTTTTGATACTAAAGCCGTTCACGTACTACAACGCAGGTAAACGAGTTCAGCCAAAGCAGCCCAAAAACCGTTCCTGTACTCGAAAAAGTTCGTAAAATAGACATATTCCGATTACAAATGGAATAAAATATCAGGCAAATGGTCCCGCGGCTCTGATCACATAGCCTTGCTCTTTCAATGAAATTTGCAATGACATTTTAAGAAACCTTGTTGACCCTTGCTCTTTGGAAGACATTTTCGATGACCTTTTTTGAGAAAAATGTGGCTCCTCTATCTTACCAATGACCGATCCGTTGGATCTCGGCCTTGAGCCTAGGAATTGTTTGTGGCTTATTCGCATATACCTAGGATTTCGCAAAACCCCAAAGAAAGAAATCTAAGGTCATTAAATCGCACGCTTTTGGTAGTTAGTTGACATCGGACATCGGCAGATGATTCGGTCTGGAAATTGTTGCTCCAATAAATCGCTTGCTTCATGTGAGGTGTGGCAGGTGGCACCGTCCTGCTGAAACGACATGTCATCCAGATCCATACCGTCCAGTTGAGGCCACAACAACTCCGTTATCATGTTCCTGTAACTGATATCATGGACAGTCACTGCATTTCCATTTCCGTTTCCTCATTTTTGTAATGGATTTTCACAATGATAACGCGATGTTTCTTTATGGATCGCTCCATTTTTAATATTCGCTACAATCGTAGACGAGCTGCCACTTGCACAGACAAAAAAATGGCACAAAATTTAAATCGTGTACTCTTATTGCGACACCTTATAGTTTATAGGACTCGGTGACTGGAGTTAGAGGTAAAAATTATTAAATCGTGTCGTTGTCAAAATAATCTCCTCCATACGTTATGAGGGCAGTATGTACATGGCCAAAATAATAGAAACACCGCCTTTGGTTCTATGTTTATATATAACCGTTTTTGCTATTCCAACAAAATAGAATAATTTCTCAAAAATATTCAATTATTCCATAAAAAAAAAAATTGTGAGACCGAGCACATAAATTGCATTTAATATTATCTTTGATTAAATTTAGTGATACTTATTTGCATTAATTTAATTATTTTACTAAATCAGTACCACATAATGGGTCGGGGAAAGCATCTAATGGAACCTGAACTAAATGTGATAAAATCTCTTCGGCAAAACGGGAAATCTATGAGAGAAATCGCAAAAATCGTCAAGTGGTCTACGAAGAAAGTTTTTACACCGCTTCATACAACAAAAACGGTAGAAACCCGAGGACGTTCCCGCAAATTGAGTCCTTCTGATAAAAATATATTGCTGATTAATATCAGAACGAAGCTATTTTTATCGTCACGCGAGCTCAAGGACACCACAAGACTTCAAGTCAGTGCCAGAACAATTCGCCGCGTTCTAGTAGAGAACAATCTCTGAGTTAGGGTTCCCAGTAAAGTTCGAATTATGGTACATGGGCAGCATCAAATACCAAATAATCCGTTAAGAGCAAAAGTTCAGTGGCGAAATGTACTTTGGACCGATGAGACGAAGATAAATTTGTTTGGAATGGATGGCAAAACCTTTTTTCGTCTTCCCCTAGGCCAGGCTTACAATCCGAGGTATACTAAACCTAGTGTGAAGCATGGAGGTGGCAGCCTGATGCTATAGGGTTGCTTTACCTGGTATGGAGTAAGACCAATTTTTCGTATTGAAGAAATTATGCGAAAGGAGAGCTACGTTCCATAGATATTTTACAAAATGCTATGCTACCATGGGCTGAGGATATTATGCCGCTAAAATGGCATCTTCAACAGGATAACGATCTTAAACCCTCATCCAAGTATTCGAAAAATTGGTTACAAACACAAAAACTCGACATTTTGGAGTGGCCGTCTCAATCACCGGACTTAAATCCGATATTAAAAATTTGTGGCATGACCTGAAGGTAGAAGTTGGAAAGAATAACCCATCAAATGTCGAAGAATTGTGGCGAATCGTCCAGGAAGCATGATACTTTATTCCGATTGCAAAATGTCAAAAACTTGTGGACTCTATGCCAAAAAGATTGAGCGAGGTTATAAGAAATAAAGGCTTTGCAGTAAATCATTAATGACATTGATGAATTTTAATAAAAAAGACAATGCTTTCTTTAAAAAACGAAGTACTTCTATTTTTATGTCCAAATAAATGTTGAAATGGTAAATAACGGTTATAGTAGACAATACCAATACCAATACACTTGGTAAGTAATAATTTTTTTAGAAATAAATAAGGTCCTATTCAAGTATTGTGAACTAGCCATATGAATCGGATGGAGTTATATACACTTTACCTGTTATGTCAATATGTAGAATCAAATGCGGTGTTTCTATTATTTTGGAAATGGGTGTATATGGAGCATTAATTGAAGTATTCACGGATCAGCTTAAAGTAGACGTTTTCAGTTTTCAAAAATTCATTGACATTGGCGCCAGCATGAGCGTCATGGGAATGACTGTTGTGTCTACACTGGCGCATCCATAATTGAAATTGTATTTTTGACAGTTTGTCTTAATTTTTTCTTACGCTCACTTTGTTGTTTTTGTCACAATGAAAAACAACTTTTTAAATAAAAAAATGTCTCGAAAACTTTAATAAAATTCTATCTTCATTGAGTAATTTTATTGATTGCTTTTTTTCGATCGCAATTATTTCAATTATTTTACTTTAAGTTGGCAACACTCCATCTCCATTAGGTCGCCAACGGCAACAGCTTTGAATTGTTTGTTCAATAGCAAAGAAAGCATTTTACACTTTTGTCAAGTTTTACGAATAGAATATTTTGAAAAGCTTATAGAATAAACAAAGAACCAATCAAACGCAACGAGAAATAAATAGTGCAAAATAAAAAGCAAATAAAATTATTCAATCAAAATTATCGTTTTTCTCTATTAACATTTCTGAGTGTCTGTAATTTATTAACGCCATCAACATGAGCGCTAAAGGCAAGGGTAAAGATAAGAAGGGCAAGAAAGGAAAGAAGGGCAAGAAAGAAGATGTAAATAAAATATCGTTGGTCGATCGGCAATTTTACGATCTAACAATAACCGATCTCAATCGGAAGCTGGCACGTCTACGTGCTTATCTGCAAACATTGGATGATACAAATGTCAAGTTGGCCGATCAGGTCCGCGGTATAGAGGAGGATCACACCGATGTGGCGGCGCACCTGGAACGTACGTTGAACGAGCGTAATGTGACAATACGCGAGCTCGAGGAACGTCTCACCGAGCTAATAAAAGTGCGCGATACGGAAAATGAGTATTCGGCGAGTCGTATAAAAGAGCTCGAAGCCAAATATAAGGCAATGCATGACCAACTGACATCTGAAATAAAATTGCTCAATGGCAAGCTGAATTCTTTGGATGAGTTTCGTGTTCAACGCGACGTCTTGCTGGCACGATTCGATGAGCAAGAGGCTGACCTGAAGGAGAAGGAGCGTTCACATCAGGAAGATGTTTATAATATGGAGCAGAAGGCGGTGGTCGAAAAAGATGCGCTGAAGAAAGAAGTTGAGATTAAGCTACTGCAAGTGTCTGAAGATTTTACGCGCTCCTCGGAAATTCGCAATGCTGGCTATACACGTCGCTTGATACGTGAGAATATTGCACTGCAAAAGGAAATCGACACCTTGGTGCTGTCTCAAATCAAAATGCAACAACAATTCAACGAGCAAGTGGTGCGTCACAAAGAAATCGATGAAAAATTCGCAGCGATGGATCAAATGAAGAAACAACTCATTCGGAACTCGCAGAATAAGATACAAATTATAGAGAAGCTAACCAACAACTATGAGAAACTGAAGGAGAAGTATGTGGAAGTGGTCAAGTACCGGAAGTTGTACGAGTCATCGATAAAGCGTGACATATGCGAACGTTTCACTTTCAAGGATATGGCAAAGAAAGCGCGTGTACTTGGTCAACGCATTGAGGTTTTAAAGCTGGATAAGAATCGCTTGCTAGCCATGCATCAACAGCATGAAACGGAGATTTTACGATTGCGCTCAATAATAATACAAATCAAGCAAACTGTACAGGCAGCAATTGACACGATTCACGTAGGGGATAAGCCAGTTGAGGGCAAGCCAGCTAAGGAGGAGCCAGTTGAGGGTAAGCCAGCTGCGGAGAAAACGTCTTTAACGCCAGATGGAGAAGTCGTTGAATCAGAATCAGTGCTCGCAATGCGCAAACTAAAACGTCGCGATTTACTCACCGAACTGATGAATATAGTAAGTAGTAACTCTGATCAACTACCCGAAACACCTTCTTTACAAACGATTTCATGTTCGTCGGCTGGCTCGCTGTATAAACCCGGCAAAATGGGTTTCTTGCCACGTACCGCTTCCTCGCTAATGGAAATTTTCAAACGTGAAGCACGTAAGGTGGCCTCTGTGGAAATGATCTCTCCTGAGTATCAGCTCAAATACCAGGACAGTAAAATTATACCCAAGGCACGTCCGTTCGATGGTGAATCTTTGTTTGATGTTGAGCTGGGCTCAACTTTGTACGTGTCGTCATCGCATGAGAATCTCGACCAAATACCGATGCCAGAGGAAGAACCACTCGAGGGCGAAGAGGGAGAATCGAGTAGCGCTGATTATCAATCTTCGTTTTCGGGCGAACCAACAAT
The DNA here is from genome assembly GCA_958295655.1 of Palloptera scutellata. Classification (NCBI taxonomy): domain Eukaryota; kingdom Metazoa; phylum Arthropoda; class Insecta; order Diptera; family Pallopteridae; genus Palloptera; species Palloptera scutellata. The sequence continues at coordinate 55,535,470 of OY282449.1, forward strand.
TCAAGGTTCAACAACGCCCCAAACTACCACTGCAGGTCAGACTACAAACCCGAAAGGTTCGAGGCATTCATTGAAAACAGCAGAATCTGGGGTGGCAGGTGGGGCCTCTCGTGTTATGGACGATGTGGAATATGAGGATGACGAAGAAGATATGTCAATTAATTTCTTTTATTGAGTGTGTGGCATGTGTATTATTAGAAAAAATAAATAAATATTTAGTAAAAATTGAATTAAATGAGTTATTTTAAAAGAGGATTTGATTTAAATTTTTTTTTAAAAAAGCAATACTCAATACAAAGAGTTGACATAAAAAATATGGCAACAGCCTTTGCGACCTGGCAACAGAATGTGGTAACCAATCTTAACTTAGTTATTATTTCTAATTTGATTTTATTTTTTGATTTCAGGGACCTTCAGTTGAGACTGAGAAATGCGGCAAAAGCATAGCAGACACTTGGGATTGCATCTACGAAACCAGTGGCACAAATTCAAATAAACCAAATCGCACTGAAGTTAGCCAAGAAATTGGCCCCGGTTGCCGTTGCGGATGTATTGTGCATTTGGGCTCCTCAAAACCAAAGCGCATTATTGCGGGAGAGACTCAAAGCTGTCCGGGACGTTCATTTTGGTTAATACAGGTTAGTATCTACATGTAAACATAAGTTGAAGCTCTAATAGACCAATAGACTAGTTGAAGTATTGAAGGTAAAAATTCTGAAAAGCTGTTGATCCATCTTTGAAACGAATAAGAAAGGGAGGGCGGGGAGTCTTCAGTCAAAAGAACTTTGCTGAATCTAGATTTGTATTAAAGTGTTTTCATTCTTATTTGTGTAATTAATCCTGCAACATTATAAATTATACGGAATCTAACAACTAAATCTTAAACTTTAATGTTAAATCAAAATTTCTTCTTTTAATAGGACAACAGCCCATAGACGGCCTAGGCTGAGCCTTTCGTATCCACTCATGTTGTGCATGTTGGATTTGTACATGAATCGAAGGGACCTTAAGTTTAATGCCGAATCCGAACGGTTAAGTGAAATGCTTTTCATGGGCCATTTTTACTCTTGTATGTTTGCCATTGCCTGCCAACAGAAAAATTGTTTTTACTTTCTACCATACTTTTAGATTTTTACTGTGCCGAGATTCGAAACTCGGACACTGTATGTAACAGTCCAATTTGTCCGTTTGCAAATCGTGTAGTTCTATAGAACAGACGAAGTGGTTGGATTGAATCTAAAATAGAATAATCCAATCCATGTTTCGGCAATGTTCAATAGAGCTGGAATTCTTACTATACCCTATCAGCTGTATCCTGCAATGTTGGGTTACGATCCAGATGTTCCACTTGATTTCGTGAAGTTCTTGTCCATAGATGCGAATGTAATTGAAATGCTAAACTGCTTTTGGCTGTGCGATTAAATCGTTTGATCAAGATTTCAGATTTATCAAAAGACTGATTAATCAATTTTTCGATTTATCAAGACTTTGATTAAACAAAATGCAAATTATTCGAATATTCGAATTTGATTAATCAATTTTTTATCAAAATTTTTATATTATTTGATTTTTAAAGTAATTTTCGAAATAAGGTTTTTAAATAAGTTCGTGTATTTTCTTTTATAAACAAAAGTAGTGAAAAGAAATTCAAACAAATTCCAAATAATCAAATTCTTGATGAATCGAATAATTTAAATTTTAATTAATCAAAATCCTGATGAATTTAACAATTGATTAATCAAGTTTTTTGGTTCATCAGAATTATTGATTATCGCACAGACTTACTTTCCAGTGCTTTTCCCATGTCTGTAAAAGGCTGGCTATTCTATGTAATACATACCATTGGCCATGTGGTAGTGGGTGAAAGTCTGCAACACTGTTTATGATAGAACTTCGAATACAAGAATATATGGGCCTAAAGTTTACCCATTTAAGTACATACATACTAAGACCTAAGGTGCCTTTGTTAATTTTGAGTGTGAAGTTGTTTGTATGTTCCGAAACTTATACCTAAATTTTCCGTAGAATATTTATCTCGAATGCATTATTCCTTATATATAGTTCCCTTCTTTATGGGTCTTGTGTTTTGTTTTTCTCAACATAAATTGGTGTTGGAGCCCATTGGAAGGGTCTACGAAGGGTTAACATGTTCTATAAAAATATTGCTCTTAAAATTTTACTATTGGCCACCGAATATCAGAATTCTGTAAACTTGGTTTTAGGATAAATAAATTTAATTCCTTTGTGGAAAATTTTTCATTATATCACAAAATAAACTTATAATTTCATCGGTGTATTAATTCTTTAACTCTCTTTTTTATAGAACTCTTTTGTTCTTTCAAACAGTAATTGCTGTTTGAAAAAGAAAATATTGCTTGAAACCCTAAATTTAGTTTGAGAATAATTTGCTAAATTAGATAATTAAATTTAGTTTGGGGATCTTTCACATCGATCGTCACGGCGTAGTTGGTACTGTGCTGGCCTCCTCGCATACTGTTCGGGGTTCAAATCTCGGCGCAGGCATAATCAAAAAAGTAGAAAAAGTTATTTTTTTTTTACACGGCATCAACTAATGGCAGTCAATGGAAAACCTACAAGATGAAAAATGGCATATGAAAAGCTTTTCACTTCGCTTGTTCGGATTCGATATAAAACTGTAGGTGCCTTCCATTCATGAACAAATATAACACGCACAACGTGAGTGTATGCAAAAAGCTCGGCCCAGGCCCTCCATGGGCTTTTTGTGCCATTAAAAGAAGAATCTTTCATATAACTAAATGTTGGATGTGTTCCAATTAACAATCAATCAGCAGAATCGGATAAACAAAGCGAAATTTTCTTCAGAAATATCTTTAGGTTGGACATACTTGGCTCTGTTTGAAAATTTCAGGTTCATTGTTTTTGAGTTGGTAGAGCGCTGGCTTTCTTATGTTCAAATCTCGGCACGAGTAAAAATCAAAAAGAAGAGAAACAATTTTTCTGCACAGCACCACCTCTGAGAACAAAAATAGCCTAAGAATTGCTTTTCACTTTGCTGTTCGGATTTGGCATAACGCTATAAGTGTACAAAATATCAAGCACAACATTAGTCGATGTGAGAAGCTTGGTCTAGCCCCTTCATGAGCTGTTGTGCCATTAAAACAAACCAAACGCCGCTCACTATGGGTCCATGTGTTCATTTGTGTAATGTTCTGAAAGTTAACCCTCGAACTTGCCGACATGGAAGGCCCGTCACAACTAACGTGGGCATTGCTCTGAAGACCAATAGTTTAACTGAGTGACAAACACTGAGGGGATTTCTATTAGAACTTTTTTTCTTTTTGGATGACTTTGACTCCAATCCGGAATGTTTGCTCTAGAAAATTAAAGAAAATGAAAGACTTAGAAAATGAAATGAGAACAAATTACCACTTACTTTCTATACGAAGAATTATAGAATATAGAATCTATAGTAGAAGAGAAAGACAAAGTTTACTGTTACTGTATGTGAAACATTAAAAAATATCCAATTTAATCCGATTTGAGCTTGTAACCGGCATTAGTGTGCAAAACCCTAGTAAAATTTCAAGATTATGTTATTGTCCTTTCGAGTGTAACAAAAAAGCCACAATCAAAGCATAATTTTCTATATAACAAATAACAAGTACATATTAAGGTCGAAAACTTTTCAGCATAAAAACTTAAAGGTCAAAAAACTGGAAAATATTTCATATAAAAATTAGACTAAAAACATTTTCGTCGAACACACAAAAGAAAGCTACAAGTGCTTAAAACGAGAATGAACAATGTGGCGCGACAGACAGGGAGAGAATGAAAACTCTTCTAAGATATTCTGCTCCTATGAAGGGACACAATAAAATGTAATATTTTTGGGTAAAAAAAAAAAAATAATATTAAGTGAAGGAAAAAATAAACTCATCATTTTGGCATTGTTAGAATTTGACCCTTACTAACAAAAAAAGCAAAAACATGAAAAAGCTAAAAAAGAAAAAGATGCAAAAAAAGGAGAAAGAAAGTCGTTACGCATGGGTCCGCAATAATAATAATAAAAATAAAGAATGTTGCCTTGTCGCAATAAAGAAACAGTGTATTAGAAGATTAGGACAATGCCCTCCGTCTTCACTCCATACTCTACTCGTATGTATCTCCAAGCATACTTGACTATTTTAATATGAAAATTTCCCACATTACTCTATTTCTATGTATGTACCATACTTATGTATATGTGTACTCGCATGTATGCGTGAACGTGAGTGTCCTGCATAATAAATATGCAATAGCAATTCCGATGGACAGACTAATTGTCTATACTACGAATATTTTAAGTGTAGTGCAGCAACATTACCATAAATGTAACTTTATAAGTCAATCGTGTCATTATCGATAACATTGACAACGATAAAACTAACGTACAAAGAAGAACTACGATAAGCTTATAATGTAATAAAATAAGTTCATTGGTTTTCGTTCACCTTCTGCCTTGCTACGAGTGTGTGTTTACATTTCCTTATAACCGAAATAGCTGGAAAAAAAATCCATTTAATTCACATTTTTATAGAATCACTACTACTCACTCTCAATCCACTTATGGCATTTCAAAGTTACATATTTATACTAACAAGTAGTGTCATTGCACCCTCAGTCGATAGCAGCTACATACATATTTACAAAAATGTGCTCAACTTTTGTTGATGAGAGCCAACTTGCATCGATGACGATGACGATGAGGATGACGACATCGACGACGCTGTGATATCACGTAGATATTGACAAATTTCACCCACAATTTGCCCCATTGTTGCTTGCCTGCTGATTGACCCACCATTATAGAGCATTGTAGTTAGCCACCCTACATATTCATATACACTCACTTTCAAATACACATTTTCACACACACACGCACACATACACTGACTCACACATCCATATGTACGTATAGGTACAGACATGCCTACTTGTGATAAGACTCTCTTTACCTTATTGAAGTTGCTGTAATTTTCATTGAGCAGTTTTACCTTTTCACCATGTTGCCACATTGCCACATTGCCCATAAAATTTAACTCTCTTTTCAACTTCACTATTTTCGTTCTACTGCTACTAGAAAAGCCCATTGTAGTTAGTTCATTGGCGTAGCGTGTTCGAATGACATTTTTAAATACAATTAGTTGCAGCAGCAGGATTTTTCAAGCATTTACTTAATTTTCCTTGTGTGGGTGTGTATGTGAGTGCATGTGAAAAGCGTTGCAAATTATCGCTGGTTAAGTTGTAATTTGAAAAGAAGCTAAAGCAAGTATTACAAGTGGTTTCTTTCACTCTTGTTTGTATGTATAATGAATAAGCCAGCAGATTGGTTGCAAGTATTCAAGTTTATGAACGAGTTGAACGATCAAATACTTTTTCAATATTATACCAAAAGGAATTGAAGTTGTTGAGCTAAAGCAAGTAACAAAAAGGCTCATCTTGCCGTTTATGTGATTTACATAAACATTTCATTATGTATATTTTATAGTCCGCAATGAACGAGAAGCACTTGGTCTTAGACATCCATGGTGTTCTATATTCCTTACTCAGTTAGTTTAGCTTACAGTTTAGTTCATAATGTTTAATCTGGACAATGTGTGCCGACTTCCGCATACACATATACTATATTAATCAAGATTTACCAAATCTATGTGTATTGATGAGATGTTCTGCACTTACATAATTTTCCAGACGTGAACCATATAAGCCCTGATACCGATTTTCCCTAGATAATCGTTGACTGTAACGAGTTTGTACATTGTTAGGACATCAATTATTCTCAAGTTACTCCTTTGCTGTCTCAACAGATACTTAGAATATGTCTTGTCTTGGAGAGTCAATAGCACAGTCCAATAGTATTTTTGCAACATAGCAACCGTGGTATAATACAATACTGAAAGAGGATATTGTGGTGAACATTTTTTGCTGAGGAAAGTTATAGTCCAGCATGTTCTGGGTAAATTTTTAAGTCGCATTTAAAAATGTGATTTACCATGTCAGCCGGTAACTCGGAGTAGAATAGAAAATTTTTAAAGTTAGGATTACCCTTGCAAAGTTCAACTACAATTTGCTAAAGATACTAAGTGGGTTGGACTCATGAGAAAAAACCGAAATGTTCCAAAATGGCCATTTTCGAATTTTGGCTTGTAAGTTGCCGCACCACAAAAAAGCAATGAAATAGTAAAAAATCGCAACGAAAAACGTCAAAATCGGTGATTTTATGCTATTTTACTGAATTTAAAGGGCAGACATAGGCATTTGACATTTATTTGGTTAAAAAAAAAAAATTACTGAAAATGAAACAAATTCAAATTGAAAATTCATTAATTCTCATCACCAGTATCGCAAGTGGCGTGGACGAATTGCCGACAGCTGTGGTATCAGTACGACTTCTTGTCTGTAATTTTGGGTGGCATTTGTTCATAGCAAACGAGGAAAAGCTCATCACTGTCCGAACTTGATGATTGCCCCTTCTTCTTTAGTAGTTGTAGTGATGTTTTCGATTTTGCTGGTGATTTGCGTTTGCAAATTGTATGTAGATGCACGTGGAATGGGTTTTTCAGTGGCGAGTTTTTTTTTAGCTTTTGCAGCATTTCGCTCCTCTCGTTGTTGTCGGAGAGCGGATTGATTTTCTGGGACCGTTATTATGGAAGTGCTATGCACGATTTTGACATAACAATTGACCCGAAGAAACACACAAAATGGGGGAAAAATGGTGCGGCAACTTATAAACCCATGAGTGTGGCAACTTACAGTTTCTCCGCCATTTCTTGTAAAGTTGTATTGAATCGCGATTTTTGCCGAATCGAAAATTTAGTTTAAAACGAAGAAATAAAACATTAATTTTTTATTTTTAACCTTGTAAGAAACATCATGCGTCCGAACGACTGTGATGCGTCACGTTCTCCCGCTAAATGACTTTATTAAAGTTAGCGGCGATTCTTTCCTAGACGTTTTGTGTCGATGGTACAGTGTTGCCACCTGTGAGACATAGTTAAATCACGTTGCGGCAACTTACAAATCTCTCACCTATATAAAATTACAGAGCTAGAGATTAGTTGTCTGAGACGAAGTTGTTCCCAATGAAAATATATGAATTTTTTGTTTCCACATAACGTTTCCACATTTGTTTCCCTTTTTTACGCTCATTATTGATAGGAGTTTGATTTCAGTGAATTTTTTTTAAAAAAATTTCCAAATTTCTATATGTTGCATAAAGCACAAAGGCTAAGTGGGGCTAAAACTTATTGCTGGCTAGCATTTCCACCATTCTATGATACCTTGTTTTGCAGTACAAGACACCCATTTTCTGGACCAAATATGTGATTTTTTGATGTCGGACACTGCCCTGATTAATTTTTCTGAACACTTTTTGTTGTAGGGTACAAAAATTGTCAGCGCAAAAACAATTCCGCGGCGAAATCCTATAAGCTTTAAAACAATTGAAATAGAATAAATCCATCACTCTTCTCTTTCTATAGAAGTGAGCGTTTAGGACGTTAGTTTGCGATGAAGAGACGGAGTACTTAGGTGCAGATAGAAAGTGTAGGCTTTAAAGGCATGTTTTGAAGTCGCTGAGAGTAAAATATTTCTACTATTTCTATATTTCTGTTTGATACAAATATCTCGAAAACTTTTAGTTAAGTGGGCCAAGGAGTAAATTTAAATTCGGGCGGTTCCATTCTTTTGTAATCAGAATCATTTTCAATAAAGAAAGTCTGTCACTTACCTTCTATGAATATTAAAAAAATATATGTATACTACTAACTCCCGAAAATAAGTTCTAAGAGAGGAGTAAAGTTTGTATAAAAAATAAAATGTGTTTAACTTTTCATAAGTCAAAGTTGTAGGGTTTCAAAATAGAATATAACTGTATACTTATAAGTATCGGTGAGTATACTCACCTATTTCAAGCACTTCAACTTCATAACCTTGAAAACTCCATAAAAACAATTATGACGTTCCAGTCCATATGAGACTTCGGGGTAATTGAAGATTCTACGAAGTTAAAATAAAGTATTGGATTATGGATCTTTTAGTCTTCTATGTACAAATTTGGTGGTGATCAAATTAGTTATATTCGCAAAATTGCAGTGCAAAGGAAATAAAATGCTCAAGTTACTCAAAATGTGTACAGGGAACTTCAACTTTAACCCATTCCGAACATATGGTATTTACAGATTGTTCGTATAGAATTTTTGAAAAATTATCAAAAATATCTTTTATCTATACATTTTTTCCAAAAAGTAATCACTGTTTAATATTTCTCTATGTGATAACTTTAAAATTGGGTTTAGAAAATTTAAAGTTATTCGGTCCTACTTTGCTAAAAAGCCAGGCTTGGTATTTGCTAAGATAGTTTCGAAAATTAAGGCAATATAGTAAATTTAACTATTTCATTTAACCTTAAACTTTATATAAAAATTATTTATAACTGAACAAGTCTCCATATATTTTCTAGACACAGCAGAGCAATATTTTGGAAAAAAATATCATTTGAAAAAATATACAAATTTCAGAAAAATAAATTCAATTTTGCCACATTTCGCTAACTATAACTTACACTTACTTTTAAAAGATTGTTTAAATAGTACATATTTAATCCCAGATTGTGCATCTGAGTATATATGATTTGTTTGAGAACTTCGTAACCTCATTTTTCTAGAGTAGATCCAAAAACTATTACGAGAATATTTTTGAAGTAGTATTTATGAATTGAAGACATACGGATACTGCATCTTAAATTTTTTTTAGAATAAGTAGGATTACAACTTCTGTTGTCAGTATAAAATGGGCTAATGACTCCAATTAAATGTCCATTTTTCAAAAGCTGGTTTATGTATTTCTAGTTAATTAATCATTATTGAAGTTACTTCTTTAGAATCGTTTTTTTTTTTTTATACGAGAGAGTAAAAGGTGATCGTTGCAAAACGGAAATTGTCACGGAAATGAAGGGTAGCGCCCTGTAACTATCAAGTATTAAAAATATGAGGATGCATATTAATACACACATAAATGATGGGCAGCACATATGTATCCATATGCATCCATGAGTATGAATCATACTCGATTAATAGAGGGCGCTGATTCGCAAATAATTCAAACTTGATTGATGGAGGGCGCTCCCCATCAGTTTCTAGTGAAATTTGACATTTCAAACAAACATTTGAATGAGCGAGTATAGATTGAGCAAAACAAACGCGAGGCAAAAACAACTAGGCGATTGTGTTACAATATAATATCCAGCCAAAAATTTCGGCTGAGAGACAGCGAGAGAAATGGAAACCCAACAAAATTCAGATTATGTTATCGTGGAAAAAACCCAAAAGCCACCACCGAGAGATCGCGAGAGTGTAGACTTCATAAGCAACTTGAGGTACAACAGAATTCGAATTTCATTAAAAAACTAACTGGCAAATAAGCCAATCAACACTCATGTAATTGAGTCCTGAGTCAGTCATTGAGGTGACCGAATTCTCAGTTTCTCAACGAAAGAGAAGATCATAAAATTTAGTTGAAAATTTACTAGAAAATCGTTTCTCCGAAGGAAAATAACTCGCTAAATAACTATCAGCAAAACAAAACATAGACGAGATTTGCCAAGTTTCTAGTCAACCTCATAACATTCGCGACTTCTAAGACCGGCAAGTGGCAAATTTTCTGCTTATTGAGATCACAAAACCTGAATATTTTAATGACGATGATGATTATTATAATGATGATAGTAATGATGATGGTAATGATACGCTGTGGTGTATGGGGTAGGGCGTTGGACTGTTACGCAGAGTGTCCGAGGTTCGAATCACGGCACAGGCAAAAACAAAAAACTACAAAAATTTTTGTACTATAATTTTTGTATGATCTACATACATTATGGGAAATTAAAAGTTCCCAACTGATTTTCTTTAGAATTTGTTAAAAATGGTCATGACTAAATTCGTGATGATTTTGCAGAGGGCGTTGCATACATTTTAAATGCAAACGATCAAAATGAAGTTAATCCAGATGTAGCACACCTGGGATCTGAGAATCATCAAACTGAACTATAAAAGGCTTATCGTTTGCATAAATCACCACATCGTTAAAAATTACTTCGGCCCGACTGTAATGTCTGCGATAGACTCTGGGTTTTACAAGATTACGTTCAAACGTTCTGAAGAAGTAAACTTTTGTAGGTCGTCTCACTGACGCACACATACAGAATTTAATTTTGCCAAATAATAACTATTAGCAAAACCTTGGAAGAATTAGTTTCACATATTTATTTCACATGGCCGTCTCTACATTTGGCATGGATTCATAATATCAAGTTAGTGGCGTATCAACTAAACTTTATTGATATATTAGAAACCGAGCACAGCACGCATGCATCGAGGCTGCTTATAACTTTCAATTCGTAAAAAGTTTCCTTGTTTATATTTTTTGTTTTCATTGCACTGTAACGAGTAAACGTGCAAGTAAAACGTTTCGTTTCTATGAATGACAGACATAAATCCTACCGAAGAAAGTAAATAATATATGAGTGCTGGGAATAAGCTGCTGGCTGGCTGGCAGCAGTAACAATACTCTTTCAAATGGAGTGTAGAACAAAATGAAGAAACAACAACAACAACAACGCAAACCAAGTACAGAGCTACATATTTCAAAGTAAGCGGAAAGAAGAACAGCATAACAAGTATGAGTTGAATATTATGTGTAAACTTGCTAGGATTGAGATGAGTTTCTCCAACTTTCCCTGCATATGGTACATACAGACACATGCACATGATACACCTGTCCTTATCTATGTTTAAAAGTCTTTACCTTTACCTCTGAACTGGGAAACGTTGCTGGGGCCAGCCCAGAAACGTTTCTTTTGTTTCTGTTGTTTCATACATTTTTTATACCTTTTTAAGTACCATATAGGTATACCATAGGCAGGCAATATTACCATGAAAAAGCACTGACTAATAATAAACAGAGAAGTTTAGTACACTTCCTTTCTATCTAACATTAACAATAACTTTTTCTGCATTTGTTTCGTTTCGTTTCATTTTTGTATCGGAATCCGTATGTGTTCAGGTGGATGGTGAGCAGAATATTGCACTATCACTCAATTTCCTACGGCTGCCGTGTACAGCGCAATACATCAAAGTACGTGACGGTCCATCGGTATCATCGACGCTGCTCATTGAATTGAACGGAGCAGTAGGTGGTGGTGATGCGGTGGCAGGGGCAGCGGCAAGGGGAGGAGATGATTTAAATATGCCTACCCAAGTGGTATCCACGGGAGCGCAATTGTTATTGGAATTCTATGCGGGCGATATTGTGGCAACAGCAGAAATAACCAAAGCAGCCAGCCACACCAGCACAATTGATGATGCTGCTGCAAATGTAGTTAGTGCTGACGACGGTGGTGGCAGAAATATCAATTCAGCCGCATGCACTGGTGGCTTTCTAGCAAGTGTCGAACAAATTGGTTAGTAGAGCCGAATAGAGAAACAATGGTTGTCTGTCCGTCCATGCTAATAACGTTTATTATTAATTTAATTTTTAGCAACACAAAACGCTACCGCAACAACTTTGCCAGCAGCAACGCGATTATTGGTCAAAAGTCGCGCTGTGGTACAGAAGCCAAAATGGCGCACAGAATTCACATTGGTTCACTTGAGCGCTGTCATATTTGCGAGCATTATTATTTTAATAAGCGCCATGTTAGGTAAGTTAAGCTGTTTGCTTATGAATGTTTCAAATTGCGTACCATAATATTGCCTTCATCTATTCGCAGGTGCCCAGTATATGATGCGTTATCGCAAATATCATCTGGCTGTTGCACGTCGTCGTGACGAAGGTTCACGTTTGCATACTCCACGCGCTTCCATGAGTTCATTACAGAGTCCACCGTCACGTGCTATGTCCACCACAACACTCATATCGGAGGTAATTTATCTGGTGAAAATGCGCCCGAAACATCACTTACGACATTCAATACTACGTGAAAGTGTCGACGCTGAGAATTTGGCAAGGGAAACTGAATTTAATGATGATTGCAGCGGTGTGGTGCAACTGGGTGCTCGTATGTCGAAATGGTGAGTAAGCCGATTTAAGATGATACACAGGATCGTAATTAAAAATTATTCAGACATTTCACTGGGAACTTTTTCATTTCGCAATTGAAATAGCACCACATATTACAAAACCAAAATCTTCGAATGCGTTGCGCTGGAGGTGGACAAAAGCTAGTGAAAGAGAGAAAGATAGAGCTCGGGTTGTGGAAATACGAACCTCAACACAAATATTTTAAGATTAACCTGACAATATAGCAGAATTTCACTCTTGAATTCAGAGCCTGCGTAAACTAGTTTGCCAGAAACTTCTAATTCGGATACAGTAAATTTTTTAAAGTTAATCAGGGATAAATATCACATTGAAAGAGTGATGGACCTTTTTGTTATTTTTAAAAAGGTGATAAGCCATTCGGATAGAGTTTTTCTGGAAAATTAAGCGGTGCTCTGATTTTTAACTTATATACTTAGATTTCAATTTCAACAAATTACGCTTAATTAAAAATAACAAGGTCGTTTAGTTGTGTTAACTCAACGTGCATATCGTTGAAAATATCGAGGCCAACAAGCACCGCCTGACAACACTATTCGTCATTGGGTGTGGAATTTTGTTGAGCACGGGACAGTGGAAGATCGTCGGCAAGCTGTTCTTCAATGCACAAGACGTTCCAATAAACTGTTTGATGCGGTATGAGAGAGTATTGCCGAGAACCTACATGTGTCGTATCGTCACCGCGCTCAGCATTTTGGCGCCAGTGGAACCACCTTACGGCGCATTTTGAAGGATGATTTAGTTTAGTTTCCGTATAAAGTACAATTGACTCAAAGACTATTGCCGACAGACTGTCCTCGTCGCTTGGAATACGGCCAAACAGTCGCTCGAATGGTTGACACTGAACCTGATTTTTGGAAGGGAATTTTGAGAACCGACCAGGCCCAATTCACACTTACTGGCGCCGTTAACAAACAGAATTGCAGCATTTTGGGAATGGCAGATCCACATAAGATCCATGAAACACCATTGCATAACCAAAAAGTGACTGCTTGGGCCGGCGTTTGCTCCAAAACCATCATTGGACCATTTTCTTCAGAGAAGGCAAAACAGACGATGGGAATCGATATCGGTGGATGTTGGCTCATTTGAACTAGCGTATAATTTGCTTTTCAAATGAGCCAACATCCACCGATATCGATTCCCATCGTCTGTTTTACCTTCTCGGAAGAAAATGGTCCAATGATGGTTTTGGCATCATTGTTTCGCTTGTTTTTTTTTTAAGTTATTAAATATTCACATATTGTCAAAAAAAATTGCGTACCCTGTGCATATACCAGTGGCGTAGATAGGAGTTTGAAATGTGGGGAAGGGAATTTTTTTTATTTACTTATTCAACGTAACAACTCGTAAAAAATAGAAAGTCTACATATTATTGTGAAACAATTTCCTAATAATGGGGATACATACCCATATAAATTGAACGCGTTTTTCAATGAACCGAAAGACTTCCAGGAAAACATCCAACATTTTTTCTAAATCTCGAACCAATCAGATAAGATCAGCTATCAAATCCTGTACCCAGTGTAGTTAGTCTATATTTTAGAAAACAACATTTTTATTTGAGTTTAACTCTACAAAATTGCACTAAGGTCGTAGTATAGACTTTCTCTGGCCCCTTTGTGGATGTATTTTGGGTATGCGCTCTTGGTTGCAGGACACTCATATTTTTCTGAAGAATTTTTATGTTTTGCCTATTGCTAATCGTCTCTAATTTATCGTTCCTTACATTGTCTTCAATGTTTCCATAAACATTAACTTTTTTTTAAATTTTTTATTTTTTTTTATTGTTACATTCAACACACAGGGTGTACGCTATGAATGCAGAGCATTATGTTGAAAGGAAGGAAGATTGATAGGTGAGAGGAAGAAGTAGGGAGAATGAGAGAGTGAATGTGATCATACAGGACACCGATAAAGAGATACACTTCATCAGTGTCAAGGCTGTGACTTAGAGGGGCTAGTAACTCCTTACATCGACTAACTAAACATATCTAGTTTAGCGGATAGTAATTCTGAGTCTACAGCATTAATAGTCGCTGAACGGCCTGTTAAGCGCCTATCTAAGCGACTATAAACTTTATTAGGCATAACTATGCTTGACTTCCACACATGGTGCCCTGGTTCAAACCCAGAGCTGTAAAATATTATTTTTCATTCAATTTCCAAACCATTCTCTTTTCAATTCAGTGTAATGCAATTTTTTTAAAGTTATAGCTGCTTTGAAGTCATTTGAAATAATATGAATCACATTAAGTCACTTGAAGTGAAATTGAATTCATTTGGAATAAATTGAATACCCTTGGAGTCACATGAAGTCATTTGAAGTAAATTGTAACTTGAAGACAATTTTAGTATAAATAATTAATTTTGCGCTCTAATATTGCAGTTCCAACGAGAAACACACAGGCCGGAGCTTGAAAAAAATGTTATCCACTACTTCGATAGGTGAAATCTTTCAGGAGTTATCGGGGTTTTATAATATGGTATTTCGAAAAAAGACGACTGTCAGTTGGCAATTAGACGACTGTCAGTCGGGTATTGACTCCAAGCGATTCCATGTGACTGACTCCATGGATTTGTTTCAAATAACTTCATTTGACTCCATGTGATTTCAAATTCCAATTGACTTCACAATTGACTTCACTTCTTCAAAGTGATTTCGATTGACTCAAAATTATTTCAGTTGACTCCAAGTGAATTCAATTTTCTATGGATTTCCAATGGCTCCTAGTGACCTCAAGTTACCTCACAGCAGTTATTAGAGTCGTAAGTTCAAGGCAGAATGTAGAATTCTTCTCTCTTCGTGAAGTTTGGTTCTGCTATTTGGTAGTGTGTATTAGGTAAGTGTTTTGGACCTATCATAGCATTGTACCATGTCTGTAGTTCTTGGTTCCACTTATCTTGAGTTTGGCTGACCTTGAGAGCGCAGTGGCCTAAGAATTTATTTCCGGAGGTAGCAGATAAACTAGTTCGTTTGGATCTGCCATTGAGCATTACAAGAAAAAAGCTCTTGTAAATACAATACAAGCTGAAATTTAAACGCTACTTACTTTTAATTGATTGTAACCTTTTTTTATTCCACCTCCTATGTTATAATTTCCTCTAAGTTTAAGCAAATTGACACATTTTTTAAAATTTATTTCTAGAGTTTAAAAAGCAAGCACCTTTTTTCCATGTATACTTCAGAATGCTATGCTACTCTTTATTACATATTACAAAATAACTAAATTAAACGATTTAATTTATAATTTTCCAGCGGTGAAGAACTGGGCAGCAATGGCTCAATAGAGACATTACAAAATGAAATTATATCGCCAATTACCGAAAGTGTAAGTCGATCACCTTCCTTGGAAGAGGCGGGTTTAACTGAGGACGTTACATCGGCAGCTGCTGCCACTGGAAATGATTCTTGCAGTGGTAATGGTACCCTAACACGGAAAGACAGCTGTAAGGATTTAGAGTCCATTATCTCCTCAGGCATGAGTTCCATATACAATAGCCCACCGATGAATTCGAAACGTTTAAGCAAATACTCAGATCGTTACGATGCTGCAACGTTGAAAATACGTAATTCACGTTTTGAAGAGTCGATTACTGATTGTGAATCGCTGCCTTCTGGTGGCGACTATGAACGGCTGAGTAGAGGTGGTGCACGTAGCGCAAGCGTATCACTGACAAATGTGAGTTTAAACCGAAGCAAAACTAAAGGTCTATGTTTACAAGAAAATATCCATATTAAGTTCGTCTTAAATACCCACAAAGGTTGAAATTTTACCTAATTTTGAATTCTTCTCATTTCTAGGGTTGCTATTCCCCGGCTGCTAGCATCGTGAGCAGCACTGCCACCATACGCACCACCAATGCAAAGGAGAGCAAAGAGAAACAAAATCGTAAGAAGCTCTTGGCGCGTCCAGGTTCCGAGTTTTCGCTGGGCAATCAGGAAGAACTTGAAATGGACTATTATGATTATAATGTGATAAATGCGGGCGCTGCGCCCGGTTCATATCTAGGCATGGATCCGGCACATTTAATATGGATACCACCATTTGATGATATCAGCGATGGACGCGACGACGATGATAAAACGCCAGAGCCTCACACCCATGAACCTGATGAGACTGAACCGTTGTATGAGGAGATTAAAATGCCCAAATATGGGCATTATCTAAGTGCGCGCAGTAATACAGAATCGAGCGGCGCAAATACAACAAGCAATACAACACCTACTTCAGATGAGCTGTCACCATTGAATAGTAGCCTGCAATCGAAGGCATCCACACCCACCGATGTGAATACAAAGAATGGCCTCATACAGAGAATGATCGCTTCCACGTCTAGAAAACAGCAAAAGAACTCGGTGACAAAACAGTTGACGCCATTTTTAACACGAAAGCAAAAACGTCAGGCTAAACACCAATCAAAATCAACGCTTTCACTCGGTAACAGTGACCGAGAAAGTATACCGTTGCACGAACTTAGTGGCACCAGATCGGCACGAGATATCGCAAAAATATTACCAGCCCCAATGACTGATGTCGATGCGCCCGATACCATGACCGGTTCGTATGTGGAGAAAGAAACTTCGGTTGTTAAGTCGCCGAGCGATTTACAAAATTTTTTAGCTCTTGATGATATACAATTTGCCGATGAGAGTGAGAGTGATCATGATCAAGTGGCAACGCTCAAGCGCGACATGAAACCAACAAACGAGCATGAAATGTCGACGAGAGCGTGTTATTCTGCAGATGAAAAAATTCTAAAGGATCTGAAGCGTGTGAGCATGGGCATAGCGATTGCTGAACGACGTTGCAGTGGTGGCGGCGGGGGCAAGGAAGTGATGATAAATTAATTTGAGAAAATCTCTCAATTTGTAAATATTAACAACAACAAAAACAAGAAAAAAAAAAAAGGTTTATGATTGTATTAAAAGTAGAGTTAGCAGTTGCAATAGCGGATGGATTAATTAGAAAATGCGAAATTGTGCATTTTTGGAAGTTGCAGTTAAGTTCTTATAAATGTTAATTCAATTTAAAGAACGTTTTACTTTGTACTTATATAGATCTTTAAATGCATTTCAAAAACTTTGTACCTCTCTATCACCTTTAAAAGTATGAACAAATAACGAGCTAAACTTCCACACTTAAGTAGACGCATAAAATAGCATTTTTCAAAATATGAATAATTTTTTTGTTTTAGCAAAATTTTGTTAAAAATTTAACGATTTTTTACGCTTAACTTTTACTTAAAACCCTCCAAATATTCTCAAAATGATTTTCAAAATTAAGAAAAAACCTAACAAAAAAAAAAAAAATCTTTTGCGGCCTTGTGATTTTAATTTAATTAAATTTTTCTAGTCAATTTTTTCTTTAACAACTTTTAATTTAATCTCTTGAATTTGCTCAGAATTGAAGAAGCTCACTGCCATATAACAAAGAAATATGTATGTACTATATTTAATAAAAATATGTTAGTTTTCTGTGTCATTACGCACTGATTACACACTACTCCAAACAGTAGTTTCCTATATAATTTTTTGACCACTTCAAGATGTTGAAAATTCAAATGCCCAATTAATAAATCACTGCTCGGAAACATCAAGTAATACGTTAGTGATTACTAAAAGAATAAAATTATTACGAGTACTTTGGAATTAATTTCAATTTCCGAAATGTATTGTAATCAGTGCGTTATAAAATAAAGTGAAAATTGATTTATAATATATTTGCAATATGTACAGGGTGTTTTTTGTTAGAAGTGTTGTTTTCAAGAAGAAATAAAATGCATATAATTTAATGTTATGGCCAAGAAATTAGCCGCCGCGGCTGGTTCGAATAAATTCCAGCCGAGAAGCCCAATTTTCGACCACTTTTTGCGGCAATTGGGGCCGTATGTCAGTAATAACGCGCCGAATATTCTCTTACAAGGCGTCAATCGTCTCTGCCTTATCTGCGTAGACAAGCGACTTCACATAACCCCACAACAAATAGTACAGCGGTGGTAAATCGATTTTGGAGGCCACGCCACAGACCCACGACGCGAGATAATGCGCTCACCAAAAGTTTCCTTCAATAAATTGATTGTGATTGTTTCGTTGGCTGTGTATGTCATGTAGCGCCGTCTTGTTGGAACTAAAGGGTCGTCGCCATCAACATCCTCCAATTCAGGCACGAAAAAGTCATTAATTCATTAATCATGGCTCTATAGCGTTCCCCATTGACTGTAACATTATGACCGGCTTCATCTTTGAAGAAATATGGACTAATGATTCTCTCTGCCCATAGAGCACACCAAACAGTGACTTTTTGAGGATGTAACGGCATCTCACAAATGGCTCGTGGATTATGATCACTCCAAATGCAACAATTTTGCTTATTAACGTACCCATTCAACCAAAAGTGAGCTTCATCGCTGAACAAAATTTTCTTGTGGTCGTTCGGCTTCAATTCTTGAAATGGCAAACCAAACTGAGCATAAATCAAGTGACAGCTGTCAAAAAGACCAACTCCGAAAAAAGTATTGCCACATTGAAAACCACACTTCGAAAAAAACACCCTTTATATGAAACAATGCATTCGCAACACCTTCCCACTCAAATGTATACTACAATAAAGCATATTAAATTTATCTATGAATATATTGAGAAATTTAATGATATAAATAACTGTAAATAGTTTTGAAATAAAGTTAATTCATAAATATTTATTGTGAAAAAAGAAATACTTGAGGTATTTTCATTTAAACACGTGAACTGACTTTTATACCAATATCTCAATAATTTTTTATAAGAGATATTGCACGTTCTAGTTAAGGAATGAAGACTGAGTAGATGGAGATTATTAAATCGATAGCAGTTGCGACATTGGTGTCGGATTGTTTCATCTGAGGGCGTACATCTCGTTCATAAAAGTGAGTATTTTGAATGAAGCTTTGTTTGAGGGACGTGACGACTTACTAGTTCATGGAAATATCAAAATGCTTCATGTAGTATTTAAAATTAATCTTGAATCTCTGATCGATTTTCTTGTTCCTCTTAAAGTTAAAATAATGTTCCTACACAGCACCATCTCTTGGCAGGCAACGGTACATTTTCCTTATCCGTATTATCCTTTTCGTTGTGGTAAAGTCATAACACTTGCCACAATGGCTGTCTATCTATTTATAGGTGTCCTGTGTGATTGCATTCCCTCTCTCATTCGCCCTCCTTCTTCCAATCAACACAATGCAATGCATTCATAGGGGTACAATCTGTGTGTTGACTGTAATAAAAAAAAAAAAAAAAAAAAAAAAAAAAATAAATGGCAAACTAAAGTCAATACAAGAACTATCAATGCATCCTGGAAAATGATCTGTTTTCTGCTGCTTATGAGCCGGCGGTATCATTGGTTAGTATTTATTTAATGTTGACGATGGACACAACGCTAACGAATATTTTTTGTGCCCGAAATGTGGTTTCTACAAGACGACGCTACTTGCCAGCAATGGACCTATTGAGGACGAATTTGGTGAGCAATTTATCTTACGTTTGGGACCAGTAAGATGGCCCGTGCAATTTGACTCCTCTATAGACTATTTTTTGTGCTGCTTGTGCAGTTTCGAAATTCTTATATTTTTTCTGTTTTTTTTTAATAACACTTTTTGTACATACCATACAAGGTATGGTACAAGGTATGGGAACACTTTCAATTTAATATACTTAATAGTTGAAAGGAAGTGATGTCGCAGATATTACTTCCACTACTTTGCGAAAACTTCTCTATGAAGCGAATAATAAGGAAGATAATGCTTCTTGGTAATTTCTTGATGTAACGGAAGAAGCCCTCAGTCCAATGACGTCATGTGTTATGTTCTTTCACGCTTTTAAGAACTGATTTTGACGCTGCATTTTATTTTGAGTAAATTAGCAAAATGGTAAAATTTATAATAATAATATGTAGAAAAATAATTACAATTAACAATTCGAAAAAAAAAACAACAACACAAAACGATGACAAAACGAAATAAATAAAAATAAACCGAATCAACGCAATTAAAACTGGCTAACTGGATTTGAGCTTCCGAAAGGAACAACTTTGAAATTTGGCTGCGGTTTTCAACTAGACTAAATTTAAACAAAGAGAATGTTCCCAGGATAACTGTTCCCAGTCTCATTTACTCTGAGGAATTTGTTCTTGCTAAGTTTTTGTTATTATTTTTGAATGTTAAAAAAAAGCTTTAAAAGCTCAGAAGCCTTTTTAAATACTTACCGTATGCATAGCAAGTGAGTAGGGTTGCCAACTCTATTGAAATTATACTAATAAAAAATTAGTGTGTGAATTTGTTTTAATTATAATATTTTAATATTTTTATAAATATTTAAGAATTTTTTTATATATGTATGTAGTAAGAAAACAGCCATTCAAATAATTATAAAAAAGAATTTTTTTTTCGCTAGAATAACATAATTTAATTTTTAATTATTATTTTTTTATATGTAATTAACATTGAATATAATAATTAATTAATTACGGTTTTAATTATAATTGAAAAAATTTACATTTATCTAAAGAGCTTGTTGTTTTGTTTTCTTTTTCTTTTTTTAAATTACTTAAAATTTTTTTTCTAGTTTAAAATTTCCATTATTTTAATGCTTTTGAATATTAATATGCTTTTTCTTTGGAATGTTTTCTTCTTTATTTTTGCGAAATATAAGTTAACAAAAAGTTTCTTTTGTTAAATAAATCATTCTTTAGTTTTCCGTTAAATTTTATGTAAACACTATTAAAGCAGTATTACCAACTTTAAGCATTAAAATTATTATTTTAATTTTGATTAAATACACATGTTATATTTATTAATTAGCTAGATTATCAAAAATTGCAATTCTTTGTAAATGCTTGTAGTAGAGAGAAAAGGGTGCTAAGAATATTATGAGTTATTAAAACAATCCATTACTTTTCTTTGTGGCTTTTCTTAAAATATAACGTGTTTCTATCTCCTCAATATCTATAAGCGCAATTTGATTTAAAGTAATAATCTAAAAATACATAGATGAATTTTCAATTACAGAGTCTATAATCGACTCATACGAGTACTTGAGTTTAGCTTTAAACTGTTAAAAATAATTTTTTTTTATTTCAGTAATTAATTTATAATAGCTTCTTAAATAGATTTATAGTTTTTTTTTTGCTGATAATGTTGATTTTGATCCCATAATTCTTTTTTGCTTTTTTTATAATAGTTTCTTATTAAATGAAGGCATGAATATTTTTTTGTTTTTAATTTTTGTTTATGTATTATGATTAAGAATAAGATATTAATATAAAATATAAATTTTGAAAACATAAACTTTAAAAAATAATCCTATAACTTTTACAAAAATTTACTAGGTTAAAAAAACCAAAAACATACCAAAAAAATATTCATTATGATTCAAAATTGGGAAGTAACTTATTTTTTTTTGCTTTTATTCTGATACTAATTTAATTAATGTTTAATAGTTTCTCTTTTTGCTGAGATAATTGAGAGCGATAAGTAAAATTTTACAATGATTCTAAATCTGGCTATCGTTTTTGTATTAGAATTTCTCAATATGAAGAAAAATTATAACTTATCAGGAAAAATTGATAGTGGTCGCCGTGCTGGCCTGTTACGAAGTGTCCAGGGTTCAAATCTCGGCGCAGGAAAAATTAAAAGTAATAAAAAAAAAAAATTATCTACATGGCACCACCTCTTGGCAGACAATGGCAACCCTACTAAAGGAAAAATTGCCAAAGAAAAGCTTTTCATTTCGCCGTTAGGATTCGGAATGAAAGTGTAGTTCCCTTCCATTCAAGTACAAATATAATATGAACAACATAGGCTGGGCCCTAGGTCATTCACGGGGCTGTTGTGTAATTAAAAGAAGAAGACAGTAAAAATTTTGATTCTGTGTTCAAAATTTCATAAGAAATCACTTATTTTTCTGAATAATCAGCCGTAATTTAAAGCTGAGGCCTGAAAGCATTAATTACCAGGTTTAGACGAATACTTCAAATATATTGCCACTATTACAGTCCTTCAATTATAGGTATTGCAATTTTGGAGCAAAACACTTTTGAACACATGTTTGCCCTAAAAGCAGACAACGCTGACTGGAGGAGTGCAGTGAGTTGAGCAAGAAACGACTCATCCGTCGAATACAGCAAACAAAAATCTTCAACAATCTTTAGTACAATATGAAATAGGTTACTTGATCTTAGTTTGGTGTTTTACGATTCACTAAATATCGTGGAGTCTACTGACAGAAACGAGATAGAAAACAAGTTGACTAAAAAGTGTGCAGCCTTTGTTCTAGAACATGAATTTGTGTTGATAAGAAAACTCATAGCGAAATCAAATTGGAACCAGACAACCAGGAAAACAACCGGTCATGACAAACCAGAAACGATTGCCTAATTGACCGAAGTTTGCAGTCCATTATCGATAAGAAGAGAATACGGAAGGTCTTGAGATATTGCTGTAAAGGGTGTTTTTTCTACAAGTGTGGTTTTCAATCTGGCAATACTTTTGTCGGAGTTGTTTCTTTTGACAGGTGTCACTTGATTTATGCTCAGTTTGGTTTGCCATTTCATATTGAATAGACTTACGCCTGAACAATGTTTACAAATTATTGAAATTTATTATCAAAATTCGTGCTCTGTGAAAAATGTGTTTCGCAAGCAAAATTGTTTATAGCGACGAGGCTCATTTTTGGTTCAATGGATACGTGAATAAGCAGAATTGCCGTATTCGGAGTCGGAGTGAAAACCAGCCAGAGACAATTCAGCAGCTACCAATACATTCCGAAAAATGCACTGTTTATGATTTGGTGCGGTTTATGGGCCGGGGGCATCATTGGGACGTGCTTCTTCAAAGACGATGAAGGCCGCAACGTTACGGTCAATGGAGAAAGGTACCGTTCGATGAAAACACACTTTTTTTTTGCCGAAAATGCAAGAATTGGACTCGGCCGACATGTGGTTCCAACAGGACGGTGCCACATGCCACATGCCACACTGCATGCGAAACCATGCATCAATTGAGAGGCGAAGCGAATTTTGTGAGCAGTTAATCTCACGTTTTGGTGTAGTTAATTGGCTTCCAAGATCGTGTGATTTGACCCCGTTAGACTATTTTTGTGGAGCTATGTTAAGTCTCTTGTCTATAGGGACAATGCAAACACGATTGCTGTTCTGGAAGCCAACATTGAACGCGTCATTTGTGAGATTCCGGCCGAAAAGTGTGAAAAATGTGCCAAAATTTTACCTTCAGAATGGACCACTTGACGCGTAGCCGCGGGCAACATTTAAGTGAAATTATCTTTAAAAAGTAAATGACAAGAATTTATTTATCGATCCAAATAAAAATTTGATTCACTTTTGTACAATTTCTGTGTTTTTTTTTCATTTTCAAAAATTAAACTCAAAAAATCACCCTTCAATTTCTATATAATATTTCCAATCAAAACTACATATGTACATAATAAGGTCACTCAGCAAGAAGCTACAATTAGGCTGTTATTCCTTTTTACCGCAGACAGTATCAACATTGACTGATTATTTGCCTAAAAATATGTAAAACGAAAGCTTAGAACATTCCATTCCAGTAGGTGTTGAAACCCATAGACTTAATGAAATTTATTGATTTATTTATTTATTATTCTTTAGAATGGTTTTTATAATTACGAGCGGGTAAAAGATGACGCCGCGGAAATTATCACGGAAAAACTGCGGCTGGGAGACAGCAAGATTGTAGACTTCGTCGAAAAAATGGAGGCCCAATAAAATTCAGATTCTGCTATTGTACACAAAAAAGACAAAAAGCAGAAACGAGAGATCGCGAGAGTGTAGACTTCATTGAAAAACAACTCGTAAAGACTAATGCGGAGAGACAGTATGAATGGTAAATGCGTTCATTAGAGCCAATAACACTCAGGTCATTGAGTTCCGATGAAGATCCTCAGATTATACAGCATCAGGCGTCATTGAGGTGGCCGAATTACCAGCTTCTCAACGAAAGAGGAGGGTGGAAGAGTTACTTGAAAATTTGCCTGAAAATCTTTCTTCCATGGAAAGAAATCAAATTGCATCAGCACAACAAAACATAAACGGGATTTGCCAAGTTTCTAGTCAACCTCATAACATTCGAGAGTTCTCAGACCGGCAAGTGTCAAATTTTTCACCTGTTGAGATCATATAACCTGAATATTTGGATGAAGATGATGTTAAGATTATAACTATAATAATATAGCAAATAAATTCGCATGCTTTGAGAATGACTATTTTGATGACTATAATTTTGAATTGGAAATGGAAACGATCACAATGAAGTTAATCCAGATGTAGCACACCTGGGATCAGAGAATCATCAAACTGAACCATACAAGGCTTATCGTTTGCATAAGTCACCACATCGTTAAAAATGCCTTTGTTCACGCCTATCATATCTGCGATAGACTCTGGTTTTATTTATAAGATTACTAAACCTAACCTGACAACCTAAAACGCACACGTTCTGAAGAAGTAAACTTCTATAGGTTGCCACACTGACGCACCCAATCGGAATTTTTTTTGTTTTTGAAATGCCTTCAAGCTATGGAAGTTTTCGGGCATCATCAAAATTATGTAAATTCATTCAATGCTATCTGTTTTTTTACAGTTCTGGATGTTCGATATAACGATTCAACCGTCCAAAGTATTGTTTATTTAAATTGACCCGTGAATTTCTTGTCAATGGATCTAAGTACTTTTGCATTGATTTTCGGAAACAAACCGAATATGGAAGTATAAATTGTATGGTTTTAAAGGAAATCTCTAAAACATAGGGTAGTCTCTAGTAAATGTTTTGCAATAAAAACTAAAAATAATATAAATGTAAGGTATTATTTAAAAGTAATTTAACAGATAATTCAGCTAAGATTAATCTTATTTATATCGAGTTAGAATATTCATTAACTAACAACGATTATTACATACCGTTACCTTAATGTAGAAAGGCACTAACTAAAATATCTTTTTCATATTGATTTTTTAGCAGATTCAGATTCAAATTTGCTAAAAATATTTTGTTGTAGAAAAAACTTTTAGTTACGTCCTTTCTATATTAAATGAACGATATATCTGTGACCACAAGGAATAACAGCTTAAGGCGAATTAAGAAAAATAAAAACTTATTGCATATTTGTCATTATAAAAATTCGAATATATTGAAAGTTCTTAAACAATTATTGAAGTTAATTAATAAAATGCGAATTGCTAAATTTGAAAATTTTTTTGATT
Source organism: Palloptera scutellata (assembly GCA_958295655.1). Taxonomy (NCBI): domain Eukaryota; kingdom Metazoa; phylum Arthropoda; class Insecta; order Diptera; family Pallopteridae; genus Palloptera; species Palloptera scutellata. Next base: position 55,560,864 of record OY282449.1, read on the forward strand.
TATAATGCAAAATATGCAATAAGTTGCATTATTTCCTATGTCGACTTTAGCTGTTATTCCCTGTGGCCAACAGATATTATTCATGATTATGTTGAAAACAAACTTTTTTTTTTGGCTGAGTTTAAAACTTATTTTTATATATTTCTCTTTTATTATTTATTTTAAAAGTAAAGAGTAACAGTTTTTCTTTACAATTTTCAATAATGAAAATGAATTTCAACTAAAAAATGTATTTAACTAATGGACGGAAAGCGAGCAGTGACCAAGAAACTGGGCGATGGAGTAAAAGAGAAATTGAAAGGAAAAATAAATAATGTTTTCAATAAATCGTAAATAATATAATAATGTTTAAATCTATTTTGTGGTATTTTAAAATGTAATTATATGTATGTATATATATAAAATGACTTCTATGTGTATGTGTGTTAGTTGTTCATGGAGTTTTAGTTGGAGATTTAGATGCGTTCGGTGAAGCGGCCATCTCAAATGTTTCTGATTCATGATCCATTGGATCAATATCGACATCGATTTCGGACAATCGATTTGTTGCCAATTGACCAGCGATCGCATTAACTTTCAACGATGAGCGTTCTAAACAAAAATTATCATTAATAGTATGCATATATTAAGGATTGTCAATATGTCAATAAAGTACAGTATGTAACGAAATTGAGCAAATAAATTCAATATTCTTATTTTTGGTGTGAAAATAATTTATATTTTTAATTAGAAAAGTAAAATTCGTTCTTTACGTAAAGTTTTTAATAACAAATTAAAGAATTTTTAACAAAACCAAATAATCTTTTCGTATGTATCGGGAACATAAAACATTAATTCATTTCAATAGGGCACTTGCTCAATTTTGATACAAAATTATATTTTCAATATTAATCTGAAGTATAGCTTTTTGCATCAATAACAGCTTGGATTCTCTGAGGCATGTTAAGAAGAAGGCCTTCGCAATCTTTTTGGGTTATCGAACCACAAACATCTTCACACCAATCAAACGAACATCTCCATTTGGTTAGTCATAAAGTCATTTTGTTTTTGAAAGAAGACCACAAGTTTTCAATCGGGTTCAGATCGAGACTTTGAGGGGGCCATTACTTCAATGTTCTTGCTTTCAAGGAATTGTATGTTGTATTTTCGCCTTATGTTCTGGATTCGTTGTCCTGCACTAGTATGGTAGATTTTAGTTGAAGTGACAACTTCTTCAAAGAGGAGAAAATACCCTTGCTCTAATACTCAAATATACGCAATGGCGTCCATTTTGCTTTCAATCCGCACCAACTTTCCGACACCAGCTTTGTTAAAACACCCGCAAAACTGAATTGTTAAACTCCACCAAATTTAACAGTTGGTATCACATCGGGTAGTGTTATCTTGTTTGATGGCTTCTTCCAAACATATCGAATTCCATCTGACACGTGCATGTTTATTTTGCTTTCATAAGTCCATAATACGGTAGCCCATTGCTCCGAAGGGTAGTTTTTATGGGATTTTATGACTGTAGTCTTGGTTGCATTTTTCGTCTGGCTTTTTATCCAATTTCTCTTAACTCACGATGAACGGTCATTCAATACACCTACTTCCCATATAAGTTTTTTAATTCCTTCTGGACTTTAGAGACTGATTTTGAGGCTACTGAACTGATTAGACAACTTACCATCCTCCTGTCATTGTCATTAAGGTGAGATGGGCGTGGTGCTTTGGAATAGGCAATTCATTCAACATAACGGTACGAAATTTACCGTTATGTTGCCTTAATCTTTGTAAGATATGTGTTCTTCAGTTTGATGATGATTATATTATATGTGTTAAAAATAATTGTAATTAAAAAATTAATATATCTTTGTATCACTCAGATTATTTGCTCAAGTTTGTTACATACTGTATATACGCTTTGTATGGTTCGAGTTGAATAGCTTACTGCTAGCAGATGATTTTACAGAGGGCAATGTTGTTAGCGACTTATCTCTGCGCGATTGATGGCTCAGCCGGAATGCTTCTAAGAATTCATTAATATCAACGAAACCATCTTTATTGATATCCATCATTTTACACATTTCTAAGAGATCTTCACGTTTGGTACTGCCCGGTAAGTAATTGCATAGCAGATCACATGCATTACCGAATTCTTCAAGCGTTATTAGACCTATACAAATTACAAAGAATAATTGTTTTATAATAGTGGCAAACTTAGCATGTAATAAATTTAGGTGGAAACGATTCGAGACTGAGAAGGTGATTGGCCCAACTGCTTCCAATTTCATCATTATGCTCTGCTCTAACCAGAATTGCAGCATAAGACGAAAAATCTGGGTCATTAATCGTATGGCGTTCTTTTTCTTTTAATGGCACAACAGCCCATGGAGGGCCTAGGCCGAGCATTTTGCTTGGCGTTAAACTATCTTATAGTTATTCTAGACTTTTCTCTGTGCGGTTTCTCATCTCTTAAATACTAATGAGACCTATCGTGAATATATTTCCACGTTTAAATTAATCCGGGCTTGGGGTATTTTAGAGGGCTTGTGCTTCAGTCCCTTCGAAAGCATTAATTAAGAAATTTTGGTCAGCTATGGTCTCTGAAAAATGTATGAGAACCTGTGATGTTATGATTTCTAGATCAATTTTCCATTTATTTTTTCTTTTTAAGTTTACTTCTTTAGAATTGTTTATATACTTACAAGGGGGTAAAAGAAAATTGTCACGGAAATGATGGACAAGCCCTCTATCAATCAAGTATGAAAAAAATGAGGATTCATATTAATTATGCACATAAATAATGGGAGCACATTTGCATCCATATTTATCCACGAGTATGAATCTAACTTGATTGATAGAGGGCGCTGATTAGCGTATGCTTCAAACCTGATTGATAAAGGGGACGCAGATTCTCGTATTGATGGATAGAAGGCGCTGGCCTTCTTACTTTACTTTTAGTGACACAATAGTCCATGAAGGGCCTAGGCCGAGCTTTTCGCATCCACTCATGTTGTGCATGTTATATTTGTACATGAATGGAAGGGACCTACAGTTTAATGCCGAATCCGAACGGCGAAGTGAAAAGCTTTTCATCTCTTGTACGTTTGCCATTGCCTGCCAAGAGTTGGTGCCGTGTAGAAAAATTATTTTTTTAAAATTTTATTTTTTTTGATTTTGCCTGTGCCGAGATTCGAACCCCGGACACTCTGCGTAGCAGTCCAACGCATTACCACTACGCCACAGCGACCACTGGCCTACAGTTTCTAGTAAAATTTGACATTTCAAACAAAAATCGTTAGAAATTTCTGGAGCTGAAAGAATGAGCGAATATAGACAAAAGGCGATTGTGTTACGATATGGCAAATCTCCTGCAAAAACTGGGGCTGAGAGACAGGGAGAATCTAGACTTCGTCGAAAAATGGAGGCCCAACATAATTCAGATTCTTTTATCGTGAAAAAAAACCAAAAACCAGCACCGAGAGATCGCGAGAGTGCGGACTTCGCAAGCAACTTGAGGTAAAACAGAATTCGAATCTCATTGAAAAACAAATCGCGAAAACTAATGCGGATAGACAGCATGAATGGACAATGTGTTAATTAAAGCCAATAATTGCATCAACACTCATGTCATTGAGACCCGACGAAGGTACCCGAATTCCCAGCTTCTCAACGAAAGAGAAGGGTGGAAGATTTACTTGAAAATTTCCACGAAAATCTTTTCTCCGCTGGAAGAAAACAACTGGCATCAGCATAATCAGCTCAACAAAACGTAGACTGGGTTTGCCAAATTGCTGCTCAACCATCTCATAACATTCGCGAGTTCTCAGACCGGTTGAAATCATAGAACATGAATATTTTGATGATGATTTTTATAATGATGATAATAATGCTGATGATGGTAAGATTATAATTATTATGATGTAGCAAATGAATTCGAATGCTTTGAGTATGAATATTTTGATGGAGATGATGATTTTGCAGAGGCCGTTGCATGCATTGGAAATGCAAGCGATCAAAATGAAGTTAATCCAGATGTAGAACACTTGGGATCTGAGAATCATCAAACTGAACTATACAAGGCTTATCGTTTGCATAAATCAGCACATAAACAATTCCAAAACATCTTCGTTCAAAATTCTTTCGGCCACGCCTGAAATGTCTGCGATAGACTATGGTTTTTATAAGATTACTAAACCTAACCTTAAAACAACTTTTTTTTTTAAATAATTTTCAAAACTACCACCCAAAGAAACATGTCTGTTTAGCTGCGCTTTTAGTAATGTGAGATTTAATAATCATATATTATTTAAATGCAAGTTGAAAGCCAGAACACGTAGAAATATTAAACAGTGAATAAATTTCGGCAAAGTTTATGAATGAATTTTTGAAGAATTTTTAAAATTGTTATTTTGAAAATCGTACAGATGCCCAAAATGCTTGAAAGCTTGAAGGCTAAGCTTGAACATTTAAAAAAGGTAAGTTTGCACCGCCTAATTTCCCGCCAGGCCTGTATTTTCTTTTCGCGGCCCTGACGGTGCAACCTGCTACTTTGCAATAGTTTTAATTGCTGCTTTTTTTTTAAACTAACAGTCGAATATTGGAACTCACTTAAATTGAATACCCACAAATTTACAGTTCTGTACATAATATCAAATATTAAGTCTAAAACTGTAGTAGTTTCCTTAATTACCAGAATTATCTGCGTCAATTATATGGAATATTGCTTCCAAGCTACTTTTATTTTTATATAGTGCATCGGTAACGCTAACTTCAGCCGCTTGCGCTTCAATCTGGTAAGTGAAATGGAAAGAAAGTTTTATTATCGGTACTTAAGCAAAAAAAAAAAAAATTTCTTTATATGTTACAATAATATCGGTCTCCAAGAGTTCTAAAGTTGTTTGATAGGTGATCTCATTGGGAGGGGAATCGTCTGGCATCGGTGCTAGTTTATCACGCATTAAACGCCATGGCAAACCCATAGCGGTGACATTCTCCATGGCAACACACCATTGGGTAACGGTTATTGTACCTGTAAATAATAAGTTATAATTAATATCTAAATATCAACACTTAGTTTATAAATTGAAATCGGTTATAATGACCATTGGATATATGTACATATGTAAGGAACTAGTTCCCACAATCACTTCAATAGTCGTTCTAACTGATTTTCACTGTTTACATCTGCTGCTTGTTCAAGCAGCTAGTACTCCTTACCCGTATCGTTCTGATCAAATTTTCGGAATTCCATTTCCAATTGATCGCGCCGATCACGTAAACGTGCACCGAGACCACGCAGCGCTGAACTCTCAATGAGACCGACACGTTCACGGAATGTTAGATTCTTTGTTTTAGATGCGGCCGAAACGTATTGCACAAAATATGGATCCATTTGTGGATTAAATTTCAAATATGCACCCTTATTCGACCCCATGGCATAGTAATTCGACGCAGAAAATATTGTGATCACCTGCGTGAGGCGGGCGGGAGAAAAAAGTTTAAGATAAATTAAAAAAATTTGTAAGTAATTGCATATTTTTGTGCTCATAATCATCATTATCATCATACCCTTCCATTATGTACGAATTCATGTCCCTCCGATTTACATTCATGTGATCGTACCAGATATTTTAGTTTATATTTCTTAAGAAATTTATCACTAACATCGGGACCGAAGTAAGTGCCAGCGCCACGTAAACTGTTCGGTTCGCAGCCATCAACGGCTTGAGGATCACTCCACATAATATCGAATAGCTGTAAGGAGGACGAGAAATGTACTATGGGGATAAGAAATCTTAAATAGTAATAATTACAAAAGTAGGTACATATTTAAATAAAAGCTATAGTAAATAACTTCTCGCGTGAAACTCGCGACATAGATGGAGAATGTGTTATAGCATTAAAGGGTTAAAATATTAACAATCCACTCGGTTCCTTGGATTTTACCTTACCTTACATTTTAGCTCAGTTCGGATAACAACAAAATTGAAATAAAACCCGGTAACTATTTGCAAATAAAGTATGTGTTAATTTACAGTAGTTGTCATAAATAAGTAAACCAACTAATTTTTTGAACTCAAGTGTATGATATATACCAATATTTCTTCGAAAAACCTATAAGGCCGCGAAGGCTCTCAGAAAAATTTGTTCACATTATGGAGAAGGTAATTTATCGGAAAGGACAATTGGAAAATGGTATGATCGAATCCGCTCTGGAAATTGTGATGTAAAAGAGGTTCCTAAATCTGTTCGACCATGCACCGAAAAAAGTGGACGAAATTCTTGAGAAGCTGGAGGAAGAACGACACATAGGCAGTCGCGACATCGCTACGGATCTTGGCATTGCTCACCAAAAGGTTTTGAACCATTTAAAAAAGGCTGGCTTTTCCAAAAAACTCATATTTGGGTGCTACATAATATGAGTGAAAAAAATCTTACTGACCGCATTTCAGTAAGTGAATCTCTTCTGAAACGGAATGATCTCGAACCATTGTTGCACAGATTGGTTACTGGTGTCGTAAAATGGATAATGTGTAATAATAATGTGCGAAAAAGAATATGGTCAAAACGAGGTGAGCTTGCCAAAACCGTCGCAAAGCCGAAACTGACGCCAAGGAAAATTTTGCTTAGTATTGGTGAGATTGCACTACGTGTACTACGAGCTGCTTCCGCGTGGCCAAACAATTAATTCAGAATTGTAGTGTCAACAATAAACAAGGTTGAATGAAGGGCTCAAGAAAAAACGTTCGGAATTAGTCAACAGAAAGGGAGTCGTCTTTCATTACGACAACGCTAGACCAAATACTTCTTTGGTGACCAGCAAAAATCTGAGGGAGCTTTGCTGGGAAGTTTTAATGCATCCGCCATATAGCCCAGACCTTGCACCCTTGGAGTACCATTTATTTCACTCGTTGCAGAATTATCGTAATGGCGTAAAGTTAAATTACCAAGAGGACCGCAAAAAGGTCTTGTCCGAGTTTTTCGAACAGAAACCCCAGAAATTCTTTAAGAACGGTATTAAGGTTTTGCATAAAAGATGGCGAGAGGTAATCAATAACAATAGAAAATAGTTGAATCAATAAAGTTATTTTGATATATGGAAAAAAAGATTGGTTAAACTTAGCTCACTTTTCTGAACTTTCTCTTTAGCCTACCTTATATTTTTAGTTTTATTTTTAGAAACAAAATATTAGTAATTATTTTTGAAAGTACAAACTTTCATATACTTATAAAAAAAAACTACATATGATTTAAAAAACATAAGATGTAAAAAAATTCAATGCATCATAAATAAGTAGGCACTACAGAAATTACATAATTTCTGCACATTTCTGGAGAAAACGAATTCCAAATCTCTAAAATTAAATCATTCCATTCAAACAAATTGCGAGGAGCCCTCTACTAATTCTAGTTTTTAGCCATGCCCACGTATTTTCGATTGCGGATATAGATCTAGGCTTTGAGGGGGGTCACTTCAAAATATGAATGGTCTCATCTTCTATATATTTCGAAAAAATTTTAGCCTTGTGATGAGGCACGTTGTCCTGTTATAGAATGAAATGAATGAATGAAGCACAATTAAAGGACAACCCTTCATTATACTTGCATCAAACGTACATCTGACCACCGCTATATTTCATACGAATCACAGATCAATCGGTTCAAAGTATTTTGAGCCAAAACTTTTTAAGAAGTTATCTGCATAGAACTTCATCATTAGGCAAGATTTATTTTCCTTATGTACGGAATTTTTCGTGCAACTCGTCTGTGCTGCGAAAAGCTCGGCCTAGGCCCTCCATGGGTCGTTGTGCCATTAAAAGTAAAGTAAGTCGTCCGTGTTTCCATCTTCTTGTAGCCTTCTGTGAATAGTGGTGTGGTGTGTGGTTTTTGGCCTTCGGATACCAGCTTAAGTAAAATTTTAGGGGAAGAAAGTATTGGATTTATGGCAGAAATATTTTTAATTATTGTATTTATCCTTTTTGTTGTAATTTTTGATCGACCTTGAGAATATCTGCGGTCAACGCGACCATTGCCTGTGAAAGTTTTAAGCACCTTGATGAATATAGCCGCCGGTGGTTTATTGAAAATTTTACCAATACTTCTATACGTTTCACCTTTTTCGTGTAATTTAATAATTGATTTGCGTTCTCCGGTACTTAAGCGCCCACAATTTGAAGGTTATGTCGAAAATAGGCGCGTCCAATAGGCATAAAAAACTAAGAATGAGCCAAATGAATCAAATCTTTAATCGATATAAAAGATAGTAATGAGATTAATTTAAAAAAGGTTATATATCCAAAAATGGACCGTTATTTTTACCATTATTCAGAGCAAAGCCAAGGTGATGAGTTTGTTTACTTATTTATGGGAACCACTGTATATCACAATATCGTATTTATATATACATTAATTTTTGATATGAAAATTTGCAAAAACCAACTACAATTTAAATCAAAAATCAATAAACATTAATCAATTTGTTAACAATTGTTATTAAATATAAATCATAAGGATTGACGAAATATAGATAACAATTGGAATTTTCTCATAACAACTTTTAGCAGGCCATCTTTCACACATCTCACTTTCATAAACATAACCACGTAGCAAATTACACTTGAGCTGAAAATGATTTCCTAGTTTTTAAATTCAGGATAATCAGATTAAGTAAGGGATAAGCTTAGAATAAGAATAGGCACCGTACGGATAAAGCTGAAGTTTGGGAAACCTCGCTGTAACTTAGAGAGACTGGTTAAATGAAAACAAGCCTCCTCCCTGGCACTCATATTGGGTCAAAATCTGGCAACACTATTCCAATTATGTCAAACGAGCACCTGTTTGAAAGGTATCATTTCAGGCTACATTTTGTGTGCAGACAATTGTGTAATTGACCATGTTCACATTAGCCTCAGTGAGCCGCCTCTTTTTGACGTCTACAGGCAAAGTAGGAAGTGGAGAAGGGAACCGATACGTGAGGAGGGATTAGAACTTCTTCACTATCTTACTTTACTTTTAATGGCACAACAGCCCATTAGGGCCTAGGCCAAGCTTTTCGCATCTACTCATGTTGTGCGTGTTATATTTGTACATGAATGAAAGGGACCTACAGTTTAATGTCGAATCCGAACGGCGAAGTGAAAAGTGAAATTGCTTCATAGCTATTTTTACTCTTGTAGGTTTGCCATTGCCTGCCAAGAGGTGGTGCCGTGTAGAAAAATGATTTTTTCTACTCTTTGATTTTGCCTGTGCCGAGATTCGAACCCCGGACACTCTGCGCAGCAGTCCAACGCACTACCACTACACCACAGCGACCACCCTTCTTCACTATCACTTATTACTTAATTTTCTCCTGAAGTAAATAGTTGTGCAGCGCAAAAGAGATGGTAGCGTCAAAAATGAGGCGACGGTGTTTGGACTACATTTTAGTACAAACATGAGAGAGTGGACTCTTATTAAAATGAGTTAGTTGGCGCTATGAGGCTAATGTGAACATGGTCATGCCGAAAAGTTTGTGCGGTTTACGGTGAGGATGCTGTGACTGAACGCTGGACCCAGGAGTGGTTTGCTCGATTGCGTTTCAGAAATTTCGATATCAAAGATGCACCTCGTTTTGGTCGGCCAGTCACTGAAAAAGCCGATGAAATATTGCAACTGGTGGAGCAAGATCGACACGCAAGCTGTCAGGAGATAGCGGAGGCATTGAACATGAAGCACATGACAGATTCAAAACCCGCAAAATCTCCAAAATCAAAATTCTCAAAATCCAAAATAACCAAACTCATAATCAACAAATCCCCAAACACTAAATCCCCAAACCCAATCTCCCAATTTTTTCTGTGTGATTTTCTAAATTACTTTTAGATTATGTTTAAAATCTTCGCGAGTTAGGGTTTAGCTTTGTTTTCAAACTCAAAACAAATTTTATTTATTGAAACATTTAACAAACGAGTATGTAGGTAAATTAAAAAAAATTACCACAAAATTCAAAACAAATTTTATAGCGATTTATCAAAACATTTCATGTAGAAGATTAGCAAAAAATTAGCAAAAACCTGATAATAAGAGACAACATGCGACCCGCCATGGAGTTTTGTAAAGCTCAATCTTAACACATGGCTGAACAGAAAGGTCCAAGCTGCCTGGGACGACACCTCAGGTAAGAGACAAGCAAAATCATTCATGCCAAGAATATCGAAGTTAAGAACAAAACAACTCTTGATGTTAAACAGAAATGGAATCCCAGCTGTCACAGTATATCTTACTGGACACTGCCCCCAGTTGGGAAGCAGCTTGCTAACATGGGAATAACTTGGGAAGAATTCTGTAGATTTTGTGACGAAGACGAGGAAACAGCAGAGCACATTCTGTGACACTGTGACAAGCTTGCAAGGCTTCGACTTTGCTACCTTACTTTTGCATACCCAACTACGATTGCAATATGACACCCAGGGATATCTTAGCATTTTTAAATGTTACAAACAAACGAAAAAAGTATATCTTAGAATATTCAATGGGCTCCTCAGTGATTTGGTGTCTCGTGCACATCTCCTGTTTCAATCTAATCTAATCTAATCAGTTGATAAGTACGAAGAATGATCCATTTTAATAATAGGTTATAAGTATGTTATTTCATTTCCTACTGGGTGCAGGTGTATAAACAAATATTTGTGCTTCAATGATTTATACAATTAGTTTAATTTTATAACAATATTAAGTATATGTAGTAAAAGTTTTGTATACATTGTATACATACTTATACGCCCCTCACTCAAACATACATACACACATTTGTATGTACATAAATATACAAATACATTCGCATTTTGTATTCACTTTTATAGCTGAGTAGCAGATTTACGTGATTTAATTTGTTTTAAATTTATTCCATATAACATACACGCAATATTTTGCTAAGCAGTGATCTTCAACGCAGCCGAATAAGTATGCAACAACAACCACTATGTACACATTGTAGCAATAGTAATTGCATCAGCAGCAGCAACCGCAGGCAACATATGCGCGTATGACAGTAATCAATTTGCATTTCAAGTAGTAGCAATTGTGCAGGAAAAAAGAAAGATACTATCAATACTATATATATGGAAATGACAGCATGCATTTGTCTTGTTTTTCTTTTCCTTTCTTCAAGCAATGTCAACATGCCTTAGCGAAGATTGATTGCTCCACTATAAATCACATAAATGTAGTAAACGTCTGTGATGAATCTTTAAATATTTACTTCAAATTATATATGTATCTCCTATAGAAAAAGTAATGATTGCTCAGTCTTAAATTCAGCCTGACTACTGCTAAAAGCATTAACGTATTTTTTCGTATAAAAGGAATTATATGGAAATTGAGTGAAAGAAGCTCTGCCAACATCACAAAAGGGTTCCGAATCAAAGAAGGGCTAATTTCTTGGTGGATTGGTTAGCGTTCTCTAAATAGCCACAACCTGCTTATATCGAATAGAGAATATCTAGAAAATTTTCTATTGTCTCAGGAAATCAAATCTCTGTTGGCAGCTTGATTGTCTGAGTGTGTAGATAGAGACGACTCTGTCACGAAGCTTAAGAGACAAATTGATTCTGACAGAGTTTCATTGCAAAGGTTTCTGATTGAAAAACGGACATTAGGTTGCCCATACTATGGTAATAGCTTAGACTGCCAGTCAGTTCACCAAAAATAGTATTAGAACCAGTTCCGTAAAATTGATTGGAGCCACTTGTTTACCAGATGTTCTAATTGATGATCGTAAAGGCTTCCCAATTTCACGAGCAAGAAAGATATCATAAAATTTGTTCTTGCATCGAGAAGTTAAAACTTGACATATCGTCAAGAGGTAACGCAAAATTCTTAGGACGAGAAGTACCTTAACCTCAATATTTTAAAATACCAAAAGCTGTGAAAACTTAAGTGGAATCTTTTTTGAAGTTTATTGACGTTTACTTCTTTATAATAATTTTTATATTTACGAGGGGTTAAAAGATAATCGTAGCAAAACGGCAATTGTCATGGAAGTAAAGGGCAGAGCACCCTATCAATGAAGTACGGAAAAAATAAGGATGCATATGTATATAAACATAAATTATGGGCAGCACATAAGAATCCACATGCATCCACAGGTATGAATCAAACTTGACTGATAGAGGGCGCTGAGTATGAATCATATCCGATCGATAGTTTCAGTTTCTAGTAAAATTTGACATTTCAAACAAAAATTTTACGTTTCAAACCAAAATAGTTATAAATTTCTAGACCTGAAACAATTAGCGAATATAGATTGAAAAAGACAAACGCGAGGCACAAAAAATTGCTATTGTGTTACGAAAAAATCTCTAGCAAAAACTGCGGCTGAGAGACAGGGAGAGTGTAGACTTCATCGAAAAATGAAGGCCCAACTAAATTCAGATTCTGCTATCGTAGAAAAAAATTCAAAAACCAGCACCGAGAGGTCTCGAGGGTGTAAACTTCGCAAGCAACTTGAGGCACAACAGAATTCGAATTTCATTGGAAATAAAAACTCTCAAAGAGTAATGCGGAGAGACAGCATGATTGGTGAATGATTTCATTAGAGACAATACAACACTCATGCCATTGAGTCCCGACGAAGGTCCTCAGATTATACAGCACCAGGCAGTCATTGAGGTGACCGAATTCCGAGTTTCTCAACGAAAGAGAAGGGTAAAAGATCTACTTCCTGAAAATATTTCCTCCTTGGAAAGAAATCAACTTGCATCATCACAACAAAACATAGACGAGATTTGCCAAGTTTCTAGTCAACCTCATAACATTCGCGAGTTCTCAGACCGTCAAGTGGCAAATTTTCCACCCATTGATATCATACAACCTGAATATTTTGATGATTATTATAATGATAATAATAATGATGATGATGGTAAGATTATAATTATAATGATGTAGCAAATAAACTCGCATGCTTTGAGTATGAAAACTTTGATGGAGATAACAATTTTGGAGATGGCGTTGCCTGCATTGGAAATACAATACATCAAAATGAAGCTAATCCAGATGTAGCACACCTGGGATCAGAGAATCCAAAACTGAAAAGTGAACTAAACAAGGAAATCGTTTGCAGAAATCGTTTGCATACTATAAATCAGCACATCGTTAAAAATTACTTTGGACACGCCTGTAATGTTTGCAATAGACTCTGGTTTTTACATGTTTACCAAACCTAATCTGAAAACCCAAAACGCAAACGTTCTGAAGAAGTAAACTTCTGTGGGGCGTCCTATTGACGCACAGAAATTTTTTTTGTTATCATTTATTGTATGTGTGAGTCAGTTAGCTTAATAATAAGGATAAGGGTTTACAAATATGTACTACCATTCAAAAATGCTTCTATGATTGTATGAGTGTGCGTGAAAGCAGTAAGCATGCCACTTTCGCAGAATCTGGTGAATCTTTTATCACTCGCTAGTCGGAAAATAGCAGTGATCTTCTTAGTTACCAAACTAGTTCATGATTGGTTGAATTTAGAATTTAGTAAACACAAGCAATCATTTTGTGACTGATGCTCGCGGTATTTCCAAATATTCTTCGACAAGTTCTTTACTTGCTTTACTTTTAATGGCACAACAGCCCATGGAGGGCCTAGGCCGAGCTTTTCGCATCCACTCATGTTGTGCGTGTTATATTTGTACATGAATGGAAGTTCAAAGTGATGAAAAATGCAACCTACTTATTTGAGGGTTTCCGAATATGTTGCTGCTGAGTATGGCCAGTACATGTTTGACATTGTTGGAGAACTTAATGGTTGTGCCATAAAGTATACAACGTTCATTGTTGATATTTCTCTAAAGTTTCACTAGACAATGGCGAAAAACAGTGACAGACAAAAGAGTGACACTTCTTTCCGGACTCGTTCGATAATTGCAACAAAGTAATAGCGATGAGAAGTTCCTATTTAATGGATGGATAATGTCGATTGGAAACGCATGAAAATTACAGTGAAAATCATTTGTAACGACACCGCTTATAATGACTAATCGATTTGAAAGATCAATTGTAGAGGTTTCACTTCAATATTGTACATTCGAGGTAGCTCTAAATATTGAACCATTGTAAATGCTTCGAAGGTGTAATTATAACTTAAAAACTAAGCGTCCAAAGGTCTACATGCCACTTGTTTGCTGTAAGACTGTCATAAGTCAAAATACATATATTTTGAGAAAAACGCTTAGTAACAGTTATTTCTGTATACTTAAAAAAATTTGTTTTTTTTTGTATTTATGTCAGTCTTGCAGGAAACAAGCACATTTTTAGTGAGATACGAGTTGTTGTTGTTCGAGTGGTTGTTTTCATCTGAAAAACTTAAAGCATCGTTTTACTACCACATTCCTCAGTTGTTAATATTTAATTGTCTTTTGGTAAAAAGTGAGGTCGTAATAAATGTGAGCCTCTGCATCTGAACCCCAAAGAGTCATGGCCACTTTGTGTAGTTCAAATATAAGAGTAGGCTCTTTATTTCGATTTCTGAGATTTCATTAATATTTTGGACGAATAGTTTGCCAAATTAACAAAGTCTTGCTCTTGCCAAACCTGGGCGGGCACATAAATAGTGAAAGAGGCTTTCCATCTCTCCCTCTTCCTGGCAGCTACGACAGGAAGTCCAGATGTAGCACACCTGGGATCAGAGAATCCAAAACTGAAAACTGAACTAAACAAGGAGATTAAGTCTTGCTGCATGTCCTCCTACCTTTCACGGGCCTGTGGGAACAGCGGTAATGCGTGACATATGAGTACTTATTTTAGACCGTAAGAACATGAATTTGTGTAGGTTTCTATTGAATTAATAATTTCATTTTCTTTAACGAAATTTACAAATATGCACCAACATATCTATGTACATACATAAATACGAGTATGTACTATTATTGTATGAGTGTACGTGAAAGCAGTAAGCCTAGAAAAAAAGGCTTAGAATGAGTTTCTTATATGAACTCTTGCATACATACTCGTGCTCGTTCACTGTTCCAACAAGCAGCAATTAAAGAACGAAAGCATATAATTAGGCGCCTCTACAAGTTAAACTACTTACTCGAATATACGAATGCAAGCGTATTCCAAAGGAGTTGCTTAAAAAAGAAATTCGTAATAAAAAGTTGTAAGAAATATAAGTATGTTTTTATGTATGTAATAAGTAAGGCGCAATCGACATAATTAACTTTTGAGTTGTAGTAGAAGTACAAAATTATAAGTTTCTATGTTCAAGAGCTTTTCAATGCATGCATGCTACTGGGTTAGGCGATTGAATTATTATTTTTATTTTTGTGAAATTATTTTCTATTGTGTCAAATTACTAAAATGTGTGGAAATAATAAAAATTTTAGAATCCATTCACTTTAGCTCGATGGCGACAGCTTTTGCCTTGACTTTTGCCTTCAAATGGTTGAAAAATGAGTTGAATGCTGCAAGAATATGATCTTGCGGTATTTTGGCCCATTCCCGTACAATGGCTTTCTTCAGCGCATCCATACTGGCATCTTTTTTAGTCCTCACCTTGCTCTCCAAAATGGCCCAGATGGAATAGTCCATCGGATTTGCATCTGGCGAATTCGAAAGCCATTGTGTGGAACATGGTTTTTTAACCATTCTTGGTTCATACGAGCTTTATGAGGCGGTGCCGAGTCTTGTTGGAACGTCCATCGTGTACGACCGAAATGTTTGCATGCCCACGACTTTAAAGCACCTTGCGAAATATTTTCTCGATAATAAGTCGCATTGAGCATTGACTTTGACACCAGGCTCGATGAAAACGATTGGACAGCGTCCATCGGCGGTCACAGCTGCCCATACTATTACTTGAGATGGAAAATTACATCGGGTGCACGTTCGTAAGCTCAAATTTTCGTAAGTGCATTTTGTTAAGTAAACACGATGATTTTGAGAGTTAATGAACTGCTTAATAGGGAAATTTATCTCATCAAAGAACGCAATGTTTGAAAATTCGCCAGGTTCGTGCAAGCGCAGCAACTCCTTTGCTCTTTCGAGTCTAACTTTTTTTTTGCTTTGCTGTAAGATCATGTGCCTTTTGGAGGCTTGTAAGGCTTTAACTTAAGCTCATTTTGGAATAAGAGTCGCTGGGATATTTTCAGTTCTTTTTGTTTCAACCAAACACAAAATATTTATAATTGTTTCAAATTTATTGTTCTCGCTGCGAATTCTCTTTTATGTTTTTTATCGACTGAAAACGGGTGCCTCGAAGTGGTGATTTAAGTTTTGGAAAGAGAAAAAAGTCAGCCCGAGCCTTACCAAGTGAACACGATGGTTGTTCGATGATATTTGTTGAGTTTTTGGACAGAAATTCATTCACAATTATAGTCTTGTAAGATGGTGCGTTGTTGGATTTCGGAACTAACAGAGCGGCAAAGCGTATCATGCCGAAACAACAGTGTACAATGATACGAATGGTGCAGAAAGTCCAGCGACTAGCTCTCTCAAGCTTAAATGATGATCTTCCGTTGCCAATTCCTTCACTTTATTCCTTCACTAGTTGAAGTCGTTGATGGCCGACCAAAGCGAGGTTAATCTTCCAAAAAACCTCGACTGCTTTTGAAAGCACTGTACCACTCATATGTACTTGGTTGTGATAAAGTCGATTCACTGTAAGCCTTCTGTAACATTTTCAGCGATTCGGCACACGAAATTACAAATTGCAATAGAAAATTTGAGGCAAATTCTTTGTTCGATATTTTTATTCATTGTAAAAATCGCTAAACATACTTGAGATGAACTGACAAAATCGAGCATTGTAAACAAAACTAAATGACAGATCGCATTCAAAGATTCACGCTAGAATAGAGGACAGTGGTGCCAACTTAGCGCAAAAACTTAGCGAATTACTACAATACTTTTAAGTGAGCTTTTTTAATGATAATTTCCCCATTTTTGACAGAATGTGTAAAGTTTTCAAGTGGTCGCTGTGGCTTAGTGGTAGTGCGCTAGACTGTTACGCAGAGTTCTTCCGTGGTTCGAATCCCGAGGTTCGAATCTCGGCACAGGCAAAATCAAAAAGTAGAAAAAACAATATTTCTACTCGGCATCACCTCTTGGCAGGCAGGCAATGGCAAACCGACAATAGTGAAAATTACCCATGAAAAGCTTTTCACTTCGCCTTTCGGATTCGGCATAAAACTGTAGGCCCCATTCATGTACAAATATAAAACGCAGTACATGGGTGGATGCGAAAAGCTCGGTCTAGGCCCGCCATGGGCTGTTGTGCCATTCAAAGAAATAAGAAAAGAAAAAGTATAACGTTTTTGTATGACTTCTTGCCTTCTTGCGTTGTTTGCGCTGCCAACGTTGAACAAATTCCGTAATTCAATAAATACGTTTTGTTTTATTTCTTTTCATTCTGTTATGTATTTCAAACAAATTTTCTTTCTGAATTTACTTTGCACTAATATTACATTTAATTTATTTGTGTTTTTTTTCAATCATAAACAACTCAGAATGAAAACTTAGAGTCTGGTGCAATTAGCAATCGACACATTTTACATCCATATATAAAATGAAAGTTATAATGGACTTTATTGTTATTGAATTACATCTGTATGTATGTATATAGAAAACAAAATTCAAATAAAAACTTCATCGTTTTGAGTTTGATCAAACAGAAGAAAGTAAAGAAAGTAAAAGATGAAATTGAATTTTATGTTTTAATGCGTACGAAATTTTGATACTCAATTGCAAAATGAATGAAGTAATCGAATTTTGAGAGTGCTCGAAATAAGTTTTTAGTCGAAGACATATGCGTGGCTATTTTTTATGAAATTTTCTAATCACTACTAAAGAAATTATACGAATTTTGCAATTGGTATTAAAATGAGCAGTGGTATCTTACTTACTTACTTACTTAACTGGCACTACAACCGATGATCGGTCTGGGCCGCCTCCACAAAGCTTCGCCAGTCGCCTCTGCTATGCGCGCGCGGGCGCCAGTTGATAACGCCAAGTGCAGTCAGGTTGCCCTGCACCTGGTCTTTCCAACGGAGATTAGGACGTCCCCTTCTGCGTGTTCCTCCACCGTGGTTCGAATAAAACACCCTTCTATCCGAAGCGCTTTCTTCTATTCGCTCAATATGACCCAGCCAGCCAAGCTGGGCTTGACTATGTCAGTGTCGGCGTACAGCTCATATAGCTCATCATTCCATCTTATTCGATACACGTCGTCCACGCATACTGGACTCAGTATCATTTTGCAAAGACGAATGAGTTTGCAGAGATACCAAACCTAATCGTGCTGTCGAAGGCGGCTTTATAATCGACGAATAGATGGTGGGTGTCGATCTGGTTTTCTCGGGTCTTTTCCAGGATTTGGCGTAGCGTGAATATGTGGTCGATGGTGGATTTACCAGACCTGAAGCCTGGTCCACTGATAAGGTCCAATTAGTTTGTCAGTTTGACGATGAGCTTCAATCTTTCGCACAGTACGCTCGATAGAACCTTTTATGCAATATTAAGAAGGCATATCCCACGCTAGTTGGCGCAGATCGTGGAATCACCTTTCTTATGGATTGGGCAGAGTACGATGAGGTTCCAATAACTTGGCATGCTTTCATCCGACCATATTCTGCGTAGAAGCTCTTAAACAACTCAGCAGGCAGGCCATCTGCACCTGCAGCCTCATTGTTTTTCAGTCGAGCAATGGCTGTTAAGACTTCTCATAGTCAGGCGGCGGTACTTCAATGCCGTCAGTGATTGGAGTTTCCGGAGTAGATTCTGCAGTGGTGGGATTATTGCCGTCATCGCCATTAAGCAGCTGCGAAAAGTGCTCCCTCCATAATCTCATTATGCCCTGGATATCTGTCACCAGATTTCCGTCTTCATCCTTGCAGGAAGATGCCCCGGTCTTCAAACCAAGAGTCAGGCGTCTTATTCTTTGAAAGAATTTTCGGACCTCGTTCCTGTCCCGCAACATTTCGATATCATTGAACTCGAGTCTTTCTTCATCTCTTTTCTTGCGCCTGAAAAGACGTTTCTCTTGTGTTTGAAAAATATTCGGAATACAAAAAGTAGATGTACTTAAATTTAAAGTGAAAGAAGAAAGAGGGTAATAAAGCTGAGACTAAACAAAATGTATAGGCTAATAACCATTTTTGGGGTTCAGAGTGAAAACTATGGAGGCTGCAGGCCCTCCCAAAAATGTGCAGCTGTTTATCATGGCACACTTAGAAAAATTTTAGTCTTATTCTTCTTTATTTCTTTTAATGGGTAAACAACCCATAAAAGGTGTAGGCCAAACTTTTCGAATCACTCGCCGAACCGCGAAGTGAAAAGCTCTTCATAGGCAATTTTTTACTTTTTTAGGTTTGCCATTGCCTATCATCTCTATCTCTATGTCTCTATCATCTCTATCATCTCTATCATCTCAGCATCTCTATCATCTCTATCATTTCTATCATCTCTTTCTCTATCTCTATCTCTATCATCTCTATCATCTCTATCATCTCTATCATCTCTATCGTCTCTACCATCTCTATCATCTCTATCTCCATCTCTATCTCTATCATCTCTATCATCTCTATCATCTCTATCTCTATCATCTCTATCTCTATCATCTCTATCATCTCTATCATCTCTATCATCTCTATCATCTCTATCATCTCTATCATCTCTATCATCTCTATCATCTCTATCATCTCTATCATCTCTATCTCTATCTCTATCTCTATCTCTATCTCTATCATCTCTATCTCTATCTCTATCTCTATCTCTATCTCTATCTCTATCTCTATCTCTATCTCTATCTCTATCATCTCTATCATCTCTGTCATCTCTATCATCTCTATCATCTCTATCATCTCTATCATCTCTATCATCCCTATCATCTCTATCATCTCTATCATCTCTATCTCTATCATCTCTATCTCTATCTCTATCATCTCTATCATCTCTATCATCTCTATCGTCTCTATCATCTCTTTCACCTCTATCATCTGTATCCTCTATAATCTGTATCCTCTCTATCATCTCTGTCATCTCTATAATCTCTATCATCTCTATAATCTCTATAATCTCTATCATCTCTATCATCTCTATACCTCTATCATCATCGGTTTTCAGCATAATCTTTGGTTTGAATATTAACCCTTTTTTGGAAATGGGTTGAATTGGCAATTTCTGTTGCAAAAGGTGAAAATTATTATTATCAATTATGGAGTTGTTAAAGGGTTAATACACCGCTGATGGTATAAGTGCTTAATTCTTCTTCTTTTAATGGCATTAACGCTCTTATAGAGGGCCTAGGCCGAGCTTTTAGCATCCACTCATGTTGTGTGGGATTATATTTTTGTACATGAATGGAATTGACAGTTTTATGCCGAATCGGAACGGCGAAGTGAAAATCTTTTCTTAGGCAATTTTTACTCTTGTAGGTTTACCATTGCCTGCTAAAAGTGCTGTCGTGTAGAAGTTTTTTTTTCCTATTTTTAGGTTTTGCCTGTGCCCCGACACTCTGCGTAACAGTTCAACTAACTGTTAACTAAGCCACGGCGACAAAGTTATTTAACCATATATTTATAATGTTTAACTTTCTTATATGAGGTGGAAATCTGAATCATTTTTGAAATTCGGCTTTATTTTTACTAAAAACCAAGTTTACCGATTTTTGTTATTCACTGGCGAAAATCAGAGCGAAATTCTTTCTTTTTTTGGGATAACAGCAGAACTTTTCGCACGGAGCTAAATACAGATTAGATTAGACTAAAACAAGGGCTGGGAACAAGGCACCAAATCACTGTCTAAGCCTGCCACAGTGGCACAAAATGTGCTCTGCTGTTTCCTCGCCTTCTTCACAAAATCTACAGAATTCGTCCTGAGTTATTCCCATGTTAACAGCTTGTTTCCTAATTTAGCAGTGTCCAGCAAGAAATCTTTTGGCAGCTCAGATTCCGTTTCTGTTTAACATCAAGAGTTGTTTTGTTCTTAACTTTTTTTACTCTTGGCATGAATGATTTAGCTTGTCTCTTGCCTGAGGTGTCGTCCCAGGCAGCTTGGACCTTTCTGTTCAGCCATGTGTTAAGATTCAGCTTTACAAAACTCCATGGCGGGCCGCAGAATGGTGTTCGGCTGCCCCTTTTCTAGCTAGCTCGTCAGCCCTCAATACCACTGAGTCCAGGCACCCAAATTAGGTGAGCGACTCTATTTTGTGATGCTAGTTTGATCAGTAGTTGAAGGCATTCCCATATAAGTTTTGAATTTATTTTGAATGAGTTTAAGGCTAGTAGTGCAGCCTTACTGTCCGAGCTATTATAGATGTTTCGTTTACACGACAACCTTTCTTTATATTCTCTACGAAATAATTCAGTTGAGTGTACTTCCGCCTGAAAAACTGAGTTTTCTTGGGTCATAAATACAGAAAAGAAAAGAAGAATTAAGAAAATTAGATCAAACATTGAGAGAATTCAATATTCAGAGAGAAATTGGGATAGAAAAACCGATAAAAAAAAACGCCAAAATTTTAATCAAAAACCAAATCAAAAAACAAGGAAAAAAAAAATGAATCACTCAAAAAGTATGAAAGCCCCGAAATTTCAAATTTAATACCATGAGAACATCATGTAAAGTTCGTGATAGTCGCACAATACGGTTCAGACCATATTCGATCCTGGCGCTTCTCCGTCTCAGGTCGACACACAGCCTCCTCGTGGCGTCCCATGGATAGCGATCTGAAACCTGTCAGTAAGTTAACTAAGTGTTTATTCCATGTAGAAGCCCTATACATACTTTCCCCTATGTTGTAGCCTCCAGATAGTCTTAAAGGTAACCGTTTTATTCGAAAGATACAATAAACTTTAAAATAATTCGAAAGGCTTAACTAATGTGATATATATATATATATATGTAATACATATATTGCCATACTCCATATGTTAATTTTGACATGCATGCATGTATGCACTCGTATGTATGTATGTGTATAGTACATCACCAACAAGAGATGTTAGCTAACGTGTATTTAAGTTAGTCACTGTGGACGCATAAGAAGCAAACCCCTCATACATTAAGTGGTCTCTAATAATTCCTTTTTGTTTGTAGAACCAATGTCGGGCAATTTGTATTTTCCTATTCACATATGAATAGGCTCACATTCTCTGCCGATGCAATGCTGTAACACGTATACTATAAACTTCTTCGTGCAGCTTACGAACTATTGACGAACAATGGTTTTCGAGAGAAGTTTGAGAGCAATTTTGTCAACGGTGTTAGTTAACTTTCAGCATTCATGTAAGCAAGATTAAGCTGCGGAATTTTTTGAAATAGCAGCGCTGTCTCTCTCTCAGATACACACACACATGCATGCATGTTTATGTATTGGTTTGCCCGAAACTGATCTAAACCATTAAGTGTAGCATGTCTTTACAAGTAGAAAACTAGAAGCTGCACAAACAAAAAATAATAATATAGATTAATATGCAGACATATTTGCATATTTTTATACAGACACACACACACACATATACATACATCTTTATATCCTCACATACATACTTAAGGGTACCTGTGCAGAAATTTGTGTAAAATGTAAAGATAGTATGCGAAAAAAAAAAACACTTAAAAGACCAAGAGCCACCAGGTGACTACATGCACTACACACACATACATATGTACATGCATGCATGTATGCACTCGTATGTATGTATGTGTACATCACCAACAAGAGATGTTAACTAACGTGTATTTAAGTTAGCCACTGTGGACGCATAAGAAGCACACGCCTCATACAAGCACTCATTTGTAGAGAAGAAGAAGAAGAAGACTGTTTACACAAACACAAACACACACACAAATGCACATATAGGACATGCCGGCAGACAGTTTTTCTTTTGTTATCGTTTTAGGAGACGCGTATACATATAATTAATTAATTAAAAAGTTTCGTGTTCAAATTATGTACTTATGCCAAATACATACATTGCAGTTACGAGTGTTGTGGTTTTCTTTATTTGCTTAATTGTTTGGCGTTGTATCAAGAAAATAATATGCAATTCCGTGTAAAAATGTGAATGTAAAAAATAAGTACTTGCAGCCAGAAAATACCTCAACAGAACAGTCTATAAAAGTGTGTTTACAAAATTCCTTGAAATCCTTGCTGTAGCGTACTCATGCCTCGTATACATTTTTAGAGCTTTTGCTACCATAAAAGCAGCAACGAACGAGATATTTTGTATCATTCCTTTCCCGGGCGTTTGGAGTGTGAAATCTTATAATCGACTTTAAAAAAAAAAAAAAAAATTACGTTGTGTATTTTACGTGCGTCTGTTGTGCAACTATGCAACCATGTATGTCAATTGCATTAGGCCAGCCAGCCAGGCAGCAAGCGGCAATAGTGTGCCACCATTTCTAGAGTCTGCTCCCTACTTTAGTGCCTGCGTACTGTTTGTTGTTACTTAACTGTAAGCTCATGTCAGTGTTGGTAATGGTGGTGCTGCCACATCACATACGATAATAAAACCGAAAGTACAATCTTTTAAATTTCAAGTTGTGCACGAGTATCTGTTACATCTGCTTTCCGTTCGGAAATGCCACTTACATGTTTCTTGCTTCGTTCTTCAAGTTGCAGTAGAAAGACATACATACATACATACATACATACATACATACATACATTCATACATACATACATACATACATACATACATACATACATACATACATACTACTGTGGGCAAAAAGTAGTAAGACTTTTTAATTTAAATTTCGCGCGGAAACCCATTCTTCAAAATATTATTTTTTAAGGTTGGTAAGACTGTCGGTGACATCTGTGCCAAATGTCACATCAAAATAATCATTAGTGTTTAGTATACGCTTGTCTTTCTGAAGTACAAAAAGTGCATTCGGCGATTTTCACAATGAGTGAAATTATTCAACAAAGAATCAAATTTCTGGTGCCGAAACGTTCAGAATGTTGCAAAAGGCCTTCGGTCATAATTGTATGTCGCGAGCAAATGTTTTTGATTGGTACAAATTGTTCAAAGATGGTCGAGAACGCGTTGACGACGAACCACGTCCAGGACGGCTATCAACATCAACTGATGATCAACACGTCTGGCCAATAAAATCAAGGAATTGGTGCTCGATAATCGAGAATCGACGATTAACAGTCAGAGACCTTACTGGCATCGTTGGAATATCTGAAGGATCAGTGAAAACCATTTTAAAACATCATTTGGGCCTAAGAAGAGTGAATGCACGATTGGTTCCAAAATCACTGCATTGGTTTTACGAGACCATTTTGCCAAAAATTCGACTGATATCATTCCGCAACCACCCTACCACCCTATTCGCCTGACTTAGCACCAGCACTTTTGGCTATTTTCTAAACTCAAAAAACCTCTTCGTGGACACCGTTTTGAGTCAATGGAAGACATTAAACATGAATCGCTAAGCGCATTGAAGGCTATTCCGGAAATTGACTTTAACAACTGTTTCGAGAATTGGAAAAAACGTTGACACAAGTGTATTGGGGCCGGGGGGGATTACTTTGAAGGGGACGAAATAGATTTGGAAGAATGAATAAAAAAAATTGAAATTATGAACAAAGTCTTACTACTTTTTGCCCACAGTAGTACATACATACATACTAAGTATAAACATACTCGTATGAACATAAATATATTTGTGTGTGCCATGAAGTAACTCTTTCTTTAGTAGTTGTTACTATACCATAGAATATAAATGTTGGTACATATCGTTACCTTAATGTAGAAAAGTCTTAACAGACATTATTTTAAATCGTTTTTTCGATGGATTCTACAGTTGATTGCAATCAGTAAAAACAAAATATTCATTATGGTCTTTCAGCATTAAGATATCGATATATGTATGTATACAAGGTGAGGCAAAAGTATTATCATAATGTGAATTGGCTGCCATTTTATTAGAAATGAAAAAATTCAGCTCACGTGTCACAGAAAGTTTATTTGAAGTAAGAAGTAAAATGGATGGTCGCTGTGGCGTAGTGGTAGTGCGTTGGACTGCTACGCAGAGTGGCCGGGGTTCGAATCTCGGCACAGGCAAAATCAAAAAGTAGAAAAAATAATTTTTCTACACGGCACCACCTCTTGGCAGGCAATGGCAAACCTACAAGAGTAAAAATTGCTATGAAAAGCTTTTCACTTTGCCGTTCGGATTCGGCATTAAACTGTAGGTCCCTTCCATTCATGTATAAATATAACACGCACAACAAGAGTGGACGCGAAAAGCTCGGCCTAGGCCCTCCATGGGCTGTTGTGCCAATAAAAGTAAAGTAAAGTAAGTAAAATGGATGAAATTAAGTTGAGAAAATGATATCGGTCAAATTGAGTTGATGCACTTTTCTGCTCTAAATTGGTTATTTGGAGATATCGCTCTATTGCATTTTGTTAACAAATTCACCATCTGTCTATAGTATAAATGTCTAAGCATAATGATATATGATGACGTTTTTACAAATTATGGTACATTCACGGTATGACATTACTTTTGCTTACCTCTCTCAAATGGGAGATCACATGGCCTGGAAATTTGTGGTGCAAAATCTCCATCATTGCTCGAGATGTGTATCACTCCATTGCTTACTGTAAACTAATTCTCAATCTGCCTATAATATAAATGTCAAAGCACAATGATATTTGACGTCATTTGCTTAAATTATACCACATTCATATCATGACGTTACTTTTAACCCACCCTGTACATATGTACATACATTACATTCATATGCATGTGCAACATATAAAATACGAAAGCTAACGAAATATTATTCTTTCTTTCTTTTAATGGTACAACAAGCCATGGAGGGCATAGGTCGTGCTTTTGGCATCCACTAATGTTGTCCGTGTTATATTTGTACATGAATGGAAGGGACCTACAGTTTTATGTCGAACCCGAATGGGAAGTGAAAAGCTTTCCATATGTAATTTTTACTCTTGTAGTTTTGTCATTACCTGCCAAGAGGTGGGCCGTTTAGAAAAATTTTCTTTTCTACTTTTTGAATTTACCTGTGCCGGGAGAGTTGAACCCCGGGTACTGTGCGTAGCAAGCCAACTAGCGACCTACGAAATATTGCAGTAGGATAATTTTCAACGTTTTGCCTCTTCTAGGTTGCGTTGATGTTTGTGCGCTAATTTTATTTTTATTTTTACTGAGAGCAAAGTGTTAAATTTTACATTATTTGTGTTTTAAATTGTTGGCCTGCTTTTTAGCTCAAACTGAGGTGAAATTCAAATACAGAAATAATTAAAATACTTAAACTCACGAAGAAATCACTAAAATACAGTAAATTTAAAAGTTTACCCAAAATTAATTTTTTAAAATTTTACATACGAACTCACTATTAAATATTTTTCTATTATGCATTTCAAAAATCATTAATATTTAGTGAAAAGAATTAAAATAACAATTTCATCATTTATTCAAAATGATATGATGTTGCTTGTACATGATTTTGCGTTATCTCATTGGATGAATCGAAATATGAAAATTAAATATTCATTTCTTCGCAGCTTGCAAATTCTAAGTATTGGATATCGTTATCGTATATACGAGTACCAACACTTGACCTTCTGTCATTGACAAGGAATCTTAAATAATCAATCGCTTGCCATTTTCGGTACCATTTTTCATTCATACAATGCACTTGTAGATTGAGAGAAGAAGGCATGTAAGGATGGACTCATAAGATATAATATATAAAGGGTAATTTTTTTGCTACTTGCTTTTTTACATTTATATTTCTGACAGTTTACGCGTGATTCTTGACATGTGTCAAAGTAAAAAATGCACAGTTTGGTTTGCCATTTCATCATGAATAGACTGAACACCGCCTGAACAACGTTTGCAAATTATTGAAATTTATTATAAAAATTAGTGCTCTGTGCAAAATGTGTTTCGCAAGCTACGTCCATTTGATGGCAACGTCATAATCGACCCACAGAGCAGGCTATTCAGTTCATTGTAAACAAATTTCGCACCAGTTTCACTTTATTGGACATCAATCCACTAAATCGTAAAGAATGCGCACCGAAGAGAATATTTTTGAAGAGAATATTGCTGCTGCATCCGCTGTATCAGTGTTGAAGAAGATCGCGACCGGATGGACGATGCCGATCGCAGCAATTGCCACCTGGAAGATTTTACGCAGAGATCTCGGATTAATGCCATACAAAATACAGCTGGTGCAAGAACTGAAGCAAGGCGACCTACCACAACGTCGAATTGTCGGTGAATGGGCCTCAGAAAAGCTGGATGAGGATCCGTTTCTTTATCGCAAGATTATATTCAGCGGCGAGGCTCATTTTTGGCTCAATGGATACGTGAATAAGCAGAATTGCCGTATTTCGTATTTAGAGGGAAGACCAACCAGAGGCAATTCAGCAGCTACCAATGCATTCCGAAAAATGCGCCTTTTGGTGCGACGTCATGTTATGGGCAGACGGCATCATTGGGCCGTCCTTCTTCAAAGACGATGAAGGCCGGAACGTTACGGTCAATGGAGAAAGGTACCGGTACCGTTCGATGAAAACAGACTTTTTTTTGCCGAAAATGTAAAAAATGGACTCGGCTGACAAGTGGTTCCAACAGTATGGTGCCATATGCCACACTTCACGCGAAACCATGCATCAATTGAGAGGCGAATTTGGTGAGCAGTTATTCTCACGTTTTGGTTCAGTCAATTGGCCACCAAGAACCAAAATCGTGTGATTTGACCCCGTTAAACAATTTTTTGTGGGGCTATGTTAGGTCTCTTGTCTATAGGGACAAGACAAAAACGAATGCGTCATTGGTGATATTCCGGCCGAAATGTGTGAAAAAGTGTACCTAAATTGGACCTACTTGGACCAGAATGGACCACTTGAAGCATAACCGCGGGCAATATTCAAGTAAAATTAACTTTAAAAAGTAAATGGCAGGAATTGATTTATCGACCCAAATAAAAATTTCATTCACTTTGCAAAATTTCTGTGTTTTTTTTTTTTAATTATCAAAAAGAAATTGGTCTGGAATTCAATGGTGCCAACTGTCAAAGCCATTGAATGGAACCAGAAAAAAATTACCACCATCTTAAATTTCTATATACGCTACTGGTCTAATATAAAATTCAACAGAATAATTTACAATCCATTTTGATTTTTATTTATTAATTTTTTCGATTTTCTTTGATCAAATTTTATTATTTTTAGATACCATTATCTCGAAAACTTAACCAATCTCGATAAACGGATAAATTAATATCGACCCCCAATATTGTGGCTCGACAACTCGAGCCAACAGGGTTTACTGCGGATTCAACAGGCAACTGAGAAGTAAGGCCCTCTGTTAATGGTCGAAAAAACTCTCTATATGTCACGAGAAACATATTTTCCAAGATCTATGGCCCAATATGCGTGGACGATGTGTACCGAAGGCGAAGGAACCACAAGCTGTATGATCTATGCGCCAACACTGACATAAAAACCAAACGGTTTTACTGGAAATGTCATGTGCAAATGGAAGCAAATGCTTGGGCAAGGAAAGTATTCTATTCGAGCTACGGTGGTGGAACTTACAGAAGAGCACGACCTAGCCCGCTGGTGCCAACACGCGCATAGCATCAGCAAGTGGTAAAGCTTTTTTCTATGTGACCGATCATCGATTGTAGTGCCATCTAAATAAGCTCTTAGCATTCTCTTTCAAAATTCACATGCCAGTTTTTTTTTTAACGATTATGCTCATTCCTTACCATGTACACATAAGCATTCCTTATCATGTACAATTTGGCATTTTATATTGTAGAAGGAGTCATATGCGAGTACTTTACTTTTACTTTTAATGGCACAACAGCCCATGGAGGGCCTAGGCCGAACTTTTCGCATCCACTCATGTTGTGCATGTTATATTTGTACATGCCGAATCCGAACGGCGAAGTGAAAAGCTTTTCATAGCAATTTTTACTCTTGTAGGTTTGCCATTGCCTGCCAAGAGGTGGTGCCTGCCGTATAGAAAAATTATTTTTTCTACTTTTTGATTTTGCCTGTGCCGAGATTCGAACCCCAGACACTCTGCGTAGCAGTCCAACGCACTACCACTACACCACAGCGACCACTCATATGCGAGTAGTATTATTAAAATAAATCGACCAAAAAATATCCATGTTCATATCGTTTCGGAACCCGCAACGATCCCTTATCAGTGATAGATCCTTTATTACAAAAATTTATATAAGTGTAAAATATTGTTGAGTATAGTGAGTTCTTATGCCATTCAAGATGTGTCATTACATGTATCCAAAGTTTCTGCCTGGTAAACAATGGGGGGGGGGGGGGGTGGGGGATTTGGGCATGTGATTTTAACAACACTTTGCCATATATCACAGAGTGCGCCCGATGCTTGCTCTGTTATACCAATAGTTTAATCAATATCACCCGTTTGGATGTGCCTCCGTTAAAGGAATCGTAGTCACGGATATTCCTCAACAAGAAGTACAGCAACGAAAAGCCAAAACTAGTCAAGGTAAGGCCGAAAATTTTTAATAAGAACATTGCAATAATTACCACTGTACTCTGTTCACTGTCACTTTCTATCTGTTTTTGCTTGCTTCTTGACCGCTTTTTTAAAAATGGTAAACCATGTTTGAAAAGTATCCCACCAACATAAAGTTTGTTTTTGTTTATGTCAACTTAAATAAGTGTGTATGTATGGTATGTAAAGAAGGTATGTGTGTGCGTGAGTGAAAGTACGAATAATAGCATATTATTACAGGCGTGTGTGGTGTGTATGAATGTGCTCGAGTGTGCTTAATACGCTGTCGGATTTCTAGCCCAAACAATGTGGTTGTTCTGTTTTAATTTTGAAGAACTTCCTTTTTTCAAATGCCAGCATTTCCGGTTTTTAAAATACACTTTCATACACAGAGCAAGCTTGTGAATAAAAATAATGATTTAAAAGTTGATATAGTAGAAGCATATAATTTATTGAAGTAATTGTTTTAAAAGTTAAAGGGAACCTAAAGGAGGAGAGGTAAGAAAGTTAAAGGGAAACTTAAACATAACTTTTTAAATAAGCCTGAAAAATAAGATACCAAGTGGTTGGCTTTCGGCACTTGTCATAAGGATGAAATATTATATAACTCAATCAAATAGTTTTAATTTTGGGAATGAGGAAATATTCTTTTTATTTTTGTTGCTGTTTTTTTTCATACGCTTCAGATGATCATCACATGATATACTTGTACATATCCACTTTTATAAATTAAATGCAATTTTCTTATGCTTTTAAAGCATCTATAAAATTTTCAAAAATTCCAATTGCAATTTAGTTTTTTACGTGAGAACATTCTATTACGAATTTCCAATTAAAAACGTTTTAATTAATTTCCAATACACTTTTAATAACATCTCAACCAACGTACATACATGAGTACTACACTTTTCTATCGCATGCGATTTGTTTTCATTTGTTTCCATCTTTTAAATAATAATCTGCAGTTAATGCAACACACGCTTCATGTGCGAAATAGAAAACGGTTTAAGGGAAACATAGATCCATATCCAATGGCAAAATGTAATGCCTTTCCATTTTGCTGTGCATCTAATGCTCTTCTTTGGAAGCAGATTGGAAGCAGTTTCGAGTATGCCATGTAAAATATGTGCGAGAGACTAGTTTCTTTGGTATTCAAATGTGAACAAAGGTATGAGAAAAAAGAAAGTAAGTGAATTTTTAGTCATTACTTTCAGACTTATGAATTAAAGTAATTAAATAATTTCCTGTACACAACCAGTGAATGCTGACTGATAAAAAAAAAACGTTAAGAATTTAAAACTTATGCTTATGAAGTTGTGGCTTAAAATCCAGATGATCCAGATGAGGATTCAAGAAGTGTCTTAGATTAATATTGAGCTTAAACAACAATGGTCGCCGTGGCGTAATTGGTAGTGTATTGAACTTCAGCGCATAGCTTCCGCGGTTCAAATCCCGGTACAGGCAAAATCAAAATCGCTGTGGTGTAGTTGATAGTGCTTTGGACTGCTACACTGAGTGTCCGAGGTTCAAATCTCGGCACAAGCAAATCAAAAAAATGTAGGAAAAACTTTTTTTTTACAAAAAAACTCCTCTTCGCAGGCAATAAGAAGGCTATTGTGCCTTTGAAAGAAAAAGAAAAAACAATTTTTTAACACGGCACCACCTCTTGGCAGGCAATGGCAAACCTACAAGAGTAAAAATTGTCTAAGAAAAGCTTTTCACTTCTCCATTTCGGATTCGGCATTAAACCATAGGTCCCTTCAATTCATACTCAGAAATATTACACAAAACAATAGGGGGTGGATGTGAAAACTCAGCCCAAAAAAGTTTAATCTTAATTCTAATATTTGCTATATCAAAAGATGAAAGTATTTACTTCGAACTATAAAAATAGATGCGCTTCCTCAGGTGTACATTCGTTCAATGCGCATTTCAGCTCCCATGGGACTTAATGCACCACATCATAAAATAAATGAGTATACTCGTATGCTTACGAGAGAGGAAGGCAGAGGAAGAGATAGGGAATGTATCATTAAAACGAATCGTGACTAATTTATTTCCATACTCCTTTCTCTCCCCTAAATTAGTTTTCCCTTCTAAAGGTACTTACATTTGTATGCTTTTCTTCGGCACGTATGTTGTTTTTGATATTTTTCATGCTGCACTGCATGCTCTCTATACGCAAACATATTATTTATCTTTCACTCTCATTCTCTCTCTTACAACTCATTCATGTATGCTAAAGTAATTTCACAAACACTCTCCAACACAAAGTTCTCATTCATGTATGAGGAATTCTATTAAAATGATAACAACAACAACAATGACATTTTTTTTAGTGTTTCTGCTGCAGCTGTTTCTTATAAAAGGGATATGTTAATTTTGTGTTGTTGTTGTTTCTTCTCATTTGAAATTTTGTTTTTAACAAGGCAAATTCACTTACCTGCTTCCATTCGGTTTTATCGATAGCCTCACCAGCATCGATAGGTGGTCGCAAAATTGAAACATACTGCAAATAGTAAATAAGAAAATAAAATTAGTACATGATGTTGTGGGGTAGGAGGATAGGAGAAGAAAAGGAAATGAACAAGAAAAGTGTGCGGTAGTTTATTTTAATAGATTTTTGGAAAAAAAGAATTGAAAGAAATATGTTGTCGGTTGGTGGTGATACTATAAAATAAAGTAGTTTTTAATAGTTCAATTTAGGTAGGTAGGTAATGCAATAAGGCAACAATATTATATTGTTTCCTAACTTGAAAATAATTTCTACTTTGGCTGTAAGTCTGCAGCAAGTAGCAAAGTTTTTTGTTCCAATATAATGAGGTCACATACATTTAAAATTCAAAGTTTGTAAATGAATTGAAATGCTTGTGCTTGGCTTTGTTTTTATTGAATATATAATATGTAAATGAATGTTGTGTTAAATTAAATGTTAGTCATAACACGTGTTGTACCTACATAGGAAATACAGCAGAGAAATTGTTTGGACATGTACTTACTGGAAATATCGAATGTTACTCATACGACATGCTGCTCTAGATACATTTGTAGTACGTAGTATAATTTATATAGAAAATTATACACTGAAACATAATATTTTTTTTTATGACGTGCCTACGTTTGCTTTCCGCTTCTAAAAGAGAAAGTGGTGTTAAGCAACCCTGAGTTCACTGTCTTTCGGGGCTAATAGAATTAAGTACTTACTTAAATTCGGTTGGGCAATTTAAATAATGCGACTGAGTTTTTATAACCGAGAAGAACAAATATCTTCTAGAAGTATTGAGAATATATACTCATCGATACTTAATATCAGGTTCTATCAACAATATGCAGGAAAACAGCAGGTCGCACGTAGGACGAAGGTAGCAAAAGTTTGCACCAAAGCCAAACACAGTGGTAGGGACTACTGGAAAGATGGAAAATGAGTGGTCTACAGTTATGCATACTCGTAAAAGCCATCTGTGTGATCATCAAATACCAGATGTCTATTTGAACTCCATAGAAGAAGGACCAGTACTAAAATTTCTACTGGAGTTTGGAGTTATGGAAGAATTGTATAGTAGGTCAATAGATCTAGCAATAATAATAATAACACTAATCCATCAAATATCCTCAGCAGATTCAATGGAACAATACAAAGCCATGTTTAGAGGATAAACACATGGTTTTTAAACAAATTGCTTTAAAACAATAATTTAAACCATTTAATGTTGGTATCTCTTTATCGGTGTCCTGTGTGATTGCATTCCCTCTTTCATTCTCCCTCCTTCTTCCTTCCATTCAATACAATGCTCTGCATTCATAGGGGTACACATTGTGTGTTGAATGTATCAATAAAAAAAAAAAAATTAAAAAAAACCTGTAGGATGAAAACTGGTTCTTCTTCTCTGCAGGAGGAATGGGCGCGATCATTCAAACGAAGATCTTTCTCAAATTGAAATTAGCTGGATTATTGTAAACGGTTGTCGGAAAAAATGTATAGGAGTCTGAGTGACAGTCACGCGACTAGAAAACTTAAGACAAAACTGAATAATGTCGCTAGCATAAGTAAGTTTTGCGATGTACTGTTCGTGATTAGCCAACCTGGGCTCGTTGTCAATTTCAATCATTGACATTAACAAACCAAATTTTAATAAAGGTTTTATAGGGCCAAGCCATGGATCAAGGATTCTGTGAGGCAGATTCTGGAAAATTTCGAAGTACTTTGAGAAAGAACCAGATAGCTTTACCTCATTTGAGGATCTAAATAGAAGTAATTATAGGGCATCATACATATGCTCAAAATTTGACCAATCTGGGTTCCATAAATGATTCAACATGTAAATACTGCCTCGAGGAGCAGAGGAATTCTCTGATATTGCTCAACCTTCGCAATAAGAAAGAGACGCCTGCCGATTACCGATGTTTTAAAGATGAGTTCTTCTCTTCTTTTCTTCTACCTGAAATTGTTAAGATTCCCTAGTGGTCGCTGTGGCGTTGTGGTAGTGCGTTGGATTGCTACGGAGATTGTCCAGGGTTCGAATCTCGGCACAGGCAAAATAAAAAAAAGTAGAAAAAATAGTTTTTCTAGACGGCACCACCTCTTGGCAGGCAATGGCAAACCTACAAGATTAAAAATTGCTATGAAAAGCTTTTCACTTCGCCGTTCGGATTCGGCATTAAACTGTAGGTCCCTTCCATTCATGTACAAATATAACACGCACAACATGAGTGGAAGCGAAAAGCTCGGCCTAGGCCCTCCATGGGCTGTTGTGCCATTAAAAAGTAAGTAAAGTAAAGTGAAGATAATAATTTTCCTCTGTTTTAATTTATTGCCTTCTGTGTATTTTGTCCTTTTCTATATATTCTCAAAAAATCTGTTAAATGAGTAATGGTGGTTCCAACATGAATCGAATTTAATCAAAAAAATTCATCAAATCTCTTTAATGAGATTCAGCAATAAGTTCTTCAGCAATAAAGATCAGCAACAATCTTATCGTCTATAACTATGCAAACCAAGCAATCAATTAAAATCACAACGCTCGGGGAAGAGTTGGAAAGTAGCAACAATCTGGAGATCAGTAGCATTGGCAGAAGCAGCATCTTAAAGCAAATCGCGGGCTCAGTTAAAACACTCAGTAGTAGACAGAAGAAAATTGAAGAAGTTTGTCAACGTCCTAAGCTCCACAAATAATGAGAGCACATCAAGAAGCATATGAATTCTCAGTAGAACTTCTTCTCTCAGAAACTGAAGTCAAACCTCATACCAACAAAGGCCACAATATTTTTAATTGCTGAATTAGTAAAATTTAAAATGATTATATATGCACTTTGAGCAGATTTAGTTCTTAATCCATTCCTAGAAATTGCAGCAAAATTCGTCTTATCCTCACACATGCTTATTTGCTCATGATATAAAATTTAAAGTAAAGAACTTTATAGTATGCAAATTCCAAAAATTCTAGGAATCCATTTCCCCTACAATATTTGAATGTAAATATTTAAAGAAATAATAGCAATTTCCAAAATTAATTCACACATCAAAAAATTAAGCACAATTACCTAACGTAAATCTTTACATTTGAATTGTACGAGTAAACTCGCTTTTTGTTGTTGTTGCAAATTAATCAACGAAATATTAATTGACACGTAAATGTCACCTTCATTAAGTCTCCAGAAGTAGTACCAATGTTAAAGTCGGTATAGCAGCACAAAGTAAAGTAAAATAAATGAAGCAATCCACAAACGAATTCGCTTCATTAAAAAAAGAAAAAAATCAATAACATGAAATGAGTTCATGATTAAGTGAATGAGTAAGCGAATAAGAGAGTGAGTGGTGAGTGAGTGTTAGTGAATGCAAACGAAAGCAAGCTTCAGTTATGTGCATAGTACATACCTTCGAAGGTAAAATTAATGAATTAAATGATTTTTACGCACCTTTCCACGGTCGAGACTTTTCAGTAAATCCAAATCTGTAGTATCTGATATTCCACCGTGCACAACTAGCACACGATTATTAATAATGGTACCCAATGGCAGCCAACGATAAACCTCATCGATGAGATGTAATAGTTTTTCAGCGTTATGCTGCGCATGAAAAGAAAAAGTAAAGAAAGCAAATTAACAAAAAAACAAAATAAAAAAAAAAATACAATGAAAATGACAATGAAGATAATTATCCTTTTTTTTCACTACTCTCTTTGCTACTTACTTTATACTTTTGATGTACCTCACGTATGAAGCCATAACGTGCATTCATAACAGAATCCTCATGATTGCCACGATTGAGATGCACTGCTCCCGGGAATGCTAGAAAGCAAGCGAGCAACAGCAGAAATACTTCGAGTCCTTTTTTGCCGCGATCAACGAAGTCACCATTGAAGACATACGGATTATCGGATGATGGAAGGCCATTCTGTTTGGTTAGGTAAAAGAAGTATTATCGGGTAACTTAAAAAATATAAGATGAGAAATAAAAGTTATGAGCAACTTAAGAAAAGATAAGTTATCGGAGAAGTTAAAAAAATTCCTTAAATTTAAGGAATTTTCATCAATCTGAAATTTATCCAAACTCTTATTTTCGGCCCCTTTTCGGTTTAAATTTTTGTCTGACATTTGATCCAAGTTTTGGTTTTAATATCGGTATAAGTACTTTTCTGGTATGAGATTTGATCTTAAAATTGTCCTGGTTTTTCTCAGAATTGGTTCGAACTTTCGTTTGAATTTCTGTCTGAAATTTGGACTTGGCTTTGGTCTAAAAACAGTTTTGATATTTGGTTTTAATATCGGCTTATTTCTTGGCTTGAATTTTCTTCCCTTTCGATCTCAGTTTAACTTTAAATATCGGGATGGTTTTAGGCCTAAGTTCTGATTTTAATATCGGTTTTGGTCTGCTTGTGGATTGGGATTTGGTCTTAAATTCGTTCTGTTTTTACTTAGCTAAAGTTTTTGTTCGAACTTTAGCCTGTTATTTTGTCAAAATTTTTGACTGAGATTTAGTTTGAATTTTGGTGTGATTTTTGATCTGGAAATCTGTTCTGATTTTTGGTGTGATTTTTGGTTTCATCATCAGACTTTATTTTGATTTGAATCGGTATGCTTTCGATATCAGTTTAATTTTGAATATAGGCATTATTTGTGGTCTGAGTTTTGGCATGAATTTTGGATTTCTTTTGTCTAAGTAATCTCGGCTTAATTTTTGGTCTGAATTTTTGTCAGAAATTGGAGCAGAATTCGGGTCTGAGTTTTGGTTTGAATATCGGCCTATAATTTATTCAACTTCTGGTTTGAGATTTAGTATTAAATTTGTCCTGCTTTTGGTAAAAGATTTAGTTCGGGTTTTGGTCCGAATTTGTTTGAATATGGTTTGTTGGTTTTTGATCTGAAATCTGGTCTGCTTTTGGTGTTCGATTTGATTTGTTTTTAATATCACTTTTGTTTTGAATACCGGTATGATTTTTGATTAGTCTGAGTTTTTGTGTTAGTATCGTTCTATATTTTTGACTGCCTTTAGTCTGGAGGGTCTAAGCCAAGCTTGTCGCATCCACTCATGTTGTGCGTGTTATAAGTATTTGAACTTTACTTACTTTACTTTTACTGTTAATGGCACAACAACTCATGGAGGGCCTAGGCCGAGCTTTTCGCATCCACTCATGTTGTGCATGTTATATTTGTACATGAATGGAAGGGACCTACAGTTTAATGCCGAATCCGAACGGCGAAGTGAAAAGCTTTTCGTAGCAACTTTTACTCTTGTAGGTTTGCCATTGCCTGCCAAGAGGTGGTGCCGTGTATAAAACTATTTTTTTTACTTTTTTTTTTATTTTGCCTGTGCCGAGATTCGAACCCCGGACACTCTGCGTAGCAGTCCAACGCACTACCACTACACTACAGCAACCACTAAGTATTTGAACATGAATGGAAAATCAGTCGCACTAACTTTTTATTTGCCGAAAAAAAGACTTGACCCTTGTTCACAATTGCTTTCACATTAATGCTGAAAATCTCTAAAAATGTATTTTATACTGCTGTTATAAGTTTTTTTTAAGTCTCTTCTCTATTTAACTTGAAACTTTGGTACTTATCTTGTCATAAGCCATTTTATTCATTCATTGTCTCATAGTTCCTTACCTTGTGAAATATCACCAGAAGATCATCCAGTTTGCCATGTAAATCACCAATGATTGTAACTTGCTTGGAGATGGCTGTCGATGCATGATTCAAATTTGGAAGTCTACTTAAACGATGGGCAGCCTCACGTAATATACCACCCACGTACTTGGGAAGAAGACGATCGGCCTATAAACACAAATAGAAGAAAGTACTTAAAAAAATTGTGTGCGTCTGTAGGACGCTTTACAGAAGTTTACTTCTTCAGAACGTTTGCGTTTTGGGTTTTCAGGTTAGGTCTAGTAAACTTGTAAAAAGGCTAATTTTCAAGTATGGTAACTCTCCTGTCTTTCTCTGGTAAGCATAGTAACTCTCCTGTCTTTCAATGATTGCCTGAATATTCTGAGGACCTTCGTCGGAACTCAATGACATGAGTGTTGATGCAATTATTGGATCTAATGAACTCATTTGTCATTCATGCTCTCTCTCCGCATTAGTCCTTGCGAGTTATTTTTCAATGAAATCCGAATTCTGGTGTGCCTCAAGTTGCTCTGCGAAGTTTGGATTTTGGGCTTTTTTCACGATAACAGAATCTGAATTTTGTTGGGCTTTCATTTTTCAACGAAGTCTACATTCTCACAGACTCTTAGCTGCAGTTTTTACTGGAGATTTTATCGTAACACAATCGCCAATTGTTTGTGTCTCGTGTTTGTTTTTTTCTTATTTTTTTCAGTTCATTCTTTCAGCTCTAGAAATTTTTAACGATTTTTGTTTTAAATGTCAAATTTTACTAGAAACTGATGGGCAGCGCTCACTATCAATCAAGTATGATTCATACCCTCAATCAATCAAGTTTGAAACATACGCGAACCAGCGCCCTCTATCAATCGAATTTGATTTATAGTCGTCGATACATGTGGATGCATATGTGCCGCCCATCATTTATGTGTACATTCAATATGCAACCTAAATTTTTTCATACTTGATTTATAGAGAGCGCTGTCCTTCCTTTCTGTAACAATTTCCGTTTTGCCACGATCATCATTTACTCCCTCGTAAATATAAAAACGCGTCTAAAGAAGCAAACTCCAATAAACTTCAAAAAACAGTAATAAATTCACAAGTAACTAATATACATGAATTGATATATGCATACCTTTTTCTTGCGAAACAAATCAATAAGCGTATTAATGTCTCGCTTGGCTAATGGAAATTTTATATGTGGTCCTTCGTATAATTTCTCTGCATGATCATCTTCAGTAAAATCAGATTCGTCTGAAAATCTGTCGAATTCTATTGAAAAAAAAAAAGAAGAAAATATAACGAAAAGAAATTCAAGTTAAAGTTACTTGGTGTTGTTTCAATGTATCCTTAGTTACCTCTGGATGCTCTGGATGAAGACGGTGATGGTGCACCTTTACCTTCAACAGCTTCAGGAATGTGTTTCAGCAGTGCATTGAAGAAATTGTAAAGCTGGAAAGAGTAGAAAGAGGAAAGAATATTAAGAAGAATAACACAAAATTAGAAGATTGGAAGTTTTTAGTTGGAAAATTTTGTGTTCTGATTTTTTATGTAATTACCTACTTACAAACTTTAAAGAATTTAAAGAACTAAAGCTTTATAACTATACCACACTAACTATTACTATAACACTATAGCTGGAATGTTATTTTTGTAAACTTTCAAGAAGTTTAAGTGACATTGAACTATATTTCTGTAGTAAATATGTATGTACCATATTTTATGTATTGCCTTTTAAATATAATAAGTATATTGAATTTCCGCATTTAAATATTTGCATTAATATCGTTATAATTTATTGTTTGCCATTATTAGTTATTGACATTTACCCAAATTAATTAAGTGTCATTTTCCATT
The DNA here is from genome assembly GCA_958295655.1 of Palloptera scutellata. NCBI lineage: Eukaryota > Metazoa > Arthropoda > Insecta > Diptera > Pallopteridae > Palloptera > Palloptera scutellata. The sequence goes on from OY282449.1 coordinate 55,600,323, forward strand.
TACGTTTGTCATTGGATTTTGGACAATGATTGTCATTTATTTAAATGAAAATGTTTGCTTGGAAAATATTTTTTGTGTGTATAAAAAGCTTATCTAAAACGCTCAATTCATAGTCAAGTCCAAGTAAAAGTAATAAAAACTTTTCCATTTTTGTGCCCTTCATCCAGCTTAGTTTCCTTGTTCAATGTCCTTTTAATATCGTTTTTGTTATTGAAATATGTAACGTAATTTTGATAATTTCATTACAGAATTCACTTTAAGTAGCGCAAACAAATTGTTTACAAATGCAGGGTGTTTTTTTTAGAAGTGTTTTTTTTCAAGAAGTAATAAAATGCATATAATTTAATATTATGGCCAAGAATTTAGCTTTATTATGAATGCAAGGATTTGCCATTATATTTTAAAAACGATTTAGGGCAAGTGGCCGCCGCGGATGGTTCGAATAAATTCCAGGACGAGAGGCCCAATTTTCGTCCACTTTTTTCAGCAATTGGGGCCGTTATTCAGTAATAACGCCCCGAATATTCTCTTCCAAGGCGTCAATCGTATCGGGCTTATCTGCGTAGACAAGCGACTTCACATAACCCCACAGAAAATAGTCCAGCGGTGTTAAATCGCACGATCTTGGAGGCCACCCCACAGGCCCACGATGCGAGATAATGCGCTCACCAAAAGTTTCCTTCAATAAATTGATTGTGATTGTTTCGTTGGCTGTGTATGGCATGTAGCGCCGTCTTGTTGGAACTAAAGGGTCGTCCCCATCAACATCCTCCAATTCAGGCACGAAAAAGTCAATAATTCATTAATCATGGCTCTATAGCGTTCCCCATTGACTGTAATATTATGACCGGCTTCATCTTTGAAGAAATATGGACCAATGATTCCTTCTGCCCATAAAGCATACCAAACAGTGACTTTTTGAGGATGTAACGGCGTCTCAACACTCAACAATGGCTTGTGGATTATGATCACTCCAAATGCGACAATTTTGCATATTAACGTACCCATTCAACCAAAAGTGAGCTTCATCGCTGAACAAAATTTTCTTGTGAAAATCGCACGAACCGAACCATTATTTTGGTAATAAATTTGTACGATTTGCAAACGTTGTTCAGGGGTAAGTCTATTCATTATTAAATGGCAAACCAAACTGATCATAAATCAAGTGACAGCTGCCAAAAAGACCAACTACGTATAGTAAAAAGTATTGCCAGATTGAAAACCACACTTTAAAAAAAAACACCCTTTATTAAGTTGCTCAACATGAACTACTACGAAGAGCTCGTCCTAGGTCCTCACTGAGCTTTTTTAGCATAACATTGTTTTGTTTTTTTTGGGGCACAATTGGGCCAGAACGGTCCTTTGTGATACCTCATAATATGGTTGTACCATAATAGTAATAAAAGTTAATTATGTATCGCTGCAAATCATTGACAAATGCATTCAAGTAAGTAAGTTCGGATCATGATAGTTGTGAAAAGTGGTAAGTAAGTGTCCAATGTTTTTGATGGCGACTGGCAGTCTTGTGTCCCCCTGAATTTGATCAGCAGAAAAGCTTTAGTATTTTGAAAGTAGCTTGCTGACATCAAAAATATTTGGTTAACAAAATGGAAGATATGACTCTGCGCTGCCAGTCAGGATTCCCTAAAGGCTTTAGGAAACTTATAGCTCATAGGAAAAGGTGGTTTAAACTCCAAAGCTAAATTACTGAGAGTTTTGTAAAACAACCGAACCCAAGAACTGCTGACTTTCATTTTAGTCTAGGGAGAAAGGATCTACGCATACTAGTAGGCTTTTCTCAGAGGACATAATTAATGTAGTTGACGTATGACCAACATGGTTGTAATCAACGATCCAGCATGTGGATCCTGCCTTGATGAGGAATGCGACACTATAGAACATTATCTTTGTACTTGTTATTCCGTCTAATTCAGTCTACCAAAAAATCTTTCAAGCATCCCGACAATTGTAGTGTTTTTCAATCCAAAATAGTGGCAATATAAATGGAATCTGAAAGCCTCGTGGGAAATGATCCCAAATGATCTGCGACAAAGAAATGATATTACACAATATTGACTCTCTTATTACAGAGGTTTCGGAAAAAGTAGGAAACCACTGCTGCGACGGTAGTTCACTAGACTCTCACCTGGGTTCAGTTCCCGTCATAAACTGGTGATTAATTCTCATTCATCACCTTCCTACATTTCTACAAGTATGAAGTGAATGAGATTTATAGGAAAGTGTGCATTTAGTTAAACCACTTGGCAGGCAATGGCAAAACAACCAAGTGATAACAAATTGTCACCACGCCGTTCGTAACCGGTGTTAAACTGTAGATCCGATTGAGTGGTTAGTATCACAATGGGCCATTTGGCCTAATTGTGTCCTCTGGGCAACCACAAAACCAACCAACCAACCTCCTGATTAAATATGTTAATTATATTCCTTTACCCGTACTATTTAGGTTAATAAAAAAAAAGAAATTGGATAATTGCACACTTTTTTACTTTTAATCTTTTTTACTTTTTTGCCTCTACCTGGGGAGAAGTACAATATTTCACCATACTGAGTGCTGAGCAAGGCCTTCTCCCACCTCAAAATCGTATTTAATCTAATGTGATGGGCCACTGTAGTGCTGATTTTAAAAGCTCTTTTTTGGTATACAAATATATTCAAAGACCCTAATGAAGCTCACTGGTCTAACGATTCTTGACGAGATTCTTAGTATTTCCAAATGGCCATGCTAAGAATCATTGAAACTTCTATAGAAGTAATTTGTAAATGGACCCAGATTTTTCTGTGGTCCCAAGCGATACAATGTACTGTTATTATATATATTTCATATATATATAGTATAGATATAATCGTATCAACATTAGATTTCTCTATAGAGAGTAGTAGATGGGTGTGAAGTTGCCTGATCTACGGGGAAGTTGCTAATTGGAGATAAAAACCACCCTTTCACGATGAGAATCTCATGTAATTTGTTATTTGCTAATAAATTTAAAAAAAAACCAAAAAGCCTTCAAGGGACGAAAAAAATCACTTTCCGTAGTCTCTGGATCCGCTAGTGATGTCAATAATGTTAAATTAGCCAATGGCATATCAGGAAAAGTATGAAGTAATAGAAGAGTGAGTATAACGGTCCTTTCTTGCAGTTTCCATGTATCTAGAACAGGCGAGTGTGAAGTTGCTTGTCCATCTTTCCGATAGACATGTGATAGTTAAAAAAAAACTCTGATACTGTTTTTGTAGGTACTAAATATTTCATAACTACTTTTCGTTCTAACAAATACAGATATTTTTACCCAGGCCTTTCGAGAGGAAATTTTAAGCCCGTGCTTCAGGGCTTAAGAAAGCTTAATGTTGAAATCTTTTGTAGAAACTTGCCAGTTTTTCCATAAATTTTTCAAAAAGTTTGGTTTGCTGTAGTCCCTGGAAACCTGAGACCTGTGCTGTGATTATTTCTATATCAAGTTTATTGTTTTGTTTTATGAATTTTCCATTTCAAATGCAAATATTATTTGTGAATTTTAGTTTGTTAAATGTTGGTCTTTTAGCAAATTACGACTTAAAAATTATTAATTATTTAAAATAAAGTTTGTAATCCGGTCGGTGTGGCGTAGTGGTAGTGCATTTGACCGCTACGCAGAGTGTCCGGGGTTCGAATCTCGGTACAGGCAAAATCAAAAAAGTAGAAAACATAATTTTTCTACACGGCACCACCTCTTGGCAGGCAATGGCAAACCTACAAGAGTTAAAATTGCTATGAAAAGCTTTTCACTTCGCCGTTCGGATTCGGCATTAAACTGTAGGTCCCTTCCATTCATGTACAAATATAACACGCACAACATGAGTGGATGCGAAAAGCTCGGCCTAGCCTCCATGGGGTGTTGTGCCATTAAAAGTAAAAAGTAAAGTAACCGGAATATATTGAAATATTAAATATAAATTTCTTTTGGTCCACAGGAGGAGTAACCGTTTTTCTTCCCCCTCTGGGCAATATTTTCTATCCACAGCCCTTTAATATAAGCATTATTAAAGAAGATGGTGAAAACTATACTACTATGAAAACTAAACTGCTTAGATACTCAGACAGAAAAGACACCACTTCCAAAGCTGCGAACATCATCATGCTTGACCCATCATTATTTACATATATAGGCAGAGTAGTTAGTAAAGTCTCGCTAAAAACTATATCTTCAGATCTTTGCTTTTTTAAACGATTTAGTATTAATAGCTTCAATCGGTTCAATTGGAGTTAGTGAATACAGTAATTCTGATTTTGGGAATTGAAGTTTTGTTTGTGTGAAAGTTTCAGACAGATGCCGTGATACGAGTATCAATGCTAACGACCTTAAGTTATTCGCAGATAGTCCTTCTGGAAGAGGATTAATATATTTAGGTTATTATTAACTATGAAGTAAATACTTTGTAGAGAAACTAAGAAGAAGGTTTAATGTCAACTGCTAATATAAAATATTTGTTTTCAACACTTGATATATGCATGTAGGCTTCTAACCAGCTAAGTAACCTTGGCCACTCAATGGGACAACTGAAATAGCCGCAGCTAAAAATGGTTGGCATCATGGCAAGTAGTTATGACTGAAACTAAAATCATGCTGCATGTAAGGCAGCAATTTAAAATCTTTAAATCCCTCTCTCTGAGGGGGCATTTAATAATAAATACAAATAAGTAGTTGAAGAAATTGTGTCCTTCGGAGAAATACTTAGTTAGCGCTATAGCACTAACAAATTATGAATAGCTATGGAAGCTAAAAAACTTTTTAATTGTACTTAATTTAATATGTCAGTCATGAAATTAAATTTGAGAGAAACAAAAAACACAACGGAAAACTAAAAAGAAACACCAGCCAATTTAACACTGCAATGAATAGAGAAAGAAGCAACACAGAAGCATGTACTCGACGCAAAAGCAGCCAGCAGCCAGCAGCCACAACCAACAATGAACGACTACGACGATGACTGCTACTGCAGCTGCTGTTGCTGCTGCTGTTGGTGGTGGTTTTGCAGACTAATTTAAATTTTACCAAAAAGGTCATTTGGGGAAACACTCGTACTGTTGAGGTAAAAAATAACAAAAGTGCTACAAAAACAAAGGTCAAATTGCTAAATGGTGCAGCGAAAAAGAAGCCAACAATACGAAAGGAAGTGAACTATTTTGCAAAATTTCTAAATACAAACAGCAGTGGACACCACATACATACATACCTACAATATGTATGTATGTATGTGCATACATATGTAAATATGCAAACAATAGAAATAGAATATTTGTATATAATTCTATAAAAAAAAAAAATTGTGGAAAACACTTTTACACACACAGGCGGTAAAAAAGAGACAATGGAAAATTGTTTACTCGCATGCAATAAAAATATTAAATTGTTTAATTTCTATGTATTAGTAATTTATTTGAAGGCATGTTTGCATGTGTGTTTTGAAATAAGCAAATTGGCGCCATGTGTTATAATTTTTATTTATTCACACTAATTAAATTTTTTCATTTAACTTAATCTGATTAAAATACACTCTAAATTTTATTGCGGCTTATTCATATTTACATAATAATTAGATAGAAAATATTTCAAGTATTTTATTTTCAACAAGCGGACCCCATGCACGTTTCACTGTGCATAATTAAAAAAGTAATGCAAAACAGTTTAAATTCAAAGTTTAAGTCAAATTACCGGCATTGGAGCCACCTCCAGAACCATTACGGCTCATTGGTTTTAGGTGGTGCACCTGAATCACAGCATTTTTTGGCAAACATTCAATCTTACAATTCATGTTTCCAAATGGCTTCATTCGGTGCAACGAATATTATTCGTGACAATTTTGCGACCACATTCAAGGTAATTTGCATGAACAACATGGAAAAATGCTATTGGTCTAGAAACGAAAATGAATTTGACAATTATGAATATGATTTTCACAACAACGTTTTTCCCGCTTCTGATTGTTTTTTTTTCCTAGATCCAAGGACAAATATATCACAGCTTGGGTTCTTTATTGCCCTTTTCTGATACAGAGTATCAGTTTTTACAAATTTATTTCCTTGGTAATTCTGATCAGCAAGTTGATCGTCGATGTTCAATTAATTCAAATTTGAAGCGAGATATTATTGAACGAATCCAAACTTTCCTTCAAGAGAATAAGGAATTGGTTCGACTTTTCCGTACTGCTCTCGACCAAATGCCTACTGATAATCACAAAATTGTAATAAAGGCCGATAAACTACCATGTAGAGAGCATGCCAGAAGATTTAATGCTCCAACAATGGATGAAGTTGCAATAGTAATAGTTGGTGTGAATTTAATTTTCGAGATATTGTGCTGCATCGAAGAGATAATGGTTCTGGAGGTGGCTCCAATGCCGGTAATTTGACTTTTCCATTAGCACAACAAAAACCTGGTGGCTCATTTTTGAATTTGTACGCTTTTCAATAATTACATACGTCATCCATAGCACCAATAACTACAGTTCGATGAAAAGTGTAATCAATCGTCGAATCATAATTGAACGCAGGTCGCTTAAGTGAATGCGTTAAGGGGTTCAAAAGTTGTAGGCATTTTACTCTTTTTGTGGGCGTGGCAGTGGGCGGATAAATAGCCTATATCCGTCAGAAAAGCATGTACTTTAACATGAAAGTTGAATTTTTGGAAAAATCGAACCGTTTCCGAAATCATTCATCACACACATAACATATCTTCATTTTTATTTAATATTTTTTTTTTAGGTTTTCAAATTGTAAACATTTTATTTCTGGTTCTTTATTTGTCATTCTATATTATTCGCTTATAGTTTCTCTTCCTTTAATAGTTTTATTGAGTTTCGAAACAATAAAAGTGCTCTAGCCAGTGGCGGATCTAGGATTTGTGTTGGGGAACGACAGATTTTGCTAAATTTTCAAAAATACATATTAATATTTAAATTAAAATTCAGACTGAATCCAAACAAAACAAACCAAAAGTCAATTTGAAAATATAACCAAAATTTAGATAAAAAATCTGGCTGAAAATTAGACATTTTTACAGATTGAAGGTCATACCAAGTTCAGATTTAAAATAAAATCAATATTCACCAAATTTCTGGCAAAGTTTAGAGTAAAATCTAGACTTATACCAAGTTAAGACTTAAAATCGAATAAACTCCTGAGCGAAATCCAATCAAAAGGTAGTAGAAAACTCGAGACCAAAAATCAGAGTGAATTTAACCAATTTTCCAGATCAAAAAATTACACTATAAATGGGACTAAATCCTTAGCACAAGTCAGACTAAATTCTTACTATGTTATGTTAAAACTGAAGGCGGATATCTCACTAGACCATACTTAAAATCGTATCAAAATCCATTAAAATTGTAAGTCAAAATTAAGAACAAGTTAACATCAAAAAACATATAAAATCCTAAACAAAATTCAGACAAAAAGTCATAGCAAATGCTGACTAAATTGCTTTATCCAGATTAAACGTGAGACCAAAACTAATGCTAGAAGTCACACCAAATCCAGATCAGAAAACAAACCAAACAACGAACCAAAATTTAGACCAAAAACTGGAACAAATTCCGAATCAAATCTCAGGCTGATAGCTGAAAGTCATTCACAAAGCCAGCGTCAAAACACAAACTTAAATGAAGAACACTTTCGATTGAAAGACTTTATAGTTTCATATTTCAAGGGAGAGTGGGAGTCTCTGCTCTTGATTCGCCACTGGCTAAAGTTAAGTGCACTTTAAAGGGATTTATAAATATTATTGTATAGTGGCGTGAGAAAATCATTTAAAAGTGTTGATTGGCTTGAAGGCAAAGCAGGGAGGCAATGCAAGGGTGGCAAAAAAGCTCTGGCAGCGACTTGTATTGCATAAATCCAAGTGCAGTTGATACACAGAACAATTTATAATTTGATATTTATGCGATTTTTGCATTTTTATATTCGGTACTCTATTGACTTTTTAAAATGCATTAAAGCAATATTCGCATCCCTTATTAATCAATCATGTGGGAAATGAAGGGAAACTTATTTTCTGAATAAGTGGTAAAACTTAGTTTTAGGAATTTACAATCACTCGGAGGCTAAAGTCATTTCATGATTTATCCATGTCGTTATAAATCACAAAAAGTTATCGGAAAAAAAAATTACAAAGTAATTTAAATTTATAAAGTTCAATGCGTTTGCAACCACTGACAAAATGAATGTTTACAAATAATAAAATTAAAAAAAAAAATTTCTTTGAAAGTATAAACTCTATAAAAGTTCTGGTGGGTATAAAGAAAAGTAGGAATGGACGAAAATAGGAAAAAGAAGGGAAACACAAAATTGGTACTATAGAAATTAGGGACATTGATATCAACTTCACGAATTGTTGTTGGTAAATTGGTGTAAGAAAACACTTCTTTAAGGCATCCCAGTATCTGTCTGGGCAAGAAAATATTCCAAATTTCTCAAAAGTGGCGAGTAAGAAAACAGTATGAAATTAGTTTGAAGAAATTGCGCAGAAGAGCATGCCCTATTGGCAATCTCCAAATACTGTTTAAAGCATTTGCAACCAGTGACACAATATATGCCTTCTGAATAAAAAAAAACTAGCTAGGCTGAGTTCCAAAATTCATCAAATGCAGTATAAATGCGAAGTCATGAGCTCCTAAGTTGCAAGGGCAAAAGTCAACAGTTTCAAAATGAAATGCATCCTTAACGTAATCGATGCGCACAACATAACGAAAATTTTGTTGATGATGATTTGTTTGATATTCGTAAAATATTTTACTAAACCTTCCGATATTTTTGCATATTTCTTCTATATTAAATATTTGATTAATACTGTTATTATGTTTCGTAGTAAAAAAAACGAAAAAGAGAATCTGTCAAACTTATGCAAATTAACAGAGTTGCATTGCAGCATAGTTACCGTATCGAAATTTTTTTTTTTTTGCATTTTAGTACTCACTCTTACTTAAATTTTTCGAAAAAAATTCTTTGTTCCAAAGAACTGAGATAAAGCATTATTTTTCTTTATTCACACGGACCAAAAATAATAGTACTTCTTGCTTAAATTTGTGCAAGCAGCGTTTGATTTATATTTATCATCTTTGGAACAAACTTAGTAACTATTTAGGATACTTAGATAGTTGACATTACGGTGCTTTTTAGTGTTAGGCTGTGGTTATGTTCAGATTTTGCTTGGCGAACAACATACAATTTTTGCTGCAGCGAACACGAAGAGAGAGCTTTTACTCACTCTCACAGCGAACACGATATGCTGGGTGAAATGTACACCGAGCACGTCGAGCATTCAGGGTGACAATGAGTTATTCTACAAAAAAGGAACAAAAATGTATGTAAAGTAGAAGGAAAACATGCAAATATGTACATCATTATATACAATAGTATTAAAAAATAACTGAATTTCGACCAAAAGCAACTCTGTAATGAACTCGAATGTAACCACTACACCGAGCACGAGAGAAAAATATGATGTGTTCGCCAAACAGCGAACACTAGCATAATCATGACCTTATAAGTACAAAATAATTAATTGATGTTCTCTTCTCATTAATAATGACAATAATAGTATCGTCATTATTTCCATCGTTATATTGATGTCAGACTTACGCGATCATCAAAAATGGAACAATCCAGAATTTCCTGAATTCCGTAAATGTTTCCCATCACTTATCCTTCCAAGCAATGAAGGGATATTTTGCCTCACACGATAATTAATATTGTCAGTATTTGTAAATAATGTCATTATTATTGACCGTGTAAGGTCCGCTAAATACAATAAAGCTCACTCAAAAACACGCATTCAAGGCAGTTGAAAGTGTTGTTGTAAAGAAATAGTTGAAAAAAGTGATATCACTTATTTGTTTGAAAATTATTGCAAATCTTACTGTACACCGGTATGTAAGCCAAATGTAAGCCAGTATGTTTCTATCCCAGCCTCTAGATCCCACTTCTGCCATGAAGTATGAAATCAACTTCCCACGGACAAATTGTTTTTTGAAATTTACATCCAAAAAATATAGATGAAAATCATAGATGAACAACAAACACAAATAACATACGCGAGCAAACTTTATCTCTTTTTGTAATACATAAAAATGGCAAAGTCTAATAGGAAATAAACTAAAGTATAATTTTGGAATGCAACAACAGCAAAACCCAAGCGTTTGAGCTATGATGATGGGTTAAATAAATGAGCGAAAAAATTTACATACTTTTAGGATTGAGTGAACATACGACACGACGTAAGATTTCAGTTTTACTCTCCATGCTAAAAATTCTCAAAACGAGATAACAAAGGACTTAAGCTTACCTCAACTTGATCATTTTCGCCTGCATATTCAAGATTTTGAAATATAGTCCATGTGTAACGTCGTCGCATTTCCATGCGCGCCATATAACTGCGATACCATCGTTGTATCAGCAAGGCTGATTTTATAGCTGCAAAATATAAATTTAAATAATTTTATTTATTTTATAATCAATTCAGATAAATAAACAAACTATGGATTTTTTTTTTTAAATTAAAGGTTATTATATAAATTTCAGCTTTGCTATTTTTTCATAGTTGATATTTTGTGGAAACTTTAAAACTCGCAGTCTCCATGTAAAATTTAATATCGTTGTTAAACTTGTCAACTTTAAAGAGAGAAGTTTTTGAAGACAAACTTCTTTACGCCGTGGTAGGGCGAAAATGTTTAGAGCGGAAATTACGTCACGAAATCCGATATATATACTATGTACTCTGAACATACATAATCTAAATTGAATACTTCTCTCTCTCTACAGAAGTGTGTGTGTGTGTGTGTGTGTGTATCGAGAGGCTTTTACGATGCGATGATGAGACAAAACACTGGTAGAAAGAATGTTGAGAGAAATAGTGTAAACGACCCAAATATGTTTCACTTCTTTAATGTGTAGCGGCTACACGTTTTAGTTTCTTTCTTTCAGCTGCAATGATGCAAAAATGTTTTTCCCGTGGTAGACTTTATTGTCCAAATTTATAATTTCAAAGTATTTTATCTGTTCTGGATAATAGTTTCGATTTTGGCAAATGCCTGTAATTTCAAAAATTTTCCAAAACTATCTTGGAACGGTTGAAGGATCACGTATACTCGACAATCGAAGTTTTACAGGCGATTTTTCCTGTAAGATTTCATATAAATACAGAGTGTCCATTATAGAGCAGTGGACGGAATTCAGAAACAATTGGTGTTCATCGATTTCGTGGTAGCAGCGACATAGTTAGTTTTCGCAGTGACCGGTCAAGCACTAATCAAAACTTTAACCGAAGCACAGTGCGGCTGATTCCAAAAAAGCTGGCCAAAAGTCGAAACCTCAAGTAAATGATTTCAAAATCTGCACTGAGTTTTTGAGTGGCTGATTAAGAATCTGAAATTGCAAAGTAGCAAAATTTTATTTATTATGGGATTATAACCGGATTTTGTCTATTTCGGAACTTAACATCTGACTATATCAAATGTTTGTACCAAGTTTGACATAAAGAATAAAACATTTTAGTGTACATATAACGAACATCATTTTTTAAATAAAGACAGTATTACAACAGTACTGCAATAGTCTGGTTACCTATACAACGGGTATAAACGATAGAAGAATTTGGTCGCTGTGGCGTAGTGGTAATGCGTTAGACTGCTACGCAGAGTGTCCGGGGTTTGAATCTCGGCACAAAATCAAAAAATAATTTTTCTACCCGGCAACACTTCTTGGCAGGCAATGGCAAACCTACAAGAGTAAAAATTGCTATGAAAAGCTTTTCACTTCGCCGTTCGGATTCGGCATTAAACTGTAGGTCCCTTCCATTCATGCACAAATCTAACACGCACAACATGAGTGGATGCGAAAAGCTCGACCTAGGCCCTCCATGGGCTTTTGTTCCATTAAAAGTAAAGTAAGAATATGGGACAAGTTAACAAAACAACAACAAAAAACATATTAACGAAGATTCCTCTAGTAGAAACGACTAAAGCAATACCAAAAAGAGGAGGAACGCATTCACAAGAAAATAGAGCGATTGAGTACCTCCAGGGCATAAGTAGTAAAATATTAGTGAAATCCACTAGACCATCAACTGGCCGCAATAATTTGGCAAGAAACAGATACACTAAAAACCGAACTGAAAAAAAGGAGAAGCCACCATCAAATTTAAAATGGATAAAATAATAACACCAAATAATAGGCCAGCGACCAAGCAGTTATCAAGTGCATGGGTACAATCTTGAGGATCATTAAAAGGACAGATAAAAAACCAACCAAAAGCCGACTGAAACGAATTGATCAGATAAATTTACTTTACTTTGAATGGCACAACAGCCCATGGAGGGCCTAGGCCGAGCTTTTCGCATCCACTCATGTTGTGCATGTTATATTTGAACATGAATGGAAGGGACCTACAGTTTAATGCCGAATCCGAACGGAAAAGTGAAAAGCTTTTCATAGCAATTTTTACTCTTGTAGGTTTTCCATTGCCTGCCAAGAGGTGGTGCCGTGTAGAATTATTATTTTTTCTACTTTTTGATTCAGCCTGTGCCGAGATTCGAACCCCGGACACTTTGCATAGCAGTCCAACGCACTGATCAGATTAATAGAAACAATAAATCGTATGAGGGCTTTTGGTTTGACACTAACTAACAAAGGAATAATGTGTCAACCAAATAGCAAAGAAATCATCAATCCGAGGTGCTTCAAAGTAAACCCCGATGAAAGGATCAGGAATAACTCTATGTATAAACAATTACATTAAAATCAGTGTATAATTAAATGAATATAATAGAGATAAGAACTTTTTTTTTACCTGAGTTTGATCTTAATTTTAATCTCTAATTTATTTCTGAGCCGTCTGCCGATCAAAACAAAACATGTGAAAATTTGAATTTTTCCTTGTAGATACTGCAGAGATAGAGTACAATAGATTAACCGATTTTGTTGAAATATTGAGTACCATGGACTATTAGGCCAAGAAATCAATTCTTGACCTTAATTTTTAAACAAAAATTATTCTGCGGGCTCCGGGGCAACAGTTGAAGAATATAAAAAAATTTAAATTTTGCCTTTTACTATAGCGATAAATTATAAGATAAATTATAGATAAATTTTGTTAAACTTTCGTGTACCATGGTTTTTTTTTGGTAAGAAACCCATTTTTGATTTAAGACATTAAGTTTTTTCCCAAAATTATTTGTGAGTGGGCACTGAAGAAAAACTTGGTAAAATAAAGGAAAAGTTCGGTTCTTCTTGTACTAACGCGCCATTTATCGACCGATTTCATTGAAGTTCTGTACACCAGAGTTTTTTTGGGCAAAAAATATTATATTTCAAGTGTATATTTTGAATTCAAATTTATGCCTGAGGCGGCTCCGGAGCAAAGCGTATAAAATTTGAATATTTCGTTGTATAAGAGAGCCATCTACCGACCGATTTTGTTGAAATTTTAAGCACCATGGTCTTTAAGGCCAAGAAAGCAATTCCTGGCATTAATTTAGATCAAGAAATTATTTCTGATGGGCCTCCAGAGCAAAAGTAAGTAAAACAAGAGAGAATTGGAATTTCGCCTTTTCTAGAGCGAGAGGGAGAGATTTTGTTTGAAATTTTATGTAACAAAACTCTTCTTCACAAATTGTTTCCTTTATTTCTCATCACTTTCACACTAAAGTAAAAATAGCACAAAATGAATCGACATCAGGAGAAGACTTAGCTTTATTCTAAAACTTATTGTTCCACAAATCATTTGAAGCAACTTTGGAAACGTACTTATAGCGGTTTGTTCCGAATCAGTTCTTTTGAAAGATTCATTATTGAATACTCGTACTTGAACGCGCTGCTTTCCACGCACTGTCCCCATACGGATTCGATATTACTGACTCGTGTTGGCAATTTAATTTCCTCTTCAAATTGATGACCACAAAAACTACTTGAATTTTGTATTTAACTCAAAACTCAACACTTGTCAAACATCCACAACAATGTGTGCGGATATAAAATGTAATAAAAGCTAAGTACTTGCAACAATTCATACACAGTAGTTTAATGTGTGGCATTTAATGTTTGTCTTGACTTTATTCGTAAATATTTTTAGTTCACACTGCAATCATTCTAAGCGACAACAAAGAAAAGAAAATGAAATTCTTTTTTCATTCTACTCTCTATTGGCATTAAAATTTACAACCGAACCGATAGTTTTGGTGCAATTTTACAATCTAACCACATAAATTCTCAGCGTTCTTCTTTCGCACATTAAGAACTAATTAGCTGAAGTAAAACGAAAAAAAAAATTTTAAAATTAAAAACAAAAACAATATAAGAAGAGGAAGAGTATAAATAAATAAATAAAAAAGAAAACAAAATCCAATTAGAATAAGTACATAATCTATTTATTATGCTGATGGATTCAAGAATATAGAACCGTATACCCAAAAACAATCAACGAGGCATACCCTCCTTCTTACCTACATACGAGTGGTACATAATGACTAGGAAAAGTATAAGAAAATTTGAAGAAAATCGTCAAAGTAAAATTCTGAATTACTATGAAAAACTTTCTTAACTTAATTAAAAAAATAAAACATCGCAATTATAATAAATATTATAAATAAGTAAAAACAAAAAAAAAAATTGGCACTACGGAAAAGTGATTCAGCCAAATTTCTCCATGCCAGCAAAACAATTTTCTAAAAATTAAATTACAGTTGACCCTCGTACATTGTGCAAATCTCATTACCCAGAAATGCTGCATTGGGAAAATCATGTCAGAATGGCTGAAATGTTGGCGTGGTCAACTGAAGTTGCTTTCACAACAAGAAGGGATGTATGCCCTCCAATTATAATGAAGGGGAAACAAATTACACAAGCAGTTGATGCCAAGTACTTGAGTAGTATTCTCGATCGACGTCTCACTTGGAGAAAACATATGTATATTCAGAAAACGCAAAGCGTTAGGTCTCCAGATGCACAAACTTTTTTCATTTCATTTCATTTACCGGTGTACAAGAATGAAACCGGTAATCGCTAGATAAAACCATACGGTCTGTCAAACCAAATCATTGGCACCATTTTTTCGCCTTTAGTTCTGTCAACAATCTTCAGTTCATAAACAATCAAGTTCCATACAAAAACATTTTTTTTTTCGCTCGTAAAAATGTCGAATTTTGTACCGACAAACTACGATATGCGGACATCTTGGAGTTTCTGTTTCCAAATGAAGAAATCTGCTTTGGGATCCAATCTCATTGAATGCTTGTTTAAGCTTACGGCCAGCACGCTCTATGTAAAATACAGTGCAACGAGTGGTTCAATAAGTTTAAAAGTGGCGATTTTGATGTGAGAAACGAAGAACGTGAAAGACCACCGAAAAAGTTTGATGATGCCGAATTGCAAGCTTTACCCAATGGGGATGATGGTCAAACTCCAGAACAATTTGCTGAACAATTAAATCTGACCCAACAATGCATTTCTCAACGTTTAAAAGCCATGGGATCGATTTTGAAGGTTCCACAGAGGGAAGATGGATGCCGCATGAATTGACTGAAAGACAGGAAGAAAATCGAAAAACCACCTGTAAAATGTTGCTCGCCAGGTACAAAAAAAAGTTATATCTTCAACGAATTGTTACTGGCGATGGAACTGAAAAATGTATCTATTTCGAGAATCAAATCCCAAACGCAAACGACCATATGTTAAGTCCGGTACACCGACACTGGCCAAATCGACAGCAAAGCCAAATCGCTTCGGAAAGAAGACAGAAGACAATGCTCTGTGTTTTTTGGGATCAGCGAGTTGTTATCTGGTTTGATCTTCTGAAACCAGGTGAAACAGTTACTGGTCAACGCTACCAACAATAATTGGCCGATTTGAACCGTGCTTTGGGCCAAAAACCTCCAGAATATCAAGCTAGGCAATACAAAGTGGTCATTTTTCTTGATGACAATGCACCATCACATCGCATCGAACAAAACAGACTCGGGAATTGGTACGGCTGCTTATTCGCCAGACTTGGCTCCATCTCACTACCACTTATTTTCATCAATGGGGCACGCACTTGCTGAGCAGCACTTCGATTCGTACAAAAATGTGAAAAAATGGCTCGATGACTGGTTTGACTAAAAAACGAACAGTTTTGTTAGGGAGGCATTCACAAATTGCCAGAGAGATGGGAAAAATACGTAGCTAGCAATGGCCATTACTTTGAAGATTGAATGTATAACCATTTTGCTTAAATAAACTGGTATTTTCTTAGTAACTTTTTGGATAAACTGGATGCAGTTATTCGCGAAAAAACACCCAATCCTTTTTTACCAAGACAACGCATGTCCTTAAACAAGTGTTTTCACAATGGCTAAATTCAAGGAATTAAAGTACGAATTGCTTGACCATCCACCGTATTCACCAGATTTGGCTCCCAGTGACTAGTACATGTTCCGAAACCTGAATGGGTTCCTTCAGTAGAGGCATATTTTGCATACCTTCCGGAATCGTACTTTAGTGATGGGATGGATCTATTGGAGGAGCGCTGGACTAAGTGTATTGAACTGTTAAGAGATTATACTGAATAAAAAACCAAAACCCAAACCAAAATAACTGTGTTTTCATATTTAGGGTATAAACTTTTCAAGTAACCTGTAATTAACAATTAGATTATAAAAATTATAAATAAAACGATTCAATATAATGCTTGAAATGATTCGTAATTATAGAGAAAACCACATTACATTGTTTTGAGACTTTGTTAATACAAGCAAGTCCCTTGTGATTGGAGCACTCATTAGATAGTAAGTTTTCAAAGTGGATACATAAAATAGAACATGGTAGCGCAGATGATGACGTGAAAGTACATTAAATCTAATCTTTTTAAGTAAAAATGGGGAATTAATATTTCCATAAATTAGGTCATACACAACCATGAGGGGATGTATAACTCTTCTGCACTCAAGAGACTTCAAACTAATAAGTAAGCAGCGCGCATTATACGATGGAATAGGTTCAACCAAATCGTAAAGGTTGGATAGCAAAATGAACAAATTTCTTTTGAATTCTTTCAATATGTGCAGAGTGTGTATTGTAGAAAGGGTTCCAAATGAAGGAAGCATATTCAAGTATCGAACGCACAAGTGATGTATACAAGATAATAATAAAAATAAAGGCAAGGAGCAAGTAGGCTTTTGGTACAAGGTTTGGTTTACATGGTTAGAGAAAGTAAGCCTTGTATTAAGTAGAACACCAATGTCTAGAAACTCCTAGAACTCCAACCGACTTCAGCGCATTGTTAAAATTACTATAGGATGAAAACTATAAAACTATAGACTAGACGATCTTACAAATCTCATTTGAATACATTTTTTTTTATGTTAAGAGTCAATTTGTTTCGTTGACACCAATCAATCAACTAGGCGATTAATGTCCGATTGTAACAAAGCAATATCGGTAAAAATTTTTGATTCTGCAAAAGAGTTTTAAATCGTCAGCGTACAGCAGATAATGTGAGTAAGAGAAGCAGTTTCCAATGTCATAAATAAACAGAATAAATAACAGCGGTCCTAGGATGCTATTTTGCGGAACGCAAGAAGAGAACTGGCGAATATCCCAAAAGTCTCTAATTATACGGCACAACAAATTTCCTAATTTATAAAGCCGTTTTAAAATCTGTCTGGACTTACGGTATTCAACTGTGGGGCACCGCAGCAAAAAGCAATTTTGAAATCTTGAACAATTTCCAAAACAAGGACTTACGAATGGTTACAAAAGCACAATGGTACGTCACAAAATAACAACTGCACTGGGACTTAAAAATTCCATTAGTTAAAGAAGAGATCAGAAGAAGAAGAAGTCGGCCAAGACCGATCATCGGTTGTAGTGCCAGTTAGGTAAGTAAGTAAAGAAGGGATCAAATTTCAAATCATCTGCTACAGAATACAAATACGTAACCATCCCAATAATCTGTGCAAGACTCTGATGACAACAGAAAAACCTTTTAAACGCCTTAAACGTAAAACCACGCAAAATCTTCTTGATTAATTTTGTATTTTAAAGTTACTAAGAATTTAACAAAATGTACATATGGTGCATATGGTAAGTTTACTTATTTATTTATTTGGTAGGCATCACTGGATGCATTCCATGCAAGTTATTAAATTTATAATATCAAATATTATTCAAAAGTTTTGTTAGCATCAAAAACAAAAACTAATTCCCCTAATATGATTTTGTTTAAGTCTAGCGCGTTTTTCATGGGTTGACTGTACAACGAAACAAAAAAAAAGAAGAAGATATCAAAATGAAAAACCACTTAGTAGCAGATTTAAAACGTAAGAGAGTTTTATTACTCTCTCTTTCTTACTCTCCTGTCAAAATGGAAAAATTGTTAAATTTCAAAGAAAAAGTTTCGAGTGCGTGTGAGGGTTTGTGTGTGTATGTGGGTGTAAGAGAGAGAATTTTGCAAAGTCCAACGAGTTTGGTGTCAGTTGAAAAAAAGTGCACATGCAGCAAATGTCAAAAATTGTCAGTGAAGTTATTAAATGCTGAAAAGCAGAAAATTGTCTTCTTTGTTTGAAGATGAATTTAATTGCATCGCCATGAAGATGATTCTAATTGAGGACCATTATTAATATTAGGAACGAATATAAGTTTTTTTTAAAGTTAACTTTTTAAAAACTTTGGTTTAGCTTATATCTTTTATGACATTTAACTTTTTTGAACTTATAATAATGAAGTGCCTTTAACACTTTGTAAGTAATTGCTTTTTACTGTATGTTGTTTAATAAAAAATATTTTTGTAAGACTACGCTCATTTCTCTGGAATACTAAAATGTTCTCATTTGATTGACCATGACTGACCAGTCTCTCAATTTTTCCCAATCACAGGGCTTCAAATTACAAATACTTTCTCTAATTTTTATATACATTTTTTTTATCTGTTTTTTATAATTTAGTAATTTAATCCCCATCGGTCAATCATCTAGAAATTTTGCATACTGGAGGCCGTTATAATGTATTGAAAAAATGCATTAATTTTTTTATGCCTACGTTTTCATTTATGGCATATATTATCTACTTTTACATATTAGTGTTTTACTTTTACGTGGTATGAATTATTCTTCTTCTATCTTCTTTTCTCACATTTATTAATCCAAATTTAGCATATCATCGGAAATATCGTGGCCAACAAGCATCGTCTGAAAACACTATTCGTCGTTTGGTGTCAAATTTTGTTAAGCACGTGACAGTGAGAGTTTGTTGAAAAGCCGTTCACCAACGCCCAAGACGTTCCAATGAACTGATTGAAACGGTAAGCGAGAGTGTTGCCGAGAACCCACATGTGTCGTATCGTCACCGCGCTAAGCATTGTGGCGTCAGTGTAGCCATCTTGCGGCGAATTTTGAAGGTTGATTTGCATTTGTTTCCGTATAAAGTGAAATTGACTCAAAGAATATTGCCGACAGACCGTCCACGTCGCTTGGAATACGGCCGAACAGTCGCTCGAATGGTTGACACTGAACCTGATTTTTGGAAGCAAATTTGGCACATTTCACACTCTCTGGCGACGTTAACAACCAAAATTTTTGGGAAACGGAGAAACCACACGAGATCCATAAACCACCATTGCATGATCAAAAAGCTATTGCTTGGGCCCGAACCATCATTGGACCATTTTTCGTCAGAGAAGGCGAAACAGTCGATGGGAATCGATATCGGTGGATGTTGGCTCATTATGTCTGCCTACAAATGTGTGAAAAATGTTCTGGACGGTTACTGGTTTCAACCAGACCGTGCACCATGCCTCACAGCAAATCAAACAATACAATTTTTGCAACGAAAATACCCTGGACGTGTGGTGTCAAAAAATGGCAACATTGAGTGACCACCCATATCTCCAGATTTGACTCCTCCGGACATATTTTTGTGGGGTTATTTGAGCAGCAAAGTGTACAGTAGCAAACTTCAGACCACTGACGAGCTCAAGACAAACATTTGTGCCTAAGTAATCGCTATAGCGCCCGAGATGCTCGAAAAAGTAATGGAAAGCACAGCAAAAAATATACATTTTGCTTTGGGCAATAACGGCGGCCACTTGATTACATGGAAATAGTTTTTTTCTTTTTTAAGTTATTGAATATTCACATACCGACATAATAGATGGCGCACCATGTATGTATGAAATCGGTGCAATTTGACTATATATTTTGACTATTTAGAACACTTTTAACATATATATCCAATTCCAGGCGAGGATCATGAATTTATCAAAGGGGATTTTTATTTGTTCTCCCCTTATGGATTATGTAGAGAAATCTTAATTTGTATATGGTTATGAAAAAAAATGAAAATCATATATCTCATGCAACTACAAAAGTATCAAAAATGTTAAGTACACAATCGGGGTACCTGTGAATGCAGGAGTAAGATTGAATCTGCTCCACGAGATTAACGAGTCAAGTTTTCGGTTATAATTCCAAAATTTTTTTATAGGTCATACCAAATTTGCTAAATCTTTTTAAAGGCCCTATGTATTATTCATAATTTTGCAGTCAGGTGAAGAAAATTTGTGGTCAGTTGTTATTCATTTAGCAAAGTACCAGGCATCTCAAAGATATCAACAGATAGAGATTGAGAAGTACCATAAATTAACTATTCGTTCTCAAAATATCTAACATTTATTTGGAATTATTTTTAAAGATTTTTGAAGTTTACTTCTTTGGAATCGTTTTTATATTTACTAGAGGGTAAAAGATGATGGTGGCAAAACGGAAATTGTCACGGTAATGAATGGCAGCACCCTCTATCAATCAAGTATGAAAAAAATTAGGATGCATATTATTATACACATAAATTATGGGCAGCACATATTCATCCACATATATCCACCAGTATGAATCAAACTCGATTTATAGAGGGTGCTGATTCACTTATAATTCAAACTTGATGGATAGAGGGCGCTAATTATGAATCGTACCGGATTGAATCATACCATAAGTTTCTAGTATAAGTTAACATTTCAAAGACAAAAAAGGAACAAACGCGAGGCATAAAGAAATGGTGATTGTGTTACGATAAAATCTCCAGGAAAAACTGCGGCTGAGAGATAACGGAAATATAGACTTCGTCAAAAAATGGAGGCCTAACAAAATTCAGATTCTGCTATCATGAAATAAACCCAAAAACCAGCACCAAGAGATCGCGAGAGTGTAGACTTAGCAAACAACTTGAGGGACAACAGAATTCGAATTTCATTGAAAAACAACTCTCAAAGACTAATGCGGAGGGACAGCATGAATGGTGAATGAGCTCATTAGAGCCAATAATTGCATCAACACTCATGTCATTGAGTCATGAGATTATACACCACCTGGTAGTCATTGAGGTGGCCGAATTCCCAGCTACTCAACGAAAGATAAGTTTCAAAACATGTTCGTTAAAAATTGCTTCGGCCACGCCTGTAATGTCTGCATAGAGTCTGCTTTTTACAAGATTACTAATCTAACCTGAAAACCTAAAACGCAAACGTTCTGAAGAAGTAACCTTCTGTAGGGCATCCCACTACGATTTTTGTAAGTTTTATTACGTTAGATTCAATCACATGAAAGAAATTGGTGGTCAATAAGTACACTACCTTCTCATACTTTAGTATCACTAAATAGACACGGATCAGTAGATTAAGCTTGCATTCTCATTGTTACATAAAAATTGCGTTTCCATATTTAAAATAATTAATTGAAAAGATTAAATGGCTATCCAGTGTGATACCTAAGTATGATATATATAGCAATGCATTATTATACCAGTCACTTCTTCACATGATCATTATCTGTCTCAAAAGATATAAAAATTTTAAGTATATTGTCTTTTTTTGAGTTTTTTGCCTTTGATAGAATAATTAACTATTCTTTAGAATAGAGTAATGTTACCCACTATTTACTGGATCCGGTTTCGATTTCCCTGAAATACATCCCATCACATTGAGATTAGTTTTCAGTTTTGAAATTAGATTACGCTTCACCTCCATGGACTCAGAAAACCACGAGAAACGTGGCGGCCATAGAGCGTCGAGATTTTGCTTTCGTTTATTTTATTTGAGCTTCTTCTTTACTTCGTTCTTGTTTGCTTCAAATTGTTTACTTATTTTTCTTGGTTTTTATGTTTTATCTCACTTTTGTTTATGCAAACTTTCAAAAGCAAAATTGTCTGCTTGTTTGTTTATTTGGCTGACTTTTTTCGGTTTTCTTATACAAAGACCAGCGAGCAGGAGAAGAAGTACCAACTTTCCGCTTGTAGTCGATTGAAGTTTTGCACTTTTCTTAAATGTTTTTCTTTCAGTTTCAATTATGTATGTTACATGATAAAAAAAAAATAAGAAATGAATCGCAAACGATTTTTGTATTTTACTTTTTTGAGTTTCTTCTTCGACTTTGACTTAATATTTTGTTCTGATATATTTCAGAAATTCGATTTGAGTTTCCTTTGCTGCGGTGTCTTTTTGATTTATTTTTCAATTATGACTCAAAACTTTTTGGGTTGACTATTTTCCCTTAATATAATATAATGATATATTTTGCATATTTTCTTTTACTTTTGTTTATTAATTTATTTTTTATTTTTTCTCTGATATTTGTTATTTCACTTTATGTTTAATGTTAATTCTGAACAAGGTAAAAAAATAAATAGTACTTAAACCACTGGAAAACGCTCTCAAACTATTTTCTCATTGGTAATCGTGTTTGTTAACAAGTGTTTATTTTCATTTCAACAATTTATAGCAAAGTATTTGTTGTACTTCTCGCTTTCGTTCTCATTCGGTTCTATTTCTAATTGTTATTGTTGTTCTTATAATAGTTTAAAAGTCATTGTCTATTGCAACAACAGAAACATGAAGAAGGAGAAGAATGAGAAGAAGCAGAATAAGAAGAAGAACTATTAGAACTATATACGAGTGTATGCATGGGTGTGTGTGCATTTTTGTATGTATGTATGTATGTGTGCATGACTTTGTGCTGCCTGTATGTAAGAGAAAAAGTTTGTGCCATAAACCTTTCAGTTAGCACATGCAATTATTGTGGGTGTGTGGGCGTGTGGGCGTTATGACTTTCCAACTTTTGACTATTGTTGTTCAGTTGTTCACTGAATTTTCTATGTTTCCTATGTTTTTCAATAATGCATTGATGACATTTTAATGCTGTTCTTTGTGCTATATAGTTACCCTTACCGTTATTACATTTTAATGGAGCATGTAAGTAAGTAATGGTGCCGGGGGAAACTATCTACTTACAGGGTACTCGTAAGTAAGTAAATAAGTACTCTCTCGATTTTTCTACCGGGCCCTGTGCATGTTTTTCATAACACTTGTAACAATTGTATTCAAACATTTACATAAACATTTATACAGAGTGCGCCATCTTTTATGTCGGTATGACGACATTCATTTCACACTCTCTGGCGCCGTTAACAAGCTAAATTGGCGCATTTGGGGAACGGAGAATCCACACGAGATCCATGAAACAATATTGCATGACCAAAAAGTGACTGCTTGGGCCGGCGTTTGCGCCAAAACCATCATTGAGCCATTTTTCTTCAGAGAAGGCGAAACAGTCGAAGGGAATCGATATCGGTGGATGTTGGCTCATTATGTCTGCATGGCGACATTGAATGACCACCCATATCTCCAGATTTGATCCCTCCGGACTTATTTTTGTGGGATTATTTGAAAATCAAAGTGTACGCCAGCAAGCCTCAAACCATTGGCGAGCTCAAGGAAAACATTCGTGCCGAAATCATCGCTACACCACCCGATCTGAACGAAAAAGGGCACATATTGTTTTGGTCTATAACGGCGGCCGCTTGATTGATGTTGCATTCAAAAACTAGTCCAAATAAATTGTAAAAGACCAAATTACCACATATATGGAAATCGGGTTTTTTTACATCACTCAATATTCACATGCCGACATAGAAAATGGCGCACCTGTACATATATGAATTAATGATATATATGATTCATATATATGATTCTCGGATCAGTGCAGTTTTTTCTCTTTCCTTTGCTTATTTGACAATAGGTATGTAGATACAATAGTTTTTTTTGGCCGAATCCTACGCCCTCCTTCCGCCCAGCCGACCGAAGGGCGCTTCCCCAACTATGTGTAGATTACCGTATGAGAGTGACCCGGATCACGATGTTAATGAAATTAGTTTCAAAGGACTTTCATACGATAGAAGGTAAGTTCAGGTTCCAAGGTAAACCACGTAAGCAGAAAAGTAGAAATTGTTTAGATGAGATATATTGATAAATAAATATTTACCAGTTCCCGGTGAACTATGTAAGTATATACATTATTATAGCTCCATAAACATTATTATAGCTTCTTCAAATGTTTTAAAGCAATATATGGTATATAGGACAATAATGTGGGTATTCAATCAAAGACGTAAATGTACCGTAAGAGACGTACGAGTATACGATGTAAATTTACTTTGGCGTATAAAACAATATGTCAGCATTATATGCCAAAGTAAATTTACATACATCATATACAGCGCACTTACGTCTTTAGTTAAATATCTTAAGCTAATAGATAATTATAATACATTGAAGAAAAGGGAAAAGGGCAACTCAGTTATTTACAATTAAGTTGGCCCCAAAATATAAACTTAATTAATTTTGTACCATAAATATTAAAAAGACAAAGGCGCACACTGTTTGCTTATTTATTTAGTACAAAGTAACTTTCCCCAGTCCACAAAAAACAAGGAAATTGTTAATAAGAAGAAAAATAAAACAAAAGCGAAGTTGTAAAAAAAAAAATATAGAGCTGATGAAAAGCATGACGTGTTAGTTAGAAAAGAATATACAAACTGCATACAGAACAACAATACGCAACAACCACGCACTTTACAGACGGACGGACACTAACACAGTTTCAAAATATAAAAATATATATACTACATATGTATGTACGGGTATGTATTTGGTATCCAATTACAATATTAAATAGTTTACAATAAAATGACGTAATTATCGGAATAAATTAATTAGAAATATGTACGGCGAATGGAAGTTTTAATCTAACAAAAAGTGAGACGAGGAAAGGAATTTGTAAAATAATGTTTATATAGGCTTCTTCAAAGTTAAAACTCACTTAACCCTGAGGTAAGTCATATATAGTACATTCTTTCAAAAAAGAAATGAAAAGCTTAAAGGCATTGTAAAAATTATTCCTGCCGTGATGATTTTTTTATCTGTTCATCTCAAGAGTGTTTTGCAATTTTTACAATAAATAAAAATATCGATCAAAGAATTTGATTCAAAATTTTATATTGCAAACGGAATTTAGTGCGTCGAATCGCTGATAATGTCAATCATGGCCTTCTGATTAAAAACCTAGATTTGAGTGGATTTCCGCATATTGCTTTTAAAATGGATTGGATCATACTTATATGTAAGTAACACTAAACGAAAACAAAAGGTGACCTTCCGAAATGTCGTTGCTTTTACTTCCGGGCTTTCTTAAGGGAGTCATTTGGGAATTTTATTGTTTCTTCTGTTTATTAATGACTTGCCGTCTGTTATTCGAAAAACTAAAAATTATAATGTACCATATGCTGATAATGAAAAGTGGTTCTTGTCTTACAACTCTATAATCCAATAAAAAGTATTTTTCAAAATCCTCCCCATTAAACTTAATGTTGCTTAATCTTGATAAATGTAAGTTTATGACATTTACGAAGAGGCAACCTATCTCTGCTAAATATGGTGCTCTACATGATCAGAATCTGAATCATGTATTGATTGATATTTGTTGTTTCGAGGTGTTACCATGGGCTCCAAGTTAAGTTTTAACTTACATATCAACTCGTGTGTGAACAATGCTAAAAGTTCTTTAGGGTTACTTAAACGATGGTCAAAAGAATTATGCGATCCTTATACAACAAAAACGCTAGTCACTTCACTTGTTAGACCCATTCTTAAGTCAGGAATTTCTGGATCTCCTGTCTGGAATTCTCAATATACCATAATTGCTACATGGTTGTGCGCAGCTCATTACATATATTCGTGTAAAGCGGTTGCGTCGCACATCCGATCCGTACGTTATGTGGATGCGCCCCTCAGTCGAGTTGGGCGGGAGGAGGGTCCATTGGGATTCGTTTCGTTTAAAAAAAGGCTTACAGTTAATCGACTTTATCAAAAACAAACATGCATATGAGTGGTACAGTGCATTCAAAAGCAGTCGAGATGCGGAGGAAGATTTGCTTCAACTGAAGTTAACATCAATAAAGAGAAGGAAATTGTGACGGAAAATCGTCACTTCAGTTTGAGAGAGTTAGCTGCGTTTGAGAGAGCAAATTCGTCGAAAAAGGCAAGATTGTGGAAAGAAAACTCATGCATTTTGCACCACGACAATGCACCACATTCAACGTTTACCTCATTGTGGACGAATTTCTGGTCAAAAACTCAGCAAATGGCTCCAATGGCTGAATTTGTTCTCTTTTCAAAACTCAAATTACCACTCTCGTTTTCAGTCGATCGAATACATAAAAGAAAATTCACGGCGAGAACTGAAAAATGGGTTTGATAAATGTTTTGATAATAAATTTAGTTGAATAATAAATATTTTGTGTTTTATTGACCAATTGCCGGTACCTGCTTCTGAGAAGCCAAGCTGGTTTAGCTTGATCCGCCTGTCCGGTCAAAATCGGATAAAAACTACTTAAGAGGTAATTTTATTTCAGAAGGTATACGGTACATAAATTCGACAGCGTCCGATATTAGATTTTGAGATTTTTTCATACGATTTTTTTATTTTGGATATTCAGCGCATTAGACTTTAAAGGATCCAATACTTCTTACAAAATGTTTTCCTGAAAATTTAGTGCTACAGATTTTGAATGCTTTTTCAATTAAACATAGGTACTCTGCATAACTATAACCTGAAGTCTAGAGCTACTGTAGCTTTTTTTGGAAGCTCCAAATATTGTTTTCATCAATTTTCATGATTTCCCACATCAATACGCGAGGGCACTAGAAAGTCGGCACTGTACAGTGAATTGGCGAAGCTTATGGGATGATAGATGTCAGCGATAGATATCGTTACCACAGTTTATATATATTTATATGCATACATCATATAAACAATTTTTACTATGTCCCAAATATTCTCCGTTTTTATTGGCAATAAAATTTGCTGCAATTTGCTTACTCATTTTCTTTTGAACTCATTCCGAATTCTTTAAAGCATTTTTAAAGCATTTTTTAAAGCAAAAATTAATGAGAAATAAAAAAAGTTATCAAAATGAATTGACGAAAAATTGCCAGTAGTCTAGTCTAGTCTAGTCTATACGTCTTCTATCTTGTTTCTCCTCTCCCTCGTATAAAGACATGAATTTTGGCAGTTTTTATTGCCAATGTAAATTGGAACATAAAAACAACAAGTTTAAGATTACACATACATATGTACGAGTAACTACGTACTTGTATTCGCATTCATTATATGCTTTTAAATTTTTCAATATTGCTAAATCAATCAAATCAAAAATAATCAAATGCAAAATACGGCAAATGGAGGGAGGACCGAGACCGAACTTTTCGCATCCATTATTGTTGTGCTTTTTACACCATATTTGAACTTGCGTGGAAGGGGCGTAAAGTTTTAAGCTGATTCCGAATGGCGAAGTGGAAAGCTTTTCATAAGCAATTTTTACTGTTTAAGGTTTGCCATTGCCTGCCAAGAGACGATACCTTGTAGAAAAATTGTTGAATATTACTTCATTAGAATCGTTTATTATATTTACGACGGGTCACAGGGAAAACTGTTACGGAAATGATGGGCAGCGCCCTCTATCAATCGAGTATGGAAAAAATTAGGATGCATATGTTTATACACATAAATGATGTGCAGCGCCCTCTATCAGAAGTAGTTTATGAAAAAATTATGTGTATACACTAATTTATTGCATACTCAATTGATAGAGGGCGCTGCCTATCAGTTTCCCGACATTTCAAACCAAAATTTGACATTTCAAACAAAAATCTTTAGAAATTTCTAGATTTGAAAGAATGAGTATTTACTGAAAATACAAGTGTACAAGTATGAAACCAGTATTTTTTTTAAGAAAATACACGTTTATTTAAGAAAAATTTTTATACATTTAATCTTCAAAGTAATGGCAATTGTTAGCTAAGTATTTTTCCCATCTCTCTGGCAATTTGTGAATGCCTCGCCAAAAAAACCTGTTCGTTTTTTGAGTCAAACCAGTCATCAAGCCATTTTTTCACATTTTCGTACGAATCGAAGTGCTGCTCAGCAAGTGCGTGCCCCAGTGATGAAAATATGGTAAGTCGTAGTCAGATGGAGCCAAGTCTGATGAATAAGCCGTATCCGCATGGGGGAGGGCTTCCCAGCTGTACGAATCTACCAATTCCCGTGTCAGTTTTGTTCGATGTGATGATGCAATGTCGTTGTTGCTGTGGTGTAGTGGTAGTGCGTTGGACTGCTACGCAGAGTGTCCGGCGTTCGAATCTCGGCACAGGCAAAATCAAAAAAAAAAAGTAGAAAAGATAATTTTTCTACCCGGCACCACCTCTTGGCAGGCAATGGCAAACCTACAAGAGTAAAAATTGCTATGAAAAGCTTTTCACTTCGCCGTTCGGATTCGGCATTAAACTGTAGGTCCCTTCCATTCATGTACAAATATAACACGCACAACATGAGTGGATGCGAAAAGCTCGGCCTAAGCCCTCCATGGGCTGTTGTACCATTAAAAGTAAAGTAAGATGGTGCAATGTCATCAAGAAAAATCACTTGGTGTTGCCTAGCTTGATATTCTGGACGTTTTTGGCGCAAAGCACGTTTTTGGTTCAAATCGGTCAATTATTGTTGGTAGCGTTGACCAGTAACTGTTTCACCTAGCTTCAAGAGGTCAAACCAGATAACACTTCGCTGATCCCAGTAAACACAGAGCATTGTCTTTGGCCGTTGTACTGGGCTTAACATATGATCGTTTGCGTTTGGGATTCTCAAAATAAACCCATTTTTCATCGCCAGTAATAATTAGATGAAGATATGACTTTCTTTTGTACCTGGCGAGCAAGATTTCACAGGTGGTTTTTCGATTTTCTTGCTGTGTTTCAGTCAATTCATGCGGCACCCATCTTCCCTCTGTGGAACCTTCAAAATCAATCCCATGGCTTTTAAATGTTGAGAAATGCATTGTTGGGTCACATTTACCGGAATTGTTCTGCAAGTTGTTCTTTCATTCTCATCGAGTAAAGCTTCGGCATCTTCAAACTTTTTCGTTGGCCTTCCACGTTCTTCATTTCTCACTTCAAAATCGCCACTTTTAAACTTATTGAACCACTCGTTGCACTGTGTTTTGCCTAGAGCATGCTGATCATACGCTTCCAAGCATTCGACAAGCATTCGATGAGATTCCAAAGCAGATTTCTTCAATTCATGTAGGCACAAAATTCGACATTTTTACGAGCAAAAAAAGATTATGTTGTTATATGAAACTTGATTGTTTATGAACTGAATATTGTTGACAGAACTAAATGCGAAGAAATGGCGCCAATGATTTGGTTTGACAGAGCGTATAGTTTTACCTAGTGACACAGAGATGTCATTACTGGTTTCATACTTGTACACCGGTAATCAAACATATTAATGCTATCCGAGACTCGGCTTGATACTGATGAACGGGTAGAAATTTCAAATTTCAAATGCATAGTGCAATATACTTATAGAATAACAAATGTTACGCGCTCGGCAGTAGTAGGCATCTACTAATTTATTTATTTATTTAGCTTAAATTAAAAATTACTTAAATCTATACTTCATTTAGGGGTTACTCCGCATACTAGCGCTTATTTCAAGGACGCCGAAACAGTTTCTACTCATCTCATTCTGTATGAGATCTATGCGCCTCGGAATGTATTTTGCTTGACGGGAAGAAAGTTATCATTATCTCAGTTTACATGTCAGTGAACCAGAATGTGTCAGATATAATTGATATCATACATACGAGACTCATTGTATATACAGAAATGATTTCCAAACTTTTGTGGAAAAACTATCTTGAAATGCCCATGATAACTTCCGGAGATATAAATTTTAATTTTAATACAGAAGAAGAATTGCACTTGATAAAATTTCTAAAAAAAATGAGTTTAATTTGGATTTAAACTCCTGTAGGAACATAAGTAGATAGGGACGATCAGATATAGTCCAACCATTGATGCAATTTTTTCAAGATTTGCAAATCATTTGAGTTCCTATTTTAGTTACCATAAACCCATTGTAACCGTACTTGATAACAATGTTGTTATTCAAGAAATTAATAATGAAAATTATCCTTTAATAAGCGAATGAAAATAGTTAAAAAAAAAATAAGATTTTCAATAAAGAATATGATATAAAACAAATCATGATTATCAAATATTTTCCAACTTTATATAAGGTTGGCATCTTCTGTAATCACGCTTCTGTGAGGTCTGGCTGTGGAATGTTCTGGAACCACTAAACTTAACTTGAAAACCCAAGACACTCCCTGAAGAAGAAAACTTCTGTAGGGTATCCCACTCCACTGATGCACACACTTTTTTTTTTACTTTTTGATTTTGCCTGTGCCGAGATTTGAACCCGGAACCCTCCGCGTAGCAGGCCAACTCACTACCAACTACGCCACAGCGGCCTCTTAATCCAGTATGTGTAAAATTTTATAAGAAATATTTTTCTAGAACATATTAACCCTCTGTAAGCTCACGTATTAAGATAAAATTACAATACGAAATTGACCCCTAAGGGAGTGAGTTAATGGGTTAATACATACCAAGAATATATTCTACGGAAGATTTCATTATAAAGTGCTGAATACATAAACATTCTCAGATGCAAAAATAACCGTGATACCTTCAGTTTTATTACAGCGCAACATGTTCCGAAATGGGCAAACTTTAGGGTTACATAAAAAAGGGGTTTATCGCACTACTCAGAGGCACTTCCGCTATCCAATAAACACATTCTGATCCCGATAACTTTTTGTGTGTCGCATAGTGAAATTAATTAAGTATGACAAGATTTTGCTTTAGGAGAGATTTTTATTATTTTTTTTTTTGCCTTTTTAGATTGTTATCTAAAGGATTTCTTAGTAAAACTTGAGTAAAAATTCTTTCATTTCTTTTAAAGTTGATAAAAAGATATAGTTTTGCTAGGCAGCTTAGCTCAATTACTTTTTATGTTTTAAGTACATGCAAGTTTGATGAAATATTATTTTTATGAAATTTGTAATAGAAAACTGTTCAAACTTTACAAACTTTTCTTTGCCATATCAATATTAATGAAGCTTCAATATTCTAGCTGGACACAAACTTTAAATATATTCACCCACAGACCCACACAAACATACATATGTATAGGTACATACTCGTATCCATCCCACTGGCAGACTATGCATTAAGGCAGTAATTATTGTGGCTATTATGTCCTTAACATTATTTATTATAAAAACGAAAAATGTTCATACTTAATTATTATTAATGATGGGGAATTCAAACATAGGAAAAATTTAACTCTACCAATTTTTCTTCTTCTTCGACTACTTCCACAAGCGGCCTGCCTTTTTGATACACAGTGCACAGAAATATTATGGGTATTCAATCAAAAAGGTAAATGCGCCGTAAGTGATGTATATGATGTATATTTACACAATTTTTCAATTTTGAGGTGTACATCGTTTACACAATAGAAAATGGAACTCTGTTTAGCTTTGCACCAGTCATAGTTGCCATGATGTTTTCCATACAATTATTTATTTTTTAGTAGTAAGTTTAAAATTTCTCTTATGAGCCCAAAAATTTTAAGAAATAATCATTTATGGTAAAATAATTTGCAAATATTTTCAAAGTAATTGAGAAAACAGGAAGCATTTTTCGTGAATTTTCGTAAATGAATTAACCACCCAAAGTAAGCAACTATGTTATCAGCTGTTCACAAATCGAATAAACAAATCGAAATGCCATGACTGCGGTAAAGGAATATCAATAAATAATTTATAATTTAATTAATATTTGAGTGATTTTTGTTTTAAATACAGTTAACATGCAGGGGGTACCCCTATAAATGCAGAACATTGTATTGATTGGAAGGAAGATTGATAGGTGGGGGGAGAAGGTGGGAGGGAGAAGGTGGGAGGGAGAAGGTGGGAGAGAGAAGGTGGGAGAGAGAAGGTGGGAGAGAGAAGGTGGGAGAGAGAAGGTGGGAGAGAGAAAGTGGGAGGGAGAAGGTGGGAGAGAGAAGGTCGGAGAGAGAAGGTGGGAGGGAGAAGGAGGGAGAAGTAGTTAAGAGCGTTTGCTTTAAATTTGCAAGAGTCATAACAATCGGGAAAAATGTTTGCATGGAGCTAATTCCAAATAAGCGCGGTACGATAGATAAACGAACTTTCTCTATAATGTGTAGATAATTGAAGTCATTTAAAGCCCACACGCTTGGTGGACCGAAGAAGAAGCACACACCCTTCTGCAAACAGTTATTGGTGATATTAAACGCGAACCGGAAACATTTGAAGTAAAAAATTATGATCTTATGATTCTGCTCAAGCGCATTAATAATTTTTCTTTTTTCACTTAATTTAGGCACCTTAACGTTTTGTTTTTTCGTAACATTAAAATCAGCTGTTTCTGTTATCACTTTCTCTTTTTAATTATCGTTTTTTGAAAATCTATTCATGCTCATCAGCGACATAAACTATATTTTTACGTCGAAGTAGACTTACGCAGTCGATTGAATACCCTTAGTGATGTAGGCTTTCGAAGTTTAACAGCTAACAACTACATGCACACCTACCATACAAAAAAGTGAATGTGGGTACTAGGCCAAGTTCAATGCCGTCTTAACAGCCACTTTACGGGTAGAAATACATAGATAAATAATGTTTTCTAAACTTATATATTTATGTACAGAAGTAAATAACGCTAAATTGGTAGGTACTTCGTGCACAGAAATTTAGGTCAATCGACTAAAAATAAAAAAAAATCCAAACTTTTTTTTTATTAAAAGCAAGCAGTAATGAAGTTTTTAAACTGAACGTAACTCGTAATTCGGTTAATAATGTTACTTAAATTTTGTACCATAACATTTATTTTTGGTTATCTTTAATAATTTAAAGCACTACTGAAATGCACACTTAAGTTAATGGCTTATTAAATTTTATGTACGCATTGTTAAAAAAAAGGGATACACTTTCTCAAGAGAAAACGTGAAAGTGCGAGTAAGGCCCAATATGCTCGTAAATGCGTAAAAAAGAAAATGAACAAAAACAAAAAAAAAAAAAAGAAAATAAAAATGATTTAAAATTGTCCACACGAGTTCAATTTAGCGTAAAATTAAATAATATTACGGGTTAATAAAAAATAAAAACAAAAAGGGCAATAAACCCAAGTACGAGGAAATGCAAAAATCCGCTTATGTCATAGAAAGATAACTTGAAATTTAAATGACAAATCATGCCCAATTTCACATACTCCTTAAAAATGTTCCAATTTAAGGTAATGCAAATACTATGTAGTACTGATATATGCACAAACAAACAAAAAATTATACCCAGTATGGAAAATTGATTTGCTTTCATATAAAGGGTGATTATGTAAGAGCTTGGTTTTTGAACATTAAAAAAAAAAACACAGAAATTTTACAAAAGTTCCTGCCATTTACTTTTAAAAGTCAATTTCACTTAAATGTTGACCGCGGCTACGCTTCAAGTGCTCCATTCTGAAGGTCTAAATTTGGCACACTTTTTCACACATTTCGGCCGGAATCTCGGAATCTCACCAATGACAATGACGCGTTCCATGTTGGCTTCCAAAGCAACAATCGTGTTTGGCTTGTCCCTATAGACAAGAGACTTAACATAGTCCCACAAAAAATAGTCTAACGGGGTCAAATCACACAATCTTGGTTCTTGGTGGCCAATCGACTGCACCAAAACGTGAGATTAACTGCTCACCAAATTCGCCTCTCAATTGATGCATGGTTTCGCGTGCAGAGTGGCATGCGGCACCGTCCTGTTGGAACCACATGTCGGCCGAGTGAAATTCTTGCATTTTCGGCAAAAAAAAAGAAGTCAGTTATCACCTAACGGTACCTTTCTCCATTGATCGTAACGTTGCAGCCTTCACCGTCTTTGAAGACGGAAGGCCCAATGATGCCGCCTGCCCATAAACCGCACCAAACAGTGCATTTTTCGGGATGCATTGGCAGCTGCTGAATTGCCTCTGGTTGGTCTTCACTCCAAATACGAAATACGGCAATTCTGCTTATTCACGTATCAAAAAAATCACCCTGTATTTCATATTATTACCTAAAAAAATATATTCGCATACCTTCGATTTGGTCTTTTTAAATACGTCCTTTACCAGTACCCACCCGGTAAGAATGTTATAAAAAGTAAAACACAAAAATTGTATGCATTAGTGGGATGCCATACAGAAGGTTTCTTCTTCAGAACTTTTGCGTTTTGGGTTTTCAGGTTCTGTGTAGTAATTTTATAAACACCAGAGTCTATTGCAGACAATACAGGCGTATGTCAGGAATTTTTAACGAACATCTGCCTGGTATAGTTCAGTTTGATGATTCTGTGATACCAGGTGTGCTACATCTGGATGAACTTCATTTTGATTATTTGCATTTCCAGTGCAAAATCATCATCTCCATTCAAATATTCATACTCAAAGCAAGCGAAATTATTTGTAAATCATTATAATTATATAAGTAATCTTGCCATCATCATCATTATTATCATCATTAAAATAATAATCATCAGGTGGAAAATTTTCCACTTGCCGGTGTGAGAACTCGCGGATGTTATGAGGTTGACTAGAAACTTGAGTTATTTTCTTTCCACGGAGGAAAGAGTTTCAATCAAGTTTTCAAGTAAATCTTCTGTCCTCCTCTTACGTTGAGAAGCTGCGAATTCGACCACCTCAATGACTGCCTGCTGCTATATAATCTGAAGACCTTCATCGGGACTCAATGAGATGAGTGTTGATACAATTATTGGCTCTAATGAACTCATTTGCCATTCATGCTGCCTCCCCTCATTAGTCTTTGCAACTCACAAAGACTAACAATGGAATTCGAATTCTGTTGTGCCTCAAGTTGCTTGCGAAGTCTCGCGATCTATCGGTGCTGGTTTTTGGATTTTTTTTTCACTATAGCAGAATCTGAATTTTGTCACGCCTCCATTTCTCGACGAAGTCTACATTCTAGCTGTATCTTAGGCGCAGTTTTTCCTGGAGATTTTTTCGTAACAAAATCACCATTTGTTTGTGCCTCACTTTTTTCAGTCTATAGTCACTCATTCTTTCAGCTCTAGAAATTTTAACGATTTTTGTTTGAAATGTAAAATTTTTGTTTGAAATGTAAAATTTTTGTTTGAAATGTAAAATTTTACTAGAATTTGATGGGCAGCGCCCTCTATCAATTGAGTATGAATCAAACGCGAATCAGCGTCCTCTATCAATCGACAAGGGGATAGAGAGCTCCTATATCGATTGATAGAGGGCGCACAGTGGATGCATATGTGCTGCCCATCATTTATAAATGGCTTCATTTTTTTCATACTTGACTGATAGAGGGCGCTGCTCTTCATTTTTGTGACAATTTCCGTTTTACCACGATCATCTTTCAAATATAAAAACGATGCTAAAGAAGTAAACTTCAAAAAGTATAAAAGATTTGTGGTTCCTCAAGCAATGAAAATTGATGAGGATGGGCCGAACTGCAATTTTTGTTCTTGGGTTGACCGACACCGCTCTATATGCAAATAGCTTTCTTAGTCTGATACAGATTTGGCGTGTTTTCTTTCTGACACATAATAAATAAATTTGCCTTGGGCTTTATGCGGCCAGTTGCGTTTCGCTTCGGAACCTCCTTGGTCTAAAATTTCTTACCCTCGTAAGTTTCGAAAACAGGCTTTCCTATAATAAACATTAGTTCCAGTAATATTCTTGTTTTGAAGGACTCGATAGCCTAGAGGGTAGACGATTAGACTTTCAAGCGGGAGGTTTGGGGGTTCGATTCTCCTCTTGGTCTGATGAATAATTCTGATGAAACTTCATATATTTCTATTAAGTGGATAACAAATTGCCGTGGTAGCTGTGGCGTAGTGGTACCTAGAGCATTGGATTGCTACGCAGACTGTCCGGGCTTCAAATCTCGGAACAGGCAAAATTAAAAAGTAGAAAAAGCAATTATTCTACACGGCACCACCTCTTGGCTGGCAATGGCAAACAAGAGTGAAAATTTCCTATGAAAAATATTTCACTTCGCCGTTCGTATTCGGCATAAAACCGTAAGTCCATTCCATTCATGCATAAATATAACATACACAACATGGATGGATACGAAAAGCTCGGCCTTGGCCCTCCACGGGCTGTTGAGCCATTAAAAGAAAAAAGGTTGATAACAAATTGCCACCCCACCGTTTGGAACCGCCTATCCAGAATATCTCTTTATTGGTGTTTTTTGATTGCATTCCCTCTCTCATTATCCCTCCTTCTTTCGCCCACCTATCAATCATCCTTACAATCAACATAATGCTCTGCATTCATAGGGTTGCACCCAATTCATAGGGTATCAATAAAAAATAAAAATATGACCTCGTTACCCTGCACTTATCCACTTAAGTTGACCTTCTCCTATCCCATGTTTTGCCAAGTAGAATGATCCAGCGGACTGAGTGCTGTGGAAGATCTATCGTCCTCCTGCCCACTGCCAAATCTACTCGGTACTATTTTAGTTTCTTGATCTGGTCAATATTAGAAGAAGAGCTGTTCGCCCAAGCTCTCGCAGTGTTGTTCTCTTGATGGAGTACTGGATAACATTTTGCCTATCGAGTGCGCCTGGGTTTATTATAATACAGGGTATTTTTTTAGAAGTGTTGGGTTTCAAGAAGAAATAAAACGCATATAATTTAATGTTATGGCCTAGAATTCAGCTTTATTATAAAGATAAGGATTTGTCGTTATGCTATAAAAACGATTTCGGGCAAGTGGCCGCCGAGGCTCCGTGGCTGGTTCGAATAAATTTCAGCCGAGAGCACCAATTTTCGACCACTTTTTGCAGCAAGGGAGGACGTATTTCAGTAATATCGCGCCGAATATTCTCTTCCAAGGCGTCAATCGTCTCGGGCTTATATACGTATAAAAGTGATTTCACATAACCCCACACAAAATAGTCTAGCGGTATTAAATCGCACGATCCTGGAGGCCACGCCACATTCCCACGACGCGAGACAATGCGCTCACCAAAAGTTTCCTTCATGTAGTGCCGTCTTGTTGGAACCAAAGGTCGTCCACATCAACATTCTCCAACTCACAATTCAGGCACGAAAAAGTCATTAATCATGGCTCTATAGCGTCCCCCATTGAAGATATATGGACCAATGATTCCCTCTGCCCATAGAGCACACCAAACAGTGACTTTTAGAGGATGTAACGGCGTCTCAACACTCAACAATGGTTTGTGGATTATGATTACTCCAAATACAACAATTTTGCTTATTAATGTACTCATTCAACCAAAAGTGAGCTTTATCGCTAAACAAAATTTTCTTGTGAAAATCGGGATCGGTGGCCATCTCGTTTTGGACCCTTTCACCGAACGATTGAAGCACTTGATGGTCGTTCGGCTTCAATTCTTGAAATGGCAAACCAAACTGAGCATAAATCAAGTGACAGCTGTCAAAAAGGCCAACTCCGAAAAAAGTATTTGCCAGATTGAAAAGCGCACTTCTAAAAAAAGCACTTTTTACAAACCGATTTTTGAACAACTCCATCTCTGTGCTACTAGACTTTGAGAGTAAGGAGCTAATTTTAACTGGGACATAGTGACGTTCTCAGCGAAGCCAAATAAAGTTGAATTCATTTTCCCGAGTTGGTGATGGTTCCAACTCGTTTGGCATCTTCCATATCCAAATTCCAATTTGCCAGCTCTTTGACCAATGGAACTGTGTGTGTTCTCAGTGTAGACAAATATATCGCTCTTGTTTAAGCCTTAGCACCAGGCGCATTTACCTACAAAATTCATCTGGGTCAACCGGGGTGAGTATTGGTAAAACAACGTATACAAAAATATTTGGTAAGGCGAAGGTTAGACAATAGAAAGAATACAAATTTGATTGGTTAAAGGAAAATGTATAAATAAGTCAAATATACTTAGGATAGGTTAGGGACATTTCTTGATCCTCCGGAATTAGATGGTAATGTCCTACTTTTTACGACAGGAATTTCCCGCTGTTATCTTTGGGTAGCTACGCCATTGGGTAGCTGAGTTTTCACAAAGTTTTACAAATTCTAATCCATGACATAATTAACTAAACTCTTTACATCAATTTCCGGGCCGTGTGATCTCCCGTTTTGGGGAGGTGCCCAAAAGTAATGTCATAACGTTAATGTGATGTAATTGTTGAAAATGTAGTGAAATGACATTGAGCTTTGGCATTTCTATTTTTGAAAGATAGAGAATTAGTTGACAATAAGCAATGGAGGGATAACCAACTCCAAATCACCAATTTGGAACAAAAATGCCGTAAAACGAACATCATTTGGTCATTTGACCAATATCATTTCTTCACCTTAATGTCATCAACTTTACATTTTCATTCACGCTAGAAAAGAGCTGTGTTTTTTTGTTTGTTTTCATTTCTAACCAAATGGCAGCCAATTCATATTATGACGTCACTTTTGTCCTACTTTGGTTTAAAACGGCTGTTAAGAGCGCTACTTTACTCTACACAATCATCAGTGCAAACAACTATTGTTGTGGCTACAGATTGCTCAGAACTCACCAAGAACACGATGTAAGGTCATTGACTAAACTAAATTTTCACAACGATTTCAGTTAGGCACTCAATTGTTCAAAGCAGTCTACCTTTTTTACATTTACAATGCAACCGATTGAGGTGCTGCAAAATACATTTTGCTTGGTCATAAATGAATTCTAATTTTAGCTACAGTCTTAAAACATACTTACTACATAAAATTAGTAATAAATGGGCGCACTTAAAATGTTCATTAGGTAAATATAGCAATTAGGTAAATTAATCCTTTTTCCTGTTGGCCATCAAATTTGCGAATTTCCTGTGCCACAAAGTGTGCACACAAGACATGAAGACTTATTGATTTTCCGATTTCTATGTAGACTGAAATAAAATAGTGATGTATGCGAAAAACAAATAGCAAGAATTTCTTTTCATCCATAAGTACGAGTAGTTATGATACATATAAAGATAATATAATATTTAAGTACATACACCATATCAACAAGGTTGAATGAAAAATAGATTTATTTCATTGATATTATTTGGCATTGGTTTCTGTTGCTGCACAACAACAACAGTCGCTCACAGCCTTTCATAAGAAGATTAACATTTTTCAATTTACTTGGAGCTATTGTATACCATACATAATAGTTTGTATCAAAATATTTGGCAATTATATGGAGCAACCCTATTTTATTTACGAGTGGGGGTGAATATAAATAGCAAGTTCAATTATCCTTAGATTTTTTTTTTTTTTTTTTGTTTGCGACAATTTAGTGGAAATTTTCATAGATACTGGCAGTCCCGTGCTGTTCAGCATGCACGATTCACACTCCAGTGTAC
This sequence comes from Palloptera scutellata, assembly GCA_958295655.1. Classification (NCBI taxonomy): domain Eukaryota; kingdom Metazoa; phylum Arthropoda; class Insecta; order Diptera; family Pallopteridae; genus Palloptera; species Palloptera scutellata. The sequence continues at coordinate 55,640,002 of OY282449.1, forward strand.
TTACGTACTAAAACCACCTCCTGAGCCACTCTGTCCTAATTGACCCTCGCGGCACCGCCAATTGAGGCATTCCTTCGCAAGGCAGGAATTAGTTTTTTAACTATTAACTATTGTTGAGGCCGCTGTGGCTCTTACAGCTTCCTCATCGCGTCGTAGTTGTTGCATCATTTTCGTCAAGATGGCACTCGCATCATTCCATGCCTCTTCTGAGCTCAGCATGTAGTGTATAAGACCACTGGGCGTTATTGGTTGTGCCATGTTCGGTTGTTCCAGTTCATGCGTTCTCGTATTTGTTGTTGCAAAATAAACAGTATGGGTCTTCTACGTGCTTGTATTTAAACAAGTATTGGCGGAAGCACCCATGCCCACTTAGAAACTGTGTCAGTTGATAATTTACATTACCATGCTTCCTCTCTATCCACGTTGATAAGAACGGAATAAGAAGGTGAGTCCACCGGCCTTTTGCACTGGTATCTCATCTATCCTGTCACTTTTTTAGGTATTCGGCTTCAAGAAGTTCCCGATCTCCCTCGCGCAAGTTACGCTGTGATGCGACTTCCGATATCAATAGGCCATCGGCCCGGAGCTTCAGCTGAGGCGGCCCGGAATGCACAGCATACCCTGAGCGAAGTCAGCCTGTGCGCAGATATGACGTCTTTTATGTACGATTTGTAGTTGGTAGCTGACGCCCATACTGGCCCAGGGTACATCAACGTAGATTTGCTAACAGTTGCTAACAGGTTCCTTATCGGCTGTTATCCTTGCTAGCCAGGCCCTCACTCGCGCAGCTTTCTCATTTGCGTATTTTACATGGTCTCTAAAATTTAAACTGTGATCCAAAAGAACGCCGAGGTATTTAATGTGCGGGCATTTCCGACTACTCATGAGTACTGCTTCAGTTTTGTGGTCTGCTAACTGGATCCCATTCTTCGTAAGCCACGTTTTTTAGCTTTTTATTGCATCATTGCACTTAGATGACACTGTCACTATGGCAATGTCGTCTGCATAGCAAATTATTTCGACATCCTCTTGTGTCTGTACTCGTAGTACACCATCGTGCATTACATTCCACAGCAATGGACCAAGGACCGATCCCTGTGGAACTCCTCCTGATACACTATACAGTTTTGGACTCTTATCAGTATCGTAGATTAGCGTTCTATCTTGGAAGTAATTTTCTATCATTCTAATAAGTTGTCTGGCACTTTCAGTTCATCGAGAGCAATAAATATTTGCTTTCAATTGGCCGGATTCTAAGCCTGGCCTAGGGGACGACGAACAAAGGTTTTGCCATCCATTCCGAACAAATTTATCTTCGTCACATCGGTTCACAGTACATTTCGCCACTGAACTTTTGCTCTTTACGGATTATTTGGTATTTGATGCTGCTTGGCCCATGTACCATAATTCGTACTTTACTGGGAACCCTAGCGCGGAGATTGTTCTCTAGTAGAACGCGGCGAATTATTCTGGCAATGACTTGAAGTCTTGTAGTGTCCTTGAGCTCGCCTGACGTAAAAATGGGTTCTTTTAGGCATTAGTCACCACAATATTTTTATCAGAAGGACTCAATTTGCGGGGACGTCCTCGGGTGTCTACCGTTTTTGTTGTATGAAGCGCTATAAAAACCTTTTTCGTAGAGCACTTAACGGGTTTTGCGATTTCTCTCATAGATTTTCCGTTTTGCCGAAGAGATTTACACACATTTATTTCAGGTTCCGTTAGATGCTTTCCTCGACCCATTATGTGGCACTGATTTAGTAAAATAATTAAATTAATGTAAATATCATTAAATTTAATCAAAGATAATATTAATTTCAATTTATGTGCTCGGTCTCACAACATGTTTTTTTTTTTGGAATTATTGAATATTTTTGAGAAATGATTCTATTTTTTGGCCATCTTGATTTTGTTGGAATAGCAAAAAACGATTACACACTAGTAACGATATTTTATGAAATAGATAGGGTATTGCTTTAGTGTTGTAACCCAGCCATATGAATGGAATGGAGTAATATAAATACCATACACTATCCCTTTTATGTCATTATGAAGAACCATAATGTTGTGTGTGTTTCTATTATTTTGGCAATGGCTGTATATGCTGCAGCGTCTATTCTTTCTTCACAAAGAAGCAACAATTGCTTTCCTAACATATGTCTCATAAGTTTTCAGGCGTTAATTGCATTGCATAAGCAAGTAATTGCGATAATCAAAGAAAACATTCAACATTACAGACCAGAACGAGGCAAATCTTCCACCACTTCTCGATCTCTTTTGCACGCGTTTTGATAAAATCGATCGACTGTAAGCCTTCTACAACATTTTCAGCGATTCGGCAAACGAAATTCCATTTCCAATACAAATTTTTGAGACTAATTGTTCTTCTTCTTTTGTTCTTTATTTTAATGGCACAGCAGCCCATGGAGGGCCTAGGTCGAGCGCTTCGCATCCACCTAAGTTGTGCGTGTCATAATTTTACATGAAGGGAAGGAACCTACAGGTTTATGCCGAATCCGAACCGCGATGTGAAAAGCTTTTCAAACTTTCAGGTTTGCCATTGCTGCTGTGGTGCTGTGTAGAAAAATAATTTTTTCTAATTTTTGATTTTGCCTGCGCCGAGATTCGAACCCCGGACACTCTGCGTAGTAGGTCAACATACTACCAACTACTCTACAACGACCAACAAAACACAAAATATTTACTATTAATTAATAATCAAAGCCGATTAATGATAGCCTTGTGAGATGGTGCATTGTAGTGGTGCAAAATCCATGAGTTTTTTTTCCACAAACTTGGCCTTTTTTGACGTATTTGCTCTCTCAAATGCCACGCATAACACCCATATAATATTCTTTATATACCGCCTGACCTTCTGGCAAGAATTCCAAGTGCACAACACCGCGATAAAGAAAAATAAAAATAAAAGTCAACATTGCCGAACAGAGGTAAATCTTTCACCACATCTCGACCGCTTTTTAATGCACTGTACCACTCATATGCATGTGTTTTTTGACGCAATTCGGCACACGAAATTCCATTTGCAATACAAAATTTGATACAAAATTCTTTGTTCGATATTTTTATTCATTGTAAAAATCGCAAAACACACTTGAGATGAACTGAAAAAATTGGGGACTGTAAACAAACTAAATGATAGACAGTGGTGCCAACTTAGCGACAAAACTAATTTTTACAATCCTTTTAAGCGGGCTTTGTAAATGATCATTACCCGGTTCAGAATGTTCTCCCCTGTTTTTTTTTTTTTTCGAGTATAGTTTCCTCTACTTTTGTTTCTCTTTGCTAACTATTGTACAATAAGAAAGAAGAAATTTACTTTTCCTAGTCCGGCTCAGGACTTACGTAAGGAGTTGATGCTGCTTTTTTTCGTTTCTTGTATATCAGCAATTTCATTTTCGCTCAAACGCAATATGCCCCGGAACCTATTGGATCGAAACTCGATTATTTAAGTCGAACGTATTTAAGTAGTTTATCGAGGCACTCTATCTTTTGAGGTTATCTGGTGAGATTTTAATGCCACTCGGTTAGGATATCAATGCTCTTGATGAGATTTTAGTGTCTTGCTAGCCGCTTGACAATCGGTTAGGATAGCAATGCTTTTGTTCTAGTAGATAAGCTTGGGATCAAATATGTTTATTTATGATTATGTTGTTTAGATCATTTATTAGGTTTGGGCACTATTCAAATTATTTTAAAGATATCATAAAGGAGCCCGGTACTGAAATAGCTTTAACGTTTATACATACCGATGAAGGTGAACTTTAAGAGAACTTACAACTTGATAATCTTTATTTGGAAAATGTGTTTCTCATAAGCTATAAGGCCCATATGAATCTGCATCTGTTCCGAATACTGAAGAATACCGCAAAATAAAAATATTTGATATAATTTAAATTAAAATTTTTAAAGTTCATTGAACCACAAAAGGGCTGATGCAAGGAAAATCTACTTCGAATTTTGTACTTGCTTGAATAAGAAAAACACTCGGTTATAAGTTAAATGCAGGAAAACTAAAATCCGTACGATTACGTAAGTATTACTTAGTAGGGACATAAATACTGTTACACGCATTTAATCTTATATGTAAAATTAAAAATAATTAATTTTTATGAACCAATTTTTTAAAATATATATATATTGATATATATTGTATACAAAAAGCAATTACTTCTTCGAAATGCCCGCCTTTATCCTTTACGCACGCCTTAAGTCGCACTAGCCAATCATCAATAGCTGCACGCACCTCGTGCATTGGAAAAGTGCTGACAGCACAAATCAAAGCATTCTTCAGAGAATCAATGTTGGGGTATCTTTTGTGGCAAACCATGTCCTCTAAAACTGTCCATAATTTGTAATCCAGTGGGTTCAGATCAGGACTGCCAGACGGCGATTCTTCAGAGCAAATGAAAGCTGGCAAATTGTTTTGAAGCCAGGTCTTGGTCGTCTTAGCCTTATGAGCTGGCGCAGAATCCTGCTCAAAAGTCCACGGCTGGTTTTGGAACAGGAAATGGTTAAGTGGCTTCACAACAGCTTCCAAAACGGTTTTTTGCTAAACTGTGGCCGAAATTTTGACCCCTTGTTCGCAGATATACAATTCAGTGACCCCATCGTAAGAGACACCCCATCAAACTATAACTGAAGTTTGGTGATGACCCTTTTCGACCCATGGGATCAGTTTAGATGCTTCCTTAGATGACCGTGTATACACCCTATCATTTTGCTTGTAAAATTTTTCCTGCACGGTAATAATTTTTTCATCCGTAAACAAGATTTTTCTGTGCAAGTTAACAGCGTGCTTCACCAAAAGGCGTTTGGATTTTTCTACCCTATTTTTTTCCAAAGCTACAGTCAGCAAATGTCCGGTGCGATGTTTGAAGGCACCAAGTCCCAAGTACTCTTTCTTAATAATTCGACTCATGGACTTTTGCGTGATATTCATCTCACATGATTTTCTGTTTTCGGAGCGGATTTCGCTGAATTCTTGATTTGACGGCTTTGATGACTTGTGGCGTGCGAACTGTACGTGGACGGTCCGACCGGTGTCCGGCGGTATTTGATATCTCCAGTCTATGCACCGGTAGACGAGCATGCGACTAATCCCTAGTGGGCGGAGCGTTTTGAAAATATCCTTTTTTCGTTTCACACTTACCATAAAAAGTGCTATAACAGCGATACGGTTCTCATTATCTGACTACTTCATGGTGAAAGCTGACACAATTTAGAATTCCCGTTTAAGACTAACGCTATAGAGGTTAGCTTTCATAAACCATGTGGTAATGACAGGGTATGTTCAATTCTACTATTGGAATGGGTGTGTTCAATGTTGTAACATTATTAATGTCCCTACTAAGTGCATAGTCTTTGTGAGGCAAAAAAAGAACATTCTTTAATAAGAATTAAATCCCTAAAAAATATAATATAATATTTATTAAAATGTTCGTATTGTTTCTTCATATTCAACCACAGATCTTGTGCAAGTATAAGTGGGAAAACATTTTTGTTGTCTGTTTTTGTTTATATTTTTATGAATCAAATTAGCGCGTAGATTTTATCTTCATTGTTATATCTTTTGGCAATTTAAATGTCATTGACACTAATGGAGACTGGCACTTGAAAGACAGCACCACAAACATAAGCTCCTGCAGTAACAGAAGCCAATAAAATATTCATACAAACGACAATGATAACAACAACAACAACAGCAGCAACAATATTTGTAGAAAAGATGCATGTAAAAATCAATGCGATATGACAGCAATGGACAATGTCGAAAACAGCGACGACGATATAAAAAAACAGAATCAGCAAAAAGAAAATATCAACAACAAAAACGCAAGAACAAAAAGCACAAAAAAAAAAAAAAGAAAAATGTTTAAAAAGAAACAAAAAAAAAACAAAATAATAAAAAATATATAGCGAGCAAAATGTGAAAATTGGCATAAATTTTTAAAGCTCGAACCAAGTGAAGTGAATGCAAAAACAATAAAGACACATAGAATAAAAACAACAACAATGGCAATATTTTGTTGTACCTACTTTTTGCTGATTTTGCTTCTGCTCTTGCTGCTGCTCGCCAATGAAGAGGAAAATTTTGTACAACAAAGAAATAATGTAAGTAGATATAGTAAAAAAAAAAAATATAAAGCAATAGAATTAACTGATGACCACATGCAGCAGTAGCAGGAGCAGATTCAGCTGCAACAACAGCAACAACCGTACTGCAACAATGTCAAAAAAATAAATAAATAAACAACAATAATGCAAAGCATTCTGTATAATTTACACAACAAAGAAATGAAAAAAAAGAGAAAACAAAAAACGAAAAAGAAGAAGAAAATAATGAAAAAGAACATAGAGAAAATGAATAATGACATCCATCAGCACGGAGGCACGACACTCACTCCAACATCGCCCACCAATGCGATAAGGCCTTCATAATATTTCAAACTGCTTTAACAAGCAGATAAACAAATACATACATACATAGTTTATACACATAAAAATACATATATACATACATACATGTGTATGTTTATAAATATGTGCACTTAAAAGCACACACATCTATACACATCCATGCAGTGCAAAGAGACTAGCTCAAGAGCTAGTTAATTAAGCTAGCTCAACAAAAACAAAAACCACAACTAGTTCATTCCTCCATCTCATTTCTAAACGTAACCTACAGGTTTCTTTTTCCCCACGCTGACGTCCTACGAAAAGACAATTTGTCCTATCCTCGATAACTTTGGATCTAGTTATCGTAAAGGGTGATTTTTAAAGAGCTTGATATAAAAAAAACACAGAAATTTTGCAAAAGTGAATGGAATTTTTATTTAAATCGATAAATCAATTCCTGTCATTTACTTTTTAAAGATAATTTCACTCAAATGTTGACCACTTGTTGGCTACGCTTCAAGTGGTCCATTCTGAAGGTCTAATTTTGGCACACTTTTTCACACATTTCGGCCGGAATCTCACCAATAACGCAATGACGCGTTCAATGTTGGCTTCCAAAGCAGCAATCGTGTTTGGCTTTTCCCTATAGACAAAGAGACAAGAGACTTAACATAGACCCACAAAAAATAGTCTAACGGGGTCAAATCACACGATCTTAGTGGCCAATTGACTGCACCATAAGGTGAGATTAACTGCTCGCCAAATTCGCCTCTCAATTGATGCATGGTTTCGCGTGCAGAGTGGCATGTGACAAAGTACTGTTGGAACCACATGTCGGCCGAGTCCAATTCTTGCATTTTCGGCAAAAAAGTATGTTTTCATCGAACGGTGCCTTTACCTTTCTCCATTAACCGTAACGTTGCGGCCTTCATCGTCTTTGAAGAAGCACGGCCCAATGATGCCGCCTGCCCATAAACCGCAATAAACAGTGTAATTTTCGGGATGCATTGCTAGCTGCTGAATTGCCTCTGGCTGGTCCTCACTCCAAATACGAAATACGGCAATTCTGCTTATTCACGTATCCATTGAGCCAAAAATTAGCCTCGTCACTAAAGACAATTTTGCGATAAAGAATCGGATCCTCATCCAGCTTTTGTAAGGCCCATTCACCGAAAATTCGACGTTGTAGGAGGTCACCTGGCTTCAGTTCTTGCACCAGCTGTATTTTGTATGGCTTTAATCCGAGATCTTTGCGTAAAATCTTCCAGGTGGTCGAATAACACAAGCATGAATTTTGATAATAAATTTCAATAATTTGCAAACGTTGTTCAGACGTAAGTCTTTTCATTATGAAATGGCAAACTAAACTGAGCATTTTTTACTTTCACATATGTCAAGAATTAAGCGTGAACTATAAGAAATATAAACGTCAAAAACCATGTAGAAAAAAACGCCCTTTACTAGTTGTTTTGATATAGTGTCAAACCAGTTTAAAATTAACTGCATTGTGGACTAGATGTTTCCAGAGTTCTGACTCAGAGCGCCGACTCATTTTGACAAGAGTCCACTCCCTCATGTTTGTACTAAAATGTGGTCTGAACACCATCGCCTCGTTTCTGTCGCTTACCCTCTCTTTTGCGCTGCACAACTATTTACTACAGCAGAAAATTAAGCATTGAGTGGTAGTGAAGAAAATCCAATTTCTCCATTTTTATAAGTTTCGTTTATTTTTTTTATCATTTTAAATAAAATTTTGGTACGGTTAAATTATTTTCTCACATCTGATTGAAATGTATTTTCATTAAATGTCAAAATGAGTCGAGAAATTTGTAACAAAATACGATTTCACTAAGGGCAATTGCTAGCTTCACATTGTTCCCATCATTCTGGCAATTTGTAAATGCCTCGCCAAAAAACTATTCGTTTTTTGAGTCAAACCAGTTTTCGAGCCATTTTTTCACATTTTCGTACGAATCGAAGTGTTGCTCAGCAAGTGTGTGCCCGTTGATGAAAATAAGTGGTAGTCCGATGGAGCCAAGTCTGGTAAATAAGCCATAAGCCGCATGGGGGAGGGCTTCCCAGCTGTACGAATCTACCAATTCCCGAGTCTGTTTTGTTCGATGTGATGGTGCATTGTCATCAAGAAAAATCACTTAGTGTTGCCTAACTTGATATTCTGGAGGTTTTTGGCGCAAAGCATGATTCAAATCGGCCAAATGCTGGTTTCAGCTGGTTTCAGAAAGTCAAACCAGATAACACCTCGCTGATCCCAGAAAACACAGAGCATTGTCTTCTGTCTTCTTTTCGAAGTGATTTGGCTTTGCTGTCGATTTGGCCAGTGTCGGTGTACCGGACTTAACATATGATCGTTTGCGTTTTGGATTCTCAAAATATATCTATTTTTCAGATCCATCGCCAGTAACAATTCGATGAAGATATGCCTTTCATTTGTACCTGGCAAGCAACATTTCACAGGTGGTTTTTCGATTTTCTTGCTGTCTTTCAGTCAATTTATGCAGCACCCACCTTCCCTCCTTCCCACCTTCCCACCTTCAAAATCAGTCCTATGGCTTTTAATTGTTCTGCAAGTTGTTCTTGCATTTGACTATCATCCTCATCGAGTAAAGCTTGCAATTCGGCATCTTCAAACTTTTTCGGTGGTCTTTCACGTTCTTCTTTTCACACATTAAAATCGCCACTTTTAAACTTATTGAACCACTCGTTGCACTGTGTTCTGCCTAGAGCGTGCTGACCCTAAGCTTCCACAAACATTCGATGAGATTCCAAAGCAGTTTCTTCAATTGGAAACAGAAAATCAGTGATGTCCGCATATCGTAGTTTGTCGGTACAAAATTCGACATTTTTACGAGCAAAAAAAGATTATGTTGTTGTATGACACTTGATTGTTTATGAACTGAATATTGTTGACAGAACTAAGTGCGAAGAAATTTAGCCAATGATTCGGTTTGACAGAGCGTATAGTTTTACCTAGCGACACAGAGATGTCATTACCGGTTTCATACTTGTACAACTGGTATGTAAGTTAAAAATATTGTAAAGTATATGAGAATTACAAGACAATATTTTATTGAAAGAATCTACGAGTAAGTATCACAAACAGCCGATGTAAAACAAAGTACTTTGTTATTGCATATAAATATATATGTATTTCCTCGTAAAGGGTGTCCCAAAAAGAGTGCACAATTTAATTTAAAAGTAAAACGCATATTTTTTGAGCGAGTCGTGATATTTTTATTATATTGTAAAGAAGACATGCTCCGATTTAGTATGGAATAAAATATCCGGCAAATGGCCTCCGCGGCTCTGATCGCAAATCCTTGATCTTTGCATGAAATTATCGATGATATTTTAAGAAAGATGAGGCTTTATCGAAAAAAGCTCGGCCTAGGCCCTCCATGGGCTGTTGTGCCATTAAAAGTAAGTAAGAGGCTTTATCTCATCCATGTCGCGCTGGATCTCGTCTCGGCTCAAGAATTTTTTTCTGGTTTATTCGCATAGACCTGGCATTTCACAAAATACTAAAAGAAAGAAATCGCACGATTTTGGCGGTCAGTTGACATCGGAATTTTGGAAGATGATTCGGTCTGGAAATCGTTGCTGCAATAAAACGATTCATGCGCGGTTTGGTAGGTGGCGCAGGTCCGGATTCATATCGTCCGCAAGAACTCCGTTATCATGTTCCTGTACAGAATGCCATTCACAGTCACTGCTGTATTTTCGTCGTCACTTTGACAATGATAATGCGTTGTTGTTTTGTCTAGCGCTCCATAAGCGCTCATTTAATAATGGCAACAATCGTAGACGACAGTTGTTAAATTTCAGAGCTGCCACTGGCACAGGCACAGGAAAAAAACAATGGCACAAAATTTAAATTGTGCACTCTATTTGGGACACCCTATGCAAGTAGAAAAGTCTAAGCAGTATTCAAAGTGACTCATCCTGCATTAGTCTTCAGTAGCTTGTTTTTGGATAGGTAATATACTAGTTTACTTGTGAGACTTACTAATTTTTGCATTGCAGGGATATGAAGATGGTTACAATCACGCACACACACACACACACACACACACACGAATGCTGTTCTCTTATTCATAGTATACATATTTGTAGGTAAATATTTGTTTTCACCCCATCATGGTCATCTTTATCATCAACATGAACATCAGCTCAACCAATGGCATTTACAACATCATTATCGTGGTCTTCATCATCGTCAGCATTGTTGAATATGTAAAAACTAAATAAATGCGGAAATCATGCAAACAAATCACAAAACTTTGCCAAAATGTACAAACACAAAAAACACAACAACAACAACAACAACAACAAGAACACAAAAATAAAACAGAATAAAAAATACTTAAAACAAAAGCAAGCAACAGTAGAAATATGTGTTCATATACCTATACATACTCGTACATATGTATGTATGTATTTAAATGTGCGAGTATGTGGTAGTAGAAATATACAAATTGAAATTGACAGTAGCACAGATTTTTTTGCTTTGAAATTTATGTATTTTTGTTTTTAGTTTTTTATTACTTTTTTTTCTAGTGCAGAACTCCTCTGGATCAGTTGCATAACTAAGCCATCACTAGCACACACTCACACACACATTCATCTTCTCAATGAAACTAAAAAAAAAAAAACATAAAAACAAGTTGGACTTTGCTTGTAATTTACTAAAAAATGTTGTGTTTTTTTCGATTGTTTTATTTTTGTTTTTTTTTTTGGTTTGATGAATTAACAGAATAAGGATTTGAATTTCATTTGCTATTGTTCTGAAAATTAAATGGAAATATTTGAAATATAATGGAATTTTTTTATAAACTTTTTACATAAACTACCATTATCTATTCGCAGTTACGCGAATGTCTGCTGTCGTCAGTTGTGCCATTTAATTTTAACTAAAAATTTATATTCCTTTTTAAAACTACTAAATGAATACACGGGCATGGTTTGTGGTTCAGTGAAAGGAATGTACTCATACATATGTAAATTTATATGACGTCGAACGAAAGTTTCTTGTGTGTGATCGAGTGCATCAAACGAATTGACAGTGTTTGCCTCCATTTGACTGTTTGACATTTACTGAAAGGTCAAACAAAAATGCGTTTGATAAAAACAGGTGGAGTTTTTATTGCGAACAAATTTAAAGTGTTTGCAAAAACTCACAGTGGAATTCGCCGCCAATTTAATCTCTCCATCGATGCATACAGGTGAAAACTGGATGAAAGTGTATTCTGGTGGAGTGTATGGTATTCCATGAGCAATAAGAATTAACACATTCTCCCATTTCCATTTCACCTATTCTCGATTTTTTCTCTATGATAAATCACTTTCATCTTTTGCCTATTCGAAAATAATATCTACCTACCATAGCTACCACCCGTAATGTGGCGAAGGTGAGGTTGTAAAATTACTTGCTGATAGACCTGTATTAAAAATAATTTTTAAAATATATAATTACAAAAAAATATCAGGGTTTAAGACCTCGCGAATGAAGTGAAACTCGATCAACTTGTTTCACTTCTATACATCAATCTGTTTTTCTAAGTTTTCTCATGTCTTCTTATTTCGATATTCTTTCTATTTGACCGGATGGATTGAAAATATTTAAATGGAACTTGTAAGAAAAAATAAAAAATTAATAAAAAAAAAAATTCGAGCTGCGAACATCGACATCTCTGGTACTATCTTCTACAAGAGTGTCATGCTGCCAGCATACACTGACATCATTAACACCAACGCTCGAGCAGTCAGTGCAGCATTCTCCAACCTGGAAAGGGAGTCTCGTCGAGTGGGTCTTGTGGTGAACGAGGACAAAACAAAATACCTTGTGTCAACAAATAAAGAGTCACGGCGTCTTGGACAAAATGTCAGTGTTGACAACTATACTTTTGAAGTCGTCAAGGATTTCGTATATCTAGGATCCAGCATAAACACCAACAATAATGTCAGCCTTGAGATCAAGCGGAGACTAACTCTTGCCAACAGTTGTTACTATGGGCTCAGTAGGCAAATTCGTCTCGGCCGACGAAAATAACGCTTTATAAGTCCCTCATCCTTCCCGTCCTAATGTATGGCGCAGAGACGTGGACATTGAACATCAATGATGAGAGGCTGTTAGGAGCGTTCGAGAGGAAGATACGTGTATCGAATAAGATGGAACGATGAGCTGTATGAGCTGTACACCGACACTGACATAGTAAAGCGTATAAAAATCCAGCGACTTTGCTGGCTGGGTCATGTTGAGCGAATGGAAGAAAGCGCTCCGGCTAGAACCACGGTGGAGGAACACGCAGAAGGGGACGTCCTAATCTCCGTTGGAAAGACCAGGTGCAGGACAACCTGACTGCACTTGGCCTTGTCAACTGCCGCCAGCGCGCGCATAGCAGAGGCGCGCGCATAGAGAAATCAACTCAAATGAAAAATACTTAGTAATAATTTCAACACAGAATTCTCTCTTATACGAAATTGTTTTCGTTCCTTTTAAATATAAGAGAGAGTATCATAGAGTATATGAACAGACACTGAGAGCCGGTATTGTGATCGGACTTTTTTCATACTAAGTATAAGCTTATGGAGAGATTTGTTGTATAGTGATCGGGCTGATGCAGCGCCAGCAAAAACGTCGGCTCTCTCAATGTCTCAGTTTTTTTTTTATTGATACATTCAATACACCCCTATGAATACAGAGCATTGTGTCGAATGGAATGAAGATTGGTAGGTGGGAGGAAGAAGGAGGGAAATGAGAGATGGAATGCCATCACACAGGACACCGACAAAGAGATACAAGAGACAATGAACTTCAGCTTTATCAGTGTCGACTATGACCGCATGAAGCGCCAAAGGCCGAGTTTTTCACATCCACTCATGTTGTACGTGTTGTATACCTATATGTTCATGAATGGAATGGAATGTGTAATTATTTATACAAGCGGTTGACTTATACTCGAACAATCGAGTAATTTTCATATGAGCGAGTAATTGACTTCAGAGGAATTTACTGTTATTGTCAGTCGTGTTGTTTTTGCAAGAAATTCCTTTAGTCCAAAAACATAAATGTCAAGAAATTCTAGTTCAGGGTAAAAAAGAAACACTTCCTTAAAAATGGCAACTTTAACATGAGTAGTACTCGTATTTGGGTCTGGCCTCAATCACCTTTAATGTGACAATTATTAGAAGCGTAAAAAGAATTCGAAATTCCATTCACTTGAGCTAACCATGAAAATCAGTGGGAGTTAGAGAGAATCAATAAGCAATCACAGCTTTCAATCAATCATCTCCAACCCTATTTCTAAGTTCACTTTCAAACGAAAATTAATATAATGGCATCTAGTTAAGTGGGGCACATTTATGTGTATAGATTAATGCTTTCGTTTTTCTCCCATCCAACTAATCTTCAGTTTTACTTAAATATTTTTCAATTATGTACAATTCTATAAAATCCTCTTAAATTTTGTATAAATAAATAAATAAATAATAAATAATAAATAGCAGTATGTATGGATCAAGAGCAGGTGTGTACTTACTCGTATACATTCAATAAATTGTATGTAAATATGTACAGGGTGCGCTGTCTTTAATGTCGGTATGTGAGTATTGAATAACTTAACAAAAAAACCGATTTCCATATATTAAGTACTTATAAAGGGTGTTTTTCTAGAAATGTGGTTTTCAATCGGGCAATACTTTTTTTGAGTTGGTCTTTTTGACAGCTGTCAATTGATTTATGCTCAGTTTGGTTTGCCATTTCATCATGAATAGACTTACTTACGCCTGAACAATGTTTGCAAATTATTGAAATTTATTATCAAAATTCATGCTCTGTGAAAAAAGTGTTTCGCAAGCTTAGTACGTCCATTTAACGACGAGGCTCATTTTTGGCTCAATGGATACGTGAATAAGCAGAATTGCCATATTTGGAGTGAAGACCAGCCAGAGTCAATTCAGCACCTACCAATGCATCCCGAAAAATGTATTTTTGGGCGCGGTTTATGAGCAGGCGGCATCATTGGGCCGTACTTCTTCAAAGACGATGAAGGCCGCAACGTTATGGTCAATGGAGAAAGGTACCGTTTGATTATATCACTTTTTTGCTAGAATTGGACTCGGCCGACATGTTGTTCCAACAGGATGGTGCCACATGCCACATGCCACACTGCACGCGAAACCATGCATCAATTGAGAGGCGAATTTGGTGAGCAGTTAAACTCACGTTTTGGTGCAGTCAATTGGCCACCAAGATCGTGTGATTTGACCCCGTTAGACTATTTTTTGTGGGCCTATGTTAAGTCTCTTGTCTCTTTGTCTATAGGGACAAGCCAAACAAGATTACTGCTTTGGAAGCCAACATTGAACGCGTCATTGCGTTATTGGTGAGATTCCGGCCGAAATGTGTAAAAAAGTGTGCCAAAATTAGACCTTTAGAATGGACCACTTGAAGCGTAGCCAACAAGTTGTCAACATTTAAGTGAAATTATCTTTAAAAAGTAAATGACAGGAATTGATATATCGATCCAAATAAAAATGTCATTCACTTTTGCAAAATTTCTGTGTTTTTTTTTTTCATTTTCAAAAACTAAACTCTCATAAAAATCATCTTTTATATGAGGTAATTTAATCCTTTGCAATTTATTTGGACTAGTTTTTGAATACAACATCAATCAAGTGGCCGCCGTTATTAACATAACCAAAATGTGCCTTTTTTGCTGCGTTTTTCATCGCTCTTTCGAGCATCTCGGTATAGCGATGATTTCGGTACGAATGTTTATATTGAGCTCGTAATGGTCTTGCTGACGTACATTGTGATTTTCAAATATCCCCACAAAAAGAAGTTCGGAGGAATCATATCATGTTGCCATTTTTTGATACCACACGTCCAGGGAATATACTTTGCAGAAACTGCATTTTTTTATTCGAAGTGTGGCATGGCGCACCGTCTGGTTGAAGCCAGTAACCGTCCACAGACCTTTTTCACACATTTGTCGACAGGCATAATGAGCTAACATCCACCGATATCGATTCCCATCGACTGTTTCGACTTTTCTGAAGAAAAATGGCCCTATGATTGTTTTGGCGCAAACACCGGCCCAGGCAGTCGCTTTTTGGTCATGCAATGGTGGTTTATGAATCTCGTGTGGGTTCTCCGTTCCCCAAATGGGCTTCGTCGGTCATCAAAATTTCCTTCAGATTCAGTGTCAACCATTCGAGTGAATGTTTGGACTTATTTCAAGCGACGTGGATGGTCTTCGGCAATATTCTTTGAGTCAATGTCATTTTATACGGACACAAATGCAAATCATCCTCCAAAATGCGCCGCAATGCGGTTCCTCTGACGCCAAAATGCTGAGCGCGGTGACGATACGACACATGTGGGTTCTCGGCAACAGTCTCTCTACCGCTTCAACCAGTTCATTGGAACGTCGTGGGCGTTGATGAGCGACTTGTCGAGGATCTCCCACTGTTCCGAGCTCAACAAAATTCCTCACCAAACGACGAATAGTTTTGTCAGGCGGTGCTTGTTGGCCACGATATGCACGTTGAGTTAACACAACTGAACGACTATTTTCAATCGATTCCCATCGTCACTATTTCGGTGCGGTGTTGCGGTGTTAAGCGATTCATGGTTAAAATTGTACTGAATTGTCATTTCAAAAACATGTTTCTCAAGCCAATCGGTTGATAAATGTTAAAATTATTCAATGCTTACAATATCGGCACAAGAGATAGCACACCCTGTATATATATACATATGTATGTATATAGCTTTTCTACTGCTTCATTCATATTCAGTTATCATTAATCGCTTTGTTACTATAATTATCCAGATAACTTATTCGTAATTTGATGATGACTCATTTTCATTTATTTACACACACACACACGCACACATCCATACATGATATAATAGATGAAGACTGAAATGAAACTTTTATATTTTTTGGGTTATTAGTCAATTCCCCTTACACTTCATTCCATTGTGTTACTTTTTCCCCGGGGAAAGGTTAATTCGATCACGATGAAAGTACTTTTCTGTATGTAATTTATTATTTATGTGTTCGCCGTTCGGATTCGGCTTCGCCGTTCGGATTCGGCATTAAACTGTAGGTCCCTTCCATTCATGTACAAATATAACACGCACAACATGAGTGGATGCGAAAAGCTCGGCCTAGGCCCTCCATGGGCTGTTGTGCCATTAAAAGTAAGTAAGTGTTGACAATGATGGCATTTATGTATTGAAAGATATGTATGCTGCTTTACAATCAGTAATACAAATTACTTAAATACCTATAGTAAATGTCAATAAAATGTTTTTTTATGTAGTGACAAGGACCTGCAAACATAACTTAAGTATTTGTTGTGCGCAAAATGTTTTTAAATTAATTACTCCTTTTTTTTTGAGTCTTTGTTATTGTAGTTACACACAATTTCTAGAAAGCAAAAACAATAAAGTAAGAAAAAGTTTTATTGAAAAAGTTGAAGGAGTTAGTTAGTTTTTAGAACTCTTAAAGTTGTTAATTTATAATGCTCTCATATTCATTACATGAAGCAGCTACTAACTGTATTAAATCCTCACGCACACAAACACACATACATATATATGTATGTATATAGTGTAGTTGGTGCAGGATCAAAACTACATTTAACTTATTGTGTAATTAATGTCCAGTGGTAATGATAGCATACAATATTTTAAACAGTAGCAGCAGCAGCAGCAGCAGCAGCTGTAGCAGGAGCAGCAACAACAACATAAGCTATAAAAACAATGAGTGAGTTTGAAAGGTTCCCAGCAAAAAAGGTAACTGGTAATATTAACCGTTTACACAACCATCAATCTGATCGTAATTTACCAAGTATTTTTGTTATAGCATCGGGAAAAAAGTAACTAGTAAGCCTGTGGTTATGTTCAGATTTTGCTCGACGAACACCATGAAATTGTTTTTGCACCGAACATGAAGAGAGAGCTTTTACTCACTCTCGCAGCGAACACGATATGCTGGGTGAAATGTACACCGGGCACGCCGAGCATTCAGGGTGACATTGAGTTATTCTACAAAAAAGGTACAAAAATGTATGTAAGATAGTACGAAAACATGCAAACCTGTACATCATTATTTTCATTTGCAGAAAAGCGAAGTTGCGAATATTTTCAGTATTTCGAAGTGAATATTAAATATATATTATTTATGAAACTATTGAAGAAGTAAGTATGAAGAGTACTAATACACGATATGATGCAAATGGTTTTAACTTTATTAATTTCACTCTCCATAAAATCCAATAAAATCGTTTAAAGTTGCCGTTGCGCACAAATAACTGTTAAAAAATTATCAAAAGCAACTCTGCAACGAGCTGAATGTGACTACCAAACCGAGAACAAGAGAAAATGTGATGTGTTCGCCGAACAGCAAACACCAACATAACCACTTCCATTTCAGACCAATGCTTTGCTCGTATTAAAGAAAGAATATAGTTGTCTCTTTTACTTCTAGTGCTTTTCAGAAGTCCCTTTTTATGGATGTTGCGACATTTAAAAAATAATAGTCTGAAAAACATCATTACCCGATTTAATTTTTATCTTTAATTTTTTGTTTCATTTTTTGTTTTTTTTTATTAATATAAGATAATAAAAATAATAATAATAATATTTTCGATACAAATAACACTTTACAAAGAAATTAAATGATATGAATAAATAAGAATAATAAGAATAATAAGTAATAACATGTTCGATGATGATGTTCACAGAAGTTTACTTCTTCCGAACGTTTGCGTTATCAGGTTAGGTTTAGCAATCTTGTAAAAACCAGACATCACAGGCGTTGCCGAAGGAATTTTTTACGATGTGGTGATTTATGCAAACGATAAGCCTTGTATAGTTCAGTGTGAAGATTCTCTGATCCTAGGTGTGCTGCATCTGGATTAACTTTATTTTGATCGTTTGCATTTCCAAGCCATTCAAATTTATTTGGTACATCATTTTAATTTCAATCTTACCATCACCATAATATTCAGGTGGTAGGATTTCAACAGGTGGCAAATTTGCCACTTGCCGGTCTGAGAACTCGCAGCACCAGTTTTTGGTGCTGGAAATGTTTTCGTAACACAATCGTCATTTGTTTTTGACTAGTGTTTTTTTTTTCAGTCTATACTTGTTTATTCTTTCAGCTCTAGAAATGTTCAGCTTCTAAATGTTTTTGTTTGAAATGTCAAATCTTTCTTTGAAAATTAAAATTTGATGCGAAACTGATGGGCAGCGCCTTCTATCAATCAAGTCTGATCATACTCAGCACCCTCTATCAAACCAGTTTGAATCATACGCGAACCAAATCAGCGACCTGTATAAATCATGTTTCATTCATAATCTTGGATATGTGTGGTATGCATATGTGCTGCCCTTCATTTACGTACACACCTGGACAAAGTAATAGGTGTGAAATGAAAAATTTTTTTTTTTTGGAAGTTTGGTGGCAGTGTTTTGGAATGAAATGGGCCAACCCCCGCAGCATAAGTTCTTCTCGATAAATATTGTGACTTGTTTATTTGTTCAACATTCAAATTGATCAGGACAATAAAAAGGTGTGTTTTGGTAAAAATTAAAAGTGAATACTTAAATTTAAAGCGTTATTTAGTTCCAGAAGGTAAGATTTCGATTAAGGTGAACTAAATAAAGGTTTAATTATAATTTTTAATAATATTAGGTCGGTCGTGGAGTCATTGCAGTACAGAGGAGAGAAGACTTGTTCGTCAGCTCCGAGACAAAGGAAAAACCTACAAATTCATTGCCAAATCGATGGGAGGGTTTCAGAATTTCCTTACAAATGCTCTCAAGCCAGAAAAAGCTATTGAAACGCATGGAGCACCTAAAAAAAACTTCATTAGTGACCAACAATCGCTACGTTACATTAGCTAAACGCAACCCGTTCAAGTTGCCCAGAACAATTGCAAGCGAAATTGAGAATGTTGTATCATCACGAACCGTTCCAAGACGATTAGATCCTGGTAGGATTGCTTGCAAACTTCCTCTGCTTAGAACTGCAAATTTGAAGAAGAGGAAACATTTTGAATTAGTTCATAAAACGTGGTGCGTTTCACAGACAGAAAAAAAATGGCCCAATATTCCCTGGAGCGATGGAACAAAAATAAATTTGTTTGGTAACGATGCGGAAAGAAACGATCGTCGCCCGAAAGGCAAAGAATCAACGTCCGGTTCACAAAGAAAACAGTGAAGCACGGAGGTGGCAGCTTAATGGTATGGGGTTGTTTTTCTTAGCAAGGTACTGTTCCGATACATCAAATTAATGGCGTTATGGATAGATTCGTGTATAAGGATTTGTTGGAAACGGTAATGTTACCATATGCCGAGGATAATATGCCGGTTTTGTGGAAATTTCAGAAGGACAATGATCCTAAACATTCATCGCGAGTTGTCAAAGCATGGTTCCAAGAGCATAATGTAGGCGTCCTTGAGTGGCCAAGTCAATCCCCAGATCCTAAATCCTATTGAGAACCTCTGGGGAGAACTTAAACGCCAAAACAAAACGCAGTTATATGAAAATATTCAAAAAGTTTGGTACAACATTCCTGTAGAAACTTGTCGGAAGTTGTTTGGTAACGTCAACGTGGTTTGGTAACGTCAATGCCCAGACGAATCGAAAAGGCCATCAAGAATAATTGTGGATATTATGGGTATTAATGCGTTCTTACTAATTCAGTAAAATACGGGACCATAACTAGCAAAACTTCAATATTTATTCCTAAGGTTTTTGTGCAACCATATTATCCTGTCCAATCGAAAATCCGTGTATTTTATGAACTAACCAAAATTTAAGTTATTTTGTAGAGTTTTTAAACCCTTTTATGTTTTGTTATGACGCTGTTCGGTTGCTGTGGCATAGTGGAAGTGCGTTGGAATGCTACGGAGAGTATCCGGGGTTCGATTCTCGGCGCAGACAAAATCAAAAAAAAAAAAGTAGAAATAATAATTTTTCTACACGGCACCACCTCTTGGCAG
This sequence comes from Palloptera scutellata, assembly GCA_958295655.1. Classification (NCBI taxonomy): domain Eukaryota; kingdom Metazoa; phylum Arthropoda; class Insecta; order Diptera; family Pallopteridae; genus Palloptera; species Palloptera scutellata. Next base: position 55,660,460 of record OY282449.1, read on the forward strand.
GCAATCGCAAACCTACAAGAGTAAAAATTGCTATGAAAAGCTTTTCACTTCGCCGTTCGGATTCGGCATTAAACTGTAGTTCCCTTCCATTCATGAACAAATAATATAACACGCACAACATGAGTGGATGCGAAAAGCTCGGCCTAGGCTCTCCATGGGTTGTTGTGCCATTAAAAGTAAAGTAAAGTATGACGCTGAAGTATGTTTATGTTAAAAACTAATTTATTTTTTGAAGAATAATAAAAAAGATGTGGAAGCCAGGCCATTATGAAAAAAATATGTTCACACCTATTATTTTGTCCAGGTGTGTATATAATTAATATGCATCCTCATTTTCTTCATACTTGATTGATAGAGGACGCTGCCCTTCACTTCTGTGACAATTTTCGCTACGACGATCTTCTTTATCATAAAAATGATTTTAAAGAAGTAAACTTCAAAAAAGAAAAAAAAATTCTTAAATATAACTATCTCACTCTTATACATATATATAGTAGAGTGTGTTTTCAATGTATTGGTGTATACAAAAATTTCTTTCATAGTTTGAGTGCTGCCGGTTAGCAATTTTTTGCTGGGATATTATGTACATACATTTTTATATGTATGTATAAAATGATGAATAGAATGGATGAATAGAATGGTTAGCAGCAGCAGCAGCAGACAACAATAACCGAAGGCGTTAAATAAGTACTTCAACTATGTGCCGGAATGGACGGAAACTGAGTATTACAAATTTGTTATTATTTTGTGGAGACAGTCATTGATAAATTATTATTATTCTTTTGCATACTACATATATATATGTACATAGATATGTATATATGACCCCAAGGGTTGATATAATACTTTATGGAGAAAATTACTTCTTCTGCATATTAAATAAGTTTTAAAATTTGTTTTTATTAAGAATTTTTTATATTTTCTTATCTTTTATATCTACTTAAATAAAATAAGTTGTTACTCTTTATTTTACACTTTATTTTAAATTTCAAACAATTCAAAACGGGTGCTTAAAAGATTATTAATGTTCATTGATAGTTGAAACTAAAAAGCTGCTAATTCGTTTAGCAAAACAACGTTTGAGAAACACTTGAGTTATAGTGAAATTTTGCCAACTAAGTATTGGAAAATTAATGTTGCCAATATATTTTACATTAGCTCATTAAGCTTACAGTAGCTTAGCTAGCCGCTGAAGAAGAATAAAATATTATGAGATTCTTAAATATACTCGTAAGTAAGTACAGTTGAGTTTTTAGAAAGTTGTGAATGCAATTAGGTCAGAAACTGAAATTTGTTGGAAATTGGATATAAAAAATACAATATACACGAAACGAATTGAAATCATCATTGGGTGGCCTTGTGTCATTTTAAAAAGAACGGAAAATGTGGGCGCTTATTATTTTGCTTCACTCGGAAATGAAAAAAAAAATTATGTTATTTAGTAGGGACATAAATACTGCTACAACATTGAACACACCCATTCCAATAGTAGAATTGAACATACCCTGTTAGTACCACGTGGTTTTGAAAGCTAACCTCTATAGCATTAGTCTGTAACGGGAATTCAAAATTGTCTCAGCTTTCACCATGGAGTGGTCAGATAATGAGAACCGTATCGCTGTTATAGCAATTTTTATGGTAAGTGTGAAACAAAAAAAGGATATTTTCAAAACGCTCCGCCCACTAGGGATTAGTTTCATGTTCGTCTACCGGTGCATAAAACTGTTTGAGGAGACTAAAGATATCAAAGACCGCTACCGGTCGGACCATCCTCGTACAGTTCACACGCCGCAAGTCATCAAAACCGTCAAATCAAAAATTCAGCGAAATCCGCTCCGAAAACAGAAAGTCATGGGAAAATCGTGAGATGAATATCATGCAAAAGTCCATGACTCGACTTATTATTAAAAAAAAACTTAGGACTTGGTGCCTTCAAACGTCGCACCGGACATTTGTTGACTGCAGCTTTGGAAAAAAATAGGGTAGAAAAACCCAATCGCGTTTTGGTGAAGCACGCTGATAACTAGCACAGAAAAATCTTGTTCACGGATGAAAAAATGTTTAACGTGCGGGAAAAATTTAACAAGCAAAATGATAGGGTGTATGCACGGTCATCTGAGGAAGCATCTGAACTGATCCCACAGGTCGGAAAGTGTCATCACCCAGTTTCAGTCATGGTTTGGTGGGGTGTTTCTTACGATGGGGTCGCTGACTTGAATTTCTGCGAACAATGGGTCAAAACTTCCGCCACAGTTTGCCAAGAAACCGTTTTGGAAGCTGTTGTGAAGCCACTTAACCATTTCCTGTTCCAAAACCAGCCGTGGACTTTTCAGCAGGATTCTGCGCCAGCTCATAAGACTAAGACGACCCAGACCTGGCTTCAAAACAATTTGCCTGCTTGCATGTGCTCTAAAGAATGGCCGTCTGGCAGCCCTGATTTGAACCCACTGGATTACAAATTATGGACAGTTTTAGAGGACATGATTTGCCACAGAAGATACCCCAACATTGATTGTCTGAAGACTGCTTTGATTCGTGCTGTCAGCACTTTTCCAATTAACAGCCAGTGAGACTTAAGGCGTGCGTGAAGGCCAAAGGCGGGCATTTCGAATAAGTAATTGCTTATTGCATACAATATACCTGTTTAAGCCACCCTAAAGTTCCTTTTCATTTCTATTTATTTTCTCTATCCTTGTTTCTTTTCATTCTATTTCTTTTCTTGCTATTGCTTTCTGTTAGTTCTTCTTTAGAACACTTTCACACCGGTCGGTTGGGCTCTTCAATATATTTATTGTACAATTTTTCCTTCCAATAAATTTGTTAATCTTGTTTTATTAAAAATACAAATTCCTTGTGTTTTTAAAACATATATAATTCACTTCTGAATTAAACAATACCATATATCAATAAATATTAAAAAAAATTGATAGTTTTTAATTTTATAAAATCAAATGTGTGTAACAGTATTTATGTCCCTACTAAGTACATAAGGTTACATGTGCATAAGTGAAATAGAAGGTCGATAAAAGATCGATACATTTTCTATTGGTCGGTCACTTATGCTTGCATTCCTTTTTTATTACTTTACTTTTAATGGCACAACAGCCCATGGAGGGCCTAGGCCGAGCTTTTCGCATCCACTCATGTTGTGCGTGTTCTATTTGTACATGAATTTTTGATTACCATATTTAAAAATATATTGAGTGACTTTATGATAAGTAAGTTTGAGCTTGTTATCTATTATCCATACCCATAGCGCCATGCATTGGGATGCGATGACTAATGCGCATGCAATATCCTATGTAGGGCATTAGACTCAAACATACTGTTTGCTCGTTAGCTTTGGTTATTGTACCAATGCCTATTGAGCTATTGAAATGAGGTGGACTGTGGTTAATCACTAACTTTATTTAAAACAAATTGCTTATATTTATATCGCCAAAATGCTAACGCAGCAGAACCCACCAAATTACCAACTGTCATTGATGCAATTTGCCCGGGCCAACGAATTCCAGAAGGTCATAAGTATTGCACGAGCTGCCGTAACTACGGCATGTGATATGATCTTCTGTGGGAAACGTTAGCGGGGTCCGCTGGCAGTATTCTGCTGCTTCTTGAATATTTATATATTAGAGTAAATATGCATGTATCTGTGAATGAATGAATGTATGTATGTCAACACATACCTTACAGTTTATTGCACTCGGCAATAGTCACTTGTGAGAAAAGTGATCTTCTAGATACACTACAGAAGGTCTATTTTTATGAATTGAAATCTTTCCATTTTTCCTAATAGCCTAAGACTAAGACTAATAACTTACTACTATCAACCGGTTTCGTTACTTTACGTCAAATAATCCTACTTTTTTAAAGTCAAGGCTTCTTAGAGAGTTCCTACATATAAGTATTGTATATGCATAAATTAGATAAAGTCATAAACCTTAATGAATTTCGAATTGAGATTTTTTTTGGCAAAGTTATTTCTCTAAAAAAGAATTGCAATCTTGTATGGAATTGTAACAAAAAAAAAATGTTTCATAGTTACTACTTTTAAACGGTCAGGTAATTCCATTTAGTACATATAACCAGTGAAATGGTTTACCTTTTGCATGGCTTCAAAAATGAAGGCCCGACTAAATTCAAATTATACTAACGTGAAAAAAAACACCAAAAATCAGCACCGAGAGATCGCGAGAGTGTAGACTTCGCAAGCAACTTGAGGCACAACAGAATTCGAATTACATAGAAAAACTACTCTCAAAGACTAATACGGAGAGACAGCATGAATGGCAAATGAGTTCATTACATTACAGCCAATAATTGCATTACCACTCATCTCATTCGGTGCCGACGAAGGTCCTCAGATTATACAGCACCAGGCAGGCCAAATTTAGAATTTTAGCTATTGATAAAAGCTTGAGGTGTACTAGGTTTAGATAATTTTTCATCAGTAGTAATAAGTAAGTAGTTTGACAAAATACTAAATATATTTTATATAGAAACATTTTAATTAAAAAAAATTTTTAATATTTTTTCTACCCCTAAAAATTTACAAGGAAAAACATTAAATTCGATTCAGTTTGACTACAGTTTCAGTTTGACTACTACAGTAAGTGAAACTGGTTTTGTGTGTCCGGTTCTTTTCAATACATTGCAAAAATTCGGCCAAGTTTTGAAAATACATTGAGATAAATTCGAATGTATGAATATCATTCATTCATTACATAATCAAATACTTCTTTTATTACAATAAAAGGCCATTACTGATTATTGTTTGTTTCATTTTACACGAGTGCATAAATATTTACTATCAATTTGTGTGCGATTTCGCTTTAACGACTCAAGCCAAACTGTCAAACAATGTGAAAATACTTAGTGAAAATACTAATGAAATGTGCTTCACTCATCATATGTAAACCAAAATTAATGAACAATTAAGACGTCGCACATACATAGGCAAGTCTACACTAAGCCCAATCTGCACTTAATGAACACAATACATACGTACACAATTCTACGAGCACTTAACTGGAAAGCTGCAACTTATACTGTCAAGCACATACATACATAAGTACATACTTAGTTATTCAAGAGATAAGTATTCGAGAGATAATATTGTACATTCATTCATAGGTGGAGAACCTCAGTACTACTTACCATAGGTAGTTGTAATATTATATCGTTACAATTTAATTTGCTGTTACTCATACGTACCGCATACCCAGGAAAGTATGACAAATGGAAGAAATTTGCTGTCTTGTAATTTCTATTTTGATAATATCATTGTTATTAGTTTCTATTTAATATTTTATGTGTAAGTATGTGTCAGTTGCAGAAGGACATTATTATTTTCTTTGGGCCTTGGTAGAACTGTGTTTATATTGAAGGTGACTCGTTGTTTAGGGTGATACTATGGCCAGATGAAGGAGAAAACTTTCTTTGTTCACATCTATGAAAAGGCAAAGACTTTTGGCTTTCCCTAAATAACATTTTAGAGAAAAGAGAGAATGTGGTCTATATGCCCTAATGCTGTGAGTGAAGAAAGAAGAAGGTCTTCCCTGCTTACTAATGTGAGAAGGCAAAGACGTCGCCATTCCTCTTTATCGCTTATATGAGGAAGGGGAGAAGAAAATCTTTTTAGGCTCATTTATATCAGGGAAGAAAGAAGAAGAATTTCTTTGTTCACTTCTAGGGAAAGGAAGTAAATAAGTCATTCCGAAATAGTTTCAATGGGAAGGTAGAGATTTTGACTTGCTTTTATAAGAAAGGAAAGAGGAAGGAATTGTTTACTTAATGCTATGACCAGGAATAGAAGAAGCCCTTACTTACTTACATTTGCAGGCTTTTAATCATTTAGTTGGAAGTCAGAAAAGTGAGGATGCTGCCTTAGAAATTTGGGCATTAAGGTTTCAGCTGTGTATTTGGTCAACCTCTGTGCGGTAGATCCAGTGGGTGTAAACGTTTTCGCCGTCTTCGAGTTAGAGTACTGTCTAATAGAATGATGGCCAGTGGGTTGGGTTGCAACCCACTGCTGCTGCATTGATGGATTATATCTTTGACCATTTCCATATTCCCTGACGTACTAGGAGGCGTTAACAGCGTTCGCAGCGCTTTGCTTTCGTATGCCTGTATTTTGTTTACATTAGAGTTGCTGGCATTGGCCCACAACTGGATACCATAGGACCATGCAGCTCTTATGATGGTCTTGTACATTAGTGATTTGTTGATAACGCTAAGCTTGCTTCTACGATGTAACAGTGGAATCTTTTCGTCAGCCATGAGACTTGCTTCAATTTTGCTTTTATATGGATCCTTTCCAGGTAAATGGCCTTTCCAGGTGCATGCATAGATCGGCAGCAGTGGGTTTTTGAGGAATGAGAGCTCTAGTAATCGTCTGGACAGACACCTCTTTTGAGCAGGTTTCTCATCGTTGACGCATAAGTTCCAACGCTTGAACCAGTCTTTCGTGCTGTACAGGTACTACTGCATACAGAGTGAAGAGTCAATCGGGTCGAGCATAGCAATATTATCTGCGTAGGTGAAAACCTTTGTGTCGATATGGTTCAGGAGTTGGCATGTCGGCTGTAAAAATCGTATACAAAACAGATCCTAGGACACCGCCTTGAGGTATGCCTGCACTTATAGGCAATATGCCATGTGATTCTCCCTTACGATGACATAGAATGTTCTCACGGTAAGGTAGTTCTTCAAAAAGAGGTAGAATGGTGCTGGGAGCAATTTCTTGAGCTTGTAGTACCGCCCTCGGTGTCACACTTGATCTAACGCTTACGTCAGGGAAGATGGCGGAACAATGCATTTTTTTCTCCAGAGTGTCAAAGATGCTGTTGTCGATCCGGTGACACTGTTCGAATGTGCCATCCTGATGCCTAACCCCAAATTGATGATCTAGGATGATATTCAGTTTGTTCAATACTGGCAGCAATCTAGCAAGAAATATTCTTTTAAAAATCTATGAAAAGGTTGCCAGCAAGCTTATTGGTCGATATGACGCAACAAGATTTTCCGTAGTTGGGAAATGATGGATACGAAGCATGGGATTGTACATCTTGACCAGGAACAGTATGCTTTTCTTTGGTAGCGCTTCACACATTCCGCCGTCAAAACCGTCGTAAGCCGGAGCTTTCGAGGCTTTAAAGGCATAGATTTGGTTTGCTCATCAATTAACTTTATGTGCAGCAGGGGAAGGTCCATTTGGTGAGATGCGTCAAATGGTACATATCAAATTGAAGTGAAAAGCCTGTACTGCATCGCTTTTATGAAAAGGGAAAGGAAAACGAAATTCTTTATTCTCTTCTAGAAGAGGGAATCAAAAGAGACCTTCCTAAATCGCTTCTAAACATGAGAAAGGAAGAAAAACTTCGTTCTAGCTTGCTGCTATGAGAAAAGAATAAGGCAGCATTACTTATTCGATTTTTGAAAAGAGCAAGCCTCACACTGTTCGTGATTAGTGAGAAGGAAGGAAAGGTTGCCTTTCTGTGAAAGATATTCTGGATAGCTTCTAAGGGAAGGGAGAGAAAATTGTTTTCTGGGCTGCTTTTATGTGAATATAAAGTTGAAGGCATTTATCGCTTATCGCTTTAATGAGAAAGGTGAGAATAATTCCTCTCCGGCTTGCCTCTACGAAACAAGAAAGTGGAAGATATTCTATGTTCGTATATAGGAGCAAGCGTTACAGTGTTCGCTTTTGTGAGAAGGAAGAAAGATATTATCATTTCTGTGCTCGTGTGTAGGAGCAAGCCCTACAGTTATAGATTTTGTGAGAAGGAAGAAAAGGTACCATTTCTGTAGATGATATTCCTTGATCGTGTGTAAGAGCAAGTCCTACACTGTTTTTTTTAGTGAGAAGGAAGAAAAGGTACCCTTTCTGTGGAAGATATTCCCTGGTCGTCCCTAGAAGCAAGCCCTACAGTGTTCGCTTTTGTGAGAAGGACGAAAAGGTACCCTTTCTGTGAAATATATTCCTTGCTCGTGTGTAGGAGCAAGCCCTACAGTGATCGATTTTGTGAGAAGGAAGAAAAGGTACCCTTTCTGTGGAAGATATTCCCTGGTCGTGTCTAGGAGCAAGCCCTACAGTGATCGATTTTGTGAGAAGGAAGAAAAGGTACCCTTTCTGTGGAAGATATTCCCTGGTCGTGTCTAGGAGCAAGCCCTACAGTGATCGCTTTTGTGAGAAGGAAGAAAAGGTACCCTTTCTTGCTCGCTTCCATGAAACATAAAGTGTAAAACACTCACTTCCTGGATTACATCAATTAGAAATTAAAATATCAATGCAAAATACTCCTGATAAGAAACTCCTACTCATTCTTCTACTTCTTCATTATCCGGATTCTTATTCTTGTTACAATTTATTATTATTATAATTTAAATAAAACAAAATGTAAGTATAATATGTATAATATAATTTATTGATTAATTGAGAGATTATTATAATTTTCTAATAATTGTGGTATATAGTATGATGAGAGCCTGTTTATGACAGCGATACTTCGAACTGATTATTTCCTTACTTGCAATTCCATTCAATCGTTCAGTTTGACTATTTGACAATTGATTATGCCAACCTTTCAAATCTACCTATGCATAAAAGGCTTTTATTCTATTGATCACTCAAAACAAACTAATTTTACGTATAGCACAATACAGTTATAAAACCATTTTGAAATTATTCAATAAATAAAATTTTGTTGTGATGAAATCTCTTCCTCCACAAGCTCATCAGAAAAGTTGTGACAATTGTATAAAGAATGAATTGAAAGAGAATTACTGACTGTGATTTGTACACACTTTATATAATCCACTTGGATGATGTGAGCATCTTGTAAGTCTTCTGGCATGTACACGTGAAGTGCTTAAATAAGTATACAATTCGTCAAGTATATTGTAAATATTCTTTCAAATATATTGTATAAGTAAATATACTTAAGCATAAAAGCGTCGCACACAATCGCTGGCAAGTAGCAATAGCAATAAAGAAGAACATGCGTTGGAAACATTTATTTCTAATCCTACTCCAATTTTTGGTCGTAATAATCGTCCCAGTCAGACAGGCTGTGCGTGCTATGGTGAATAAATTCCAGAATGTTGCTGTATTAGTCAGACAACTCATCGGTCGAAGTACCCAAAATATCGCAAGCGTAAGTGCTTCACCTCAAAATTATTCAAATCAGTCGATTTCATGCCGTTCACAGGAATTGTTTGTTGAGTTTCTTAGTTTACATTGTGGCGAATTTTGTATAATTATCTTGGCCTACACTCTTACAAGAACAATTTAACACAAGACGTGAAACCTTCTGATCATTTAAAGCGCCAAACTTTGAAGAAAATCCTGAAATTCATCGAAAAATCATCTTCAGCGATGAAGCTCATTTTTAGGTGATTTAACGTCATTGGATTTCTTTTCTATGGACTTATGTTAAATCGTTGGTTTATAGTATGCCAACAAGCCAATAACATTAGAGGAGCTCAAGAACAATATTAAACGCGATATGGTTTAATATTGTTCCTGAGCGGTGGAAAAGAGGTGGAAAATTAGCTCCAAAGAATCGATCGCTACAAAAGTGTTCGCATTGGTCATATGAGCGATGTCGAATTCTAAACTTATAACATATGGACTAAACGCGTAATAAATTGCAGCACGGTATCTCAATTATTCTACTTAAGTATTTACTTACTTAGTACTTACTTACTATGACCGATGATCGGTCATAGCCGCCTCTATAAAGCTTCTCCAAAGCTTCGCCTCTGCTATGCGTGCGCTGGCGCCAGTTGATAAGGCCATATGCAGCCAGGTCACTCTGTACCTGGTCTTTCCAACGGAGATTACGACGTCCTCTTCTGCGTGTTCTTCCACCGTGGTTCGAATAAAACACCCTTCCGGAGCGCTCTCTTCCATTCGCTCAACTTGACACAGCCAGTGAAGCCGCTGGTTTATTATACGCTTAACTATGTCAGTGTCGGCGTACAGCTCATACAGCTCATCGTTCCATTTTATTCGATACACGGTTTTACTGAATCGTAGATCTTACGTAGTTTCTTCCTCTCGAACACTCTTAACACCGTCTCATCATTGATCTCTATTGAGTCTTTGGAATATAGTAGAAACGTGACTGACATGACACTATTCTACCGATGTTTTCATGGTAGATGTTCTTCTAATATGCCCAGTTTAATGCCGCCAGTTCGTGTCTTGATTTTGGGTTGGGTTAAGGTCTGATTTTGGTCTGAGTTTTTACACGAATACCGATTTTTATTTTATCTAATTTTTTGTCCCAATTTACGGCTTAGTTGTAGTACATTTTAGATACTGAATTTTGGTCTGTTTTGCTCTTAGTTTCAGTTTGAACTTCGGTCCGCTGTTTGATCTATTCTCGGACTGAATTTCGGTCTAACATTTTGAGCTGCTTTTGGACTAATTTTATTAAATCTTTGTTTCCTCTTGGATTGGATTTCGGTGTAAGTTATCGCCTGCTTTTAAACTAAGTACTTCCATTGATCTGTGTTTCGGTTTGAATTATGATTTAGTTTCTGGACAAGTTTTTGTCCTAATTTATGTTCTCGTCTTCTTCAATTGTATCCTCGATGTAGTCTGATCTAGTTTACATACTATAGAACATTTGAATATGGTAGTTTTTACCACTATACCATTGATATATTAGGGTGCATCGAAATTGTAAATTTCATGTTAGTTTTGTGGGATGCTCAAGTGATTTTGACTTTGAGATCACAAAGTAACACTAAAATCCTTCCAAATCTTATTTTAAAGGCAAAATTACAAAAAATAGGTTTTAGAAATATCCATAATATAAATTAAGATTGCTTTTTTTCGTAGGACAGAGTTACCTTAACTTTTTACGCATCATCTTCTTTTAATGGCACAACATGTTAAGCTCATGAAGGGCCTAGGTCAAGCTTATCGCATCCCTTCATGCTGTGCGTGTTATATTTATACATGAAGGGACCTACAGTTTAATACCGAATCAGAACGGCGAAATGAAGAGAGCTTTTTTCTTAAGCAAATGTTACTCTTGGAGGTATGCCATGGCATGACAAGAAGTGGGCCAGACGTGTAGAAAAAAAGAAGATTTTCTACTTTTGATTTTTGCCTGTGCCAAGGATTCGAATCCCGAGCACTCTGCGTAGCAGGCCGGCACACTATCCACTACATAATTTAAAAATAATGATGACTGCGATTTACGATTTTACATTCAATTTCCAGTTGCTTTAATTTCTTTTCACTGGTTTCGAATTCGATTTCCACCACGATGATTAATGTCTATGTATGTGTGTACACATCCTTAGCACATACATACATGTACTACTCCCCTTCCTCTATGTACGCACTCGTAAAGCCACTGTACACGTTTCTATGCATTTTATTATTTTCTAGGTACTTTGTTATACCACAAATCAAATACTTAAATGAAATGGCATCATCATAAATATGAAATCTTGTAAATTCTGTTCATCGGTTTTTAGTCGCTGTAGCGTAGTTATAAATGCATTGGCCTGATACGCAGAGTTTCTGGGGTTGAAATCTTGGCATAGGCAAAATCAAATCGTGGAAAATTAAGAACCTTTTGGCGGTTCATGGCAAACCTATAAGGATAAAAATTGCTTAAGAAAAGCTTTTCACTTCGCCGTTCGTATTCAGCATAGAGTTATAGGTCTCTTTCCATTCATGAACAAAAATATAACACGCACGCACATGAGCGGATGCGAAAAGCTCGGCCTAGGCCCTCCATGGACTATTGTACCATCCAAAGAAAGACGAAGAAAGTGTATTTGTCGTAATGAAGTGAATAAGAGCATACTCTACTTAAGTAAGAGCATTTATTTCTTACACTTCTTCATCTAAGTACTTATTTAATAGTCTTCTACTTAGTGGTAATGTTTTCATACCCTACACACTCGGTGTACAGGGTATATTGGTTTTGATCGTGTAACGGTTGTTTGTAATGCGTCAACAATAAGGCGTCCTAGTTATGTACAGCGGAGTCGATTTAGCTGACCGATGACCGTCTGTCCATCAGTCTGTCTGACTTTGTACAGGATAACTCGTGTAAAACTTAAGCAATCTCAATCAAATTTCGTACAGACATTTGTTTTTGTTAGGAAGTGCATTTCAAGTTCTGAAATGGACAAAATCGACATCGTATCTCCCATACATCGTATCTCCCATACGTATCTCCCATACAAGTAAAGGGTGATATCGAAGGCAATTCAATTCAAACAATAGCAAAGCTACAAGAGTCAAAATTGCTTAAGAAATGCTTTCCACTTCGTCGTCCGGATTCGGCATAAAACTGTAGGTTCGTCCCTTCCATGAATGTACAGAAATTTAACACGAACAACACTAGCTGATGCTATGGTAAAAGGGAAGAGCTCGTCTTACGCCTTTCGTGGGCTGTTGTGCCATTCAAAAGAGAAGAAGAAGATACGAAAATTACCAGCATTACGCAATAACCACGCCTACTTTCTATACTAAATTCCTTCATTCAAAAGAGAAGAAGAAGATACGAAAATTACCAGCATTACGCAATAACCACGCCTACTTTCTATACTAAATTCATTCATTCAAAAGAGAAGAAGAAGAAACGAAAATTACCAGCATTACGCAATAGATATAGTAATTCAGTGATAAACAACAAAAAAAAAAAAACATTGACTCAAAAACCATAAGAATTTAACCTACCGTTGAATGCAAGTTATTATTATATAATATATGGTATTTCAGAGGGTGCCTAGGGTATATGAAGTTCGGCCGCGCCCAAACTTACTTTACTTTTAATGGCACAACAGCCCATGGAGGGCCTAGGCCGAGCTTGTCGCATCCACTCATGTTGTGCGTGTTATATTTGTACATGAATGGAACTTCATGCCCCAACTTACTTTCAGACTTTTTTTATTTCCGATTTTTCTATAAAATTTACTCGGGTCTTCTTCTTTTTTTTGTTTGCTACTTCGTCTTTCACAATGTTTCCACATTCATAGTGACTTATTTTGTAGCACTTGTTAGCAATGAAATGTGAATTGTTGATGGTAGAAAACATTCACGTAAACAGACACACACACATTCACACATAAGTACTTATATATACTCGTACCCATACACAGCAACAAAATACTTGCTTGCGAATCGATGAAAAAAAAGCAAAATGAAATCAAAGTGAATTTATGTTGAATTGCTGCTTATGCAAAAAAAATTAAAAATAAGAACGAAAATGGCATTCAGTGTGTAACATTTTCAAATCGAAACTTTTTTTTCATCATTTAGTAGTTGTATTTAGATACATTTGTACAGGGTGCACCATCTTTTATGTCGGTCTATGAATATTGAATCACTTACAAAAAACAAAAACGAAAAAACATCCGATTTCCATACGTGAGGTATTGGTCCTTTACAATTTGAATACCGCCGTTATTGACCAAAGTAAAACGTGTCCTTTTTACTGCATTTTCCATTACTTTTTCGAGCATCTCGGGCGGTATAGCTATGATTTTAGCACGAATGATTGCCTTGAGCTCGTCAATAGTCTGAGGCTTGCTGGCTGTACACTTTGCTTTTCAAATAACCCCATAAAAAGAAGTCCGGAGGGGTCAAATCTTGGGATCTGAGTGGTCAGACAATGTCGCCATTTACTAACACCACACGTCCAGGGAATTTTCGTTGCAGAAACTGCATTGTTTGATTTGCAGTGTGGCATGGCGCATCGTCTTGTTGAAATCAGTAAAACGTCCAGACCTTTTTCACACATTTCTGGGCAGACATAATGAGCCAACATCCAACTGATATCGATTCCCTTCGACTGTTTCGCCTTCTCTGAAGAAAAATGGCCCAATGATGGTTTTGGCGCAAACGCCGGTCCAAGCCAAGCAGTCACTTTTTGATCATGCAGTGGTGTTTCATAGGTCTCGTGTGAATTCTCCATTCCCCAAATGCGACAATTTTGCTTGTAAGCGTCGCCAGAGGCTGTGAAGTGGGCCTGGTCGTTCATCAAAATTTCCTTCCAAAAATCAGGTACAGGTTCAAGCATTCGACTGACTGTTTGGCCGAATTCCAAGCGGCGTGAACCGTCGCCGGCAATACTCTTTGAGTCAATTGCACTTTATATGGAAAGAAATGCAAATCATCCTTCAAAATTCACCGCAAGGTGAAGCGATTAACACCGAAACAAATTATACTGAATTTACATCTTTAAAACATATTTACTCAAGTCGATCGATTGATAAATGTTAAAATTATTCAATGTTTACATACCGACATAAAAGATGGTGCACCCCCATGTGTGTGTGTGTGTGTGTGTGAGTTTGTTGGTACGCGTTGAGGTGAAAGAAGTAATTTTAAAAGGAAACTACAAGTACAAGTAATGGGAAAAGAGTTCAAATTTGTTGTATTTGTAAGGTTCTTTGGAGCAAATGGTGACAGAGAAGCATAAAGAATAGCGTACACTTCCCTGTGATCTTACTATATTCTTAAGAAAAAAGTTAAAAAACAAAATACTTCCTGGATCTTTAAAATGTTGATTTCTATTCGTCAAATTTATTACTCTAATATTTTTCTTACAAAAATAAAAAAAATATGAACAATTTCTCTTTGAAGTAAATTCAGTAATAAAAGTTACTTTACTTCTTTTGTTTTTTTTTTTTTTTTTGAAAAAGTCATAAATATGCTGTGGTACAAACATTCTCATCTGTGAATGACTTCAGGCTAAAAGAAACGAGATTTGCGATTTTTTATTTACGAGTATATTATTAAATGCGAATATGCACGAAATAAAATATCTTTTTTCTTAACTTTTTTTTAGCTTAACCTTCTTCAGTCAGTGCAGAAAGCTGCTTCATAAAATCATAATATGTACATAAAAGCGAAAAGATGAAAAGAAAATTTATCTTAAAGTTATGCACAGAAAATGTCTGTGGCGACCTTAAAAGCACATGAGCTAGCTGCATGGCGTAGACGTGGGTGCTTGTTGACAAAGCAGCGGAGAAAGTAGTAAAAAACGAATTTTAAATACAATATAAAGAAAACTGCTTCGTTTAATAATTTGGTTAAACGCATAAAAGTATACTTATTTTATTTTTTTTTTTTTTCATTTTATGTGTATACATTAGAGGTGTCCACAATTGTATTGGAAAATTAAAGTTTCTTTGATTGTGGAGGGACAGGCATGACTAAATCTGATTAATATAAAAATTATTGACAAATTGTTGAGAAATTGGAACATTGTTACTTGATGAAATATACTGAAAACACCAAAATTTATTTAAGCCTTATGAATGCAAATATAAGAAGAATGCAATGGAAACATTTTATACGCTGCTCTCCAAAGTAAAAGACACTTTAAGTTTTTGAGATCCTCTAACGTTGTAACAATCATACCTACGCTGCCTTAATTTGCAAAAGTCTAAACACGCATTTTTCAAATCTTTCAGGGTAATCAAAAAACATTTTAAAACTTTAATATTTTCGGTATTGTTTTCAAAATAATGCAAATTAAAAATGAAAAATAAAAAAAGACTTAAGATCTTAGTGTATGGCTTCACAAATTTAGGCAGAGATGCAGACGGATACGTTTAATCATAATCCAACAAAAATGAGATTTTAAAAAATTAAAGCTGTTAGGACTTTTGCGAATTAAGGCAGCAATATGCATAACTAACGCACATAATTTAAGTTGATTTAATCACAAATTTTTTAAAACTTTTCTTTTTTATGACAATATGCTGCAGCTGCTTCTTGTTCGAGTTGCTGTTGCTCAGCAACAACAACAACAACAACAATAAAACAACCAATAAACCTCCTTAACAAGAAACTCATTACTGCGCTCTACAGAAAGCACAGATACAGGAATATCATTGAAAATATACAGTCGTTTTTCAGTTATAAAAGAGTTCAGTTGTAAACAGTGAACTTTATAGCCTGATATTTTACACTATGAATTTTTGGCAATAAAAAAATTTCAATTTAAAATAGCCACTCGCGGTCACATTAGCATGTCAGCAAAATTTAACTTGCAAATTCAGTATCATATCAATAGCACATAATCCAAGGTTAACGAAAAGCCTAGGAAAGCAACGGTTAAAACCCGGTTTTTTTCTGGTTGAAACCGGATTAAAGAATGTACATATATAAAGTGACTCTAAGCGACTTCGTATGACTCTAAATTTCACGTAACTCTAAGAGGCTTCAAGTGACTCCAATTGACTCAAAGTGACTTCAAGTGTATTCAAGTGGCTCCAATGGCATGTTAATGCAATTCAAATATGGTCACTCTCGCACATAAAATCCAACAGAATTTTCTTTTCCTTGAGCATTTAATTTAGTAACCCTCCAATTTTGCTTCCAATGAATTACTTTACTTACTTTTAATGGCACAATAGCCCATGGAGGGCCTAGGCCGAGCTTTTCGCATTCATTCATGTTGTGCGTGTTATATTTGTACATGAATGGAAGGGACCTACAGTTTAATGCCGAATCCGAACGGCGAAGTGAAAAGCTTTTCATAGGCAATTTCTACTCCTGTAGGTTTGCCATTGTCTGCCAAGAGGTGGTGCCGTGTAGAAATATTAGTTTTTCTACTTTTTGATTTTGCCTGTGCCGATATTCGAACCCCGGACACTCTGCGTAACAGTCCAATGCACTAGCACTACGCTGCAGCGACCACTGAATTACTTTCAGCTTTCAATGAATTATTATTTTTTAATTTTACAATCATTCGGATGAAACTGCGCAATAAATTAGGATACGAAAAGTTCTCAAGGATTAAAACTTTTATAACACTACTTTGCAAATTATTTTATATAAAGATCCCGACAAATCTCTTAAATAGTAAAAATTTTGTGCTGATTTCTAAACTGCCGTCAGTTTGTCTCCAGCACATTCACAAATATTCAGAAAAACATAAAACAGTCAAATGATATAGATTAACTTAATGGTCGGTGAAAACAAAATGTTATACCGAAAACTTACAATACGAGTAAATATGAAACTAGAGACCCTTACTCAGATTTTTTAGGTATAATTATCGCATATCAGACTATTGGTTTGGCGCTACAGCATAGATTCCCTCGAAAGAATTTGATTTTCTTCGATTTTTTTTACAATTTTTTCATCTTTAACAAGGATTAGAAAGGAATAGTTGCATGGGAGAAATGTTAGGTCGCTTGTCCTGTAGCACTAAATACGATTTTCTAACTTTTGAGGTATCTACCAATTTGATTAGACTTGTTAACGGAGAAATCGGTGATTTGCTGAAACAAGTCAAAGTGAAATTTAATGAACTTCATACCATACAAATATCACTGAAAATGTATTGCATACTTTTAGGCAAAACTGTAATGAAATGAAATTTGTAAGAAATATCGAAAAAATGCACATTGAACTGTTTCAATAAATCTAAAGTTTTTCCAGTCAAATAAATCTTATTACAACGGTGAATGCAATTTAGGGAATTGATTTTGCTACAGGATAAGCGGCCTAACTTTTTCGTTTCAATGTAACTATATTTCCCTATGTCGTGTTAAAAATCAAGAAAATTAGAAAATATGTAAGAAAATCCGATTAATTTGATTTTTAAGAAAAAGCTGGCTTTAGTTACCCGTTTTTAGTGCCAGGTTAAACCTGATTTAAACAAACACATGGTTTAAACTATGCTAAATCTAACATAATCTTAGATATAAATCATGTGTACTTTAATTTAACTAGACGCATTTCTTGTGCACGTAAAGTATAGTTTAGTTTAGTTAAAGTACAATTTATTTCTCAATATAATTCGCTAGGATACAATAGAATGAATCGAATTTCAGTTTTTTTTTAAATATTCCATTTGAAAACCCAAATGATTAGGGATCATAAGTACTTGAATATAGAATCTTGTTGCTGTGCTAAATAGGATTTAAGTTTATTTGATTCCTAAAGCAATAAATAATGCCATGTCTGCAATCTAATTCTTTCAGTTTGAAGTGCAGCGCAAAAACATTTAATTTTCTATACTTCAAGCATCATCTTCTTCAACTTCTCATTTCTTGTCATTTTCATCAGATTAAAACAAATCAACAACAAATTAACCTTATTCTGTTTGTATTTTACTCAAAAGTCTCAGTTTGCCGAATTCATCAGTATTGAACTCATCTTTATTGAATTATTTTGCGACTTTCGACACTTTCATATTGTTAAACAGGTTCAAATGAACGTTAGGTTTGCCATAGAAAGAATAACAACAATGTATAGAGAACAAGCTGACCAAACGATAGCCACGGTTCCAGCCATGGTTATCATCTTAGCCATGGTTCCTTATCTTAGTGATCTTAGTGGTATTTCTTTGTGTTTGCAATAATGCATATAAATCTCTAGATTTGATGAGTTTATTCCAGAATAGTCCAACTCGGTCCAAAGCGCTTCATATAAATCTTCGCCCGAAAGCTGCAATTTTAGCCATACTCAAAGGATATCTTGGAGTATTATCTAGTTGGTATTACGATTTATGCAGACAAATTGTAGCATGTAAGAACCTTTCACTAAAAAATTCGAATCTGGCTGTCAGGTATCACCGATACTTTTTCTTTTGATTATTGACCAGAAACACCGAGGTCTCCCTGCCATTACACAGAAAAGCTGAACGATTTTGATTAAGACATCAACGATGCGGTTCAAATGGAATATTTTCGTTTTAAGGTTCACCATAATTGTAGAGATTTCTTCTCTTCAAAATGTCTGTATAGAGTGTAATAGTTTTTGGTTCTTTCAAGGAGACGATACAAAGATACACCAAAAAGATGTATGTATTTTCAATTTTCTAAACTAAATAGTGATCCTATTATATTGCCAGCAACTGTATGTAAGTAAGTATTAAAAAATGTTAATGATGCTTGATACTTAAATTTTATTTCATTTGAATTTTTTAAGAGCAGATTACTCTTTAACTTGCAGTGTTGCAGTTATCATTTATCATTTTAATGAATGCATCAGCAATTAAAGTGGGTATCATTTATTTAAATCCATCATCATCATCATCATCATTATCATCATTTATCTGAAAATGTATAACTGAGAAATTAAATTCCGGATTTCTAGAGGGACAACTTCATATGTGCTTGTCGAAAGAAAGTAACAAAAACAACTATGATGTTGGTTTATCAAGCTCTATTATGCTCTTGTATTATATCACTGCTACAAACATATATGGTATGGATATAACGGTGGGGAGGGGAATTTCGATGGTGGAGCTTACTCAAAAACCGTGGTCTTAGCACAAATTTCCTTTTGAGTACGATGACTTAATTTGAAATTAATCCAGCGTTAAAAACAGAAATGTAAACTTATTAAACTTGAAGTCAATTGGTAAGTATTTGAAGTCATTTGGCATTACTTGGTATCAATTGCGATTTAAAAGAGATTGGAGCCACTTGAATACACTTCAAGTTACTTGGAGTCTATTGGAGTCACTTGAAGCCTCTTAGAGTTACGTGAAACTTAGTTAGAGTCATACGAAGTCGCTTAGAGTCACTTAATATACTTGAACGTAGTCACTTGAAGTTACTTAAGACTTAAAGTTAATTGAAGTCAACTCAAATTTGAATTATTATTAAGAGTTCTGGTAAAGAAAAAAAAAAGATTTAAATCGAATCCCAATATTGTTGACGTCAAATGGTCATGGCAGTGGAGGACTGAAGCTATGAGGTACTCAACTGTTTGCTACTAACTCAAGAACATGAAAAGTACACGCAAACTAAAGTAGAAACCCGCATACTTACTGGCGTATAGTATGGATGCTTGTAGCATCACATAACGTAGATTTATAGTTTCTCCTTCAAACAGAAAATAGAATAACAACCCTAAAATTTCGATTACATTTACAGAGTTCTGAAAAAAAAGCTTCATCATAACTCGCTTAACACTTGAGTAAATTTCTATAGCGTAATGATGAGGAAATGTTCTCTCTTTTGCCCTACATATATGCAAGTATATTTCATTTCATATTGTTGCCCAGTAGAAAATCTAGTATTCAATAAGCAATGAATTTAAAACTGATGGAAAACCACAGGAAAAACACTTCCTTCTATATAAGTTATGATTTTAAAAATTTTATGAAATCACTCAGGCTTTACTCAGGAGTTAAGTACTTTACTCCCATTCGAAAATATAAATTCATAACCAAATCTGTCAAACCAAATATGTATTCATTTTCCTACCGGGTTGTCTTAAGATCCAAACTTTTATTGTGAAGTTCTTTCAAAGAATAACTTTAAGAAAATAAAACTTTTTGTAATCCAATATGCAAGTAATAAATAAGAAAAATTTTCATTATTCTTTATAAGCTAAAAAAACAAGGAATATTAGGAAATCCGTATGCAGATTTATATAACATTTAAGAAAACTCGGTTTTACATAACTTGAACTGAAACTTTTGCAAACTTTTTCTCAGTTTTGCAATGCTTACAAATGTTTGGGCATTCGGAGCGTATGCGTAATATTATTGTGATTTGTTTTCAGTATCTACCAGGTGTACAAGTATGAAACCGGTAATGACATCTCTGTGTCGCTAAGTAAAACTATACGCTCTGTCCAACCAAATCATTGGCGCCATTTCTTCGGATGTAGTTCTGTTAACAATATTCAGTAAGCAATCAAGTTTCATGCAACAACATAATTTTTTTTTGCTTGTAAAAATGTCGAATGTTATGTCAATAAACTACGATATGCGGACATCATTGATTTTCTGTTTCCAATTGAAGAAATCTGCTTTCGAATCTCATCGAAAGCTTACGGGCAGCACGCTCTAGGGAATACACAGTGCAATGAGTGGTTCAATAAGTTTAAAAGTGGCGATTTTGAAGTGAGAAACGAAGAACGTGGAAGACCACCGAAAAAGTTTGAAGATGCCGAATTGCAAGCTTTACTCGATGAGGATGATGGCCAAACGCAAGAGCAATTACATGTGACCCAATAATGCATTTCTCAACGTTTAAAAGCCATGGGATTGATTTTTAAGGTAAGAAGATGAGTGCCGCTTGAATTGACTGAAAGACAGCAAGAAAATCGAAAAACCACCTGCAAAATGTTGCTCGCCAGGTACAAAAGAAAGTCATATCTTCATCGAATTGAGAATCTCAAATGCAAACGATCATATGTTAAGCCCGGTACACCGACACCGGCCAAATCGACAGCAAAGCCAAATCGCTTCGGAAAGAAGACAATGCTCTGTGTTTTCTGGTTTGACCTTCCGAAACCAGGTGAAACAGTTACTACTTAGTCAACGCTACCAACAACAATTGCCCGATTTTAACCGTTTGAACCGTGCTTTGCGCCAAAAACGTCCAGAATATCAAGCTAGTCAACACCAAGTGTTTTTTCTTGATGACAATGCACCATCACATCGAACAAAACAGACTCGGGAATTGATAGATTCGTATAGCTGGGAAGCCCTCTCCCATGCGGCTTATGGCTTATTTACCAGACTTGGCTCCATCTGACTACCACTTACCATATTTTCATTAATGGGGCACGCACGTGCTGAGCAACACTTCGATTCGTACGAAAATGTGAAAAAATGGCTCGAAAACTGGTTTGACTCAAAAAACGAACAGTTTTTTTGGAGAGGCATTCACAAATTGCCAGAGAGATGGGAAAAATACGTAGCTAACAATTGCCATTACTTTGAAGATTAAATGTATAATAGTTTTTCTTGAATAAACGTGTATTTTCTTAAAAAAGTAATCCGTTTCATACTTGTACACGTGGTATGCGTTCACATATTACTTGCTTAGCTGGCACTACAACCGATGATCGGTCATAGCCGCCTCTATAAAGCTTCTCCAAAGCTTCGCCTCTGCTATGCGCGCGCTGGCGCCAGTTGATAAGGCCAAGTGTAGTCAGGTCGCTCTGTACCTGGTCTTTCCAACGGAGATTAGGACTCCTCCTTCTGCGTGTTCCTCCACCGTGGTTCGAATAAAACACCCTTCTAACCAGAGCGCTTTCTTCCATTCGCTCAACATGACCCAGCCAGCGAAACCGCTGGAGTTTTATACGTTTGACTATGTCAGTGTCGGCGTGCAGCTCATACAGCTCATCGTTCCATCTTATTCGATAAACGTCATCCACGCATACTGGACCGTAGATCTTACGGAGTATCTTCCTCTCGAATGCTCCTAACAACCTCTTTTCATTGGTGGTTAATGTCCACTTCTCAGCAATATATATATAGTAGGACGGGAAGGGTGAGGGACTTATAGAGCGTTTTTTCGTCGGTCGAGAGGTTGGTCAGCTTCTCAATTGCCTACTGAACCCGTAGAAACACCTGTTGGCAATAGTTAATCTCTGTTTGATCTCAAGACTGAGATTATTGTTGGAGTTGATACTGGATCCTAGGTAAACGAAATTCTTGACAACTTCAAAAGTGTAATTGTCAACAGTAACATTTTGTCCAAGGCGCCGTAACTCTTTGTTGACATATTATATACACACTTCCACACTTTACAGTTTGAATTCACAAAAAGCTTCTAATTGATTATAACCTAATCATACATATTCATTAAATTTAAGAGAAGCAAATAAAATTCAAAAATAAAATTTGCAAAATTTGGCTGCTTTTATGTAGTGTTGGGAATTTTCTAGTCTTTTAAAAATCTGCTACATAGTTTTAATATTTTGACTTCCACAGTAACAATATTGTTGGTAAATAAACCATTGTTGATTTGTGAATCTAAGCTCGTATTGTAATGGAACTACAATTTACCAGTGAATGTAAAGAAAAGATCTTTAATGGAAAATTGTACACGTGGTGGAGGTTTACCCTCTTTATTTTTGAGTTTTGTACAATTTAGAGATTTAACCTTCAGCATCTACATATATATACCCCTTTGCCATCTAAATCCAAACAGCATGTATTAATATCAAGCTACAAACATGCCAGCACGCATGCCAAATAATTAGAATTTGAGGGAAGGTTTGCTTTTCTACTTTAATCCGAAAGAAAGTGCTTTCTGACAGCAATGGATGACATTCATCATCGATTGCTGTCAGAAATTTAAAGTGAATATACTTCATCGAGTAAAATATGCAAATCCTGATTTCAATGCTGAGAAAGTGAAGTTTTTGACAGGGAAGACAAGTGAAAAAGTTCGAAGATAAAAAATTGGAGATGTTACTCGACAAAAACTCATGCGATATGCAAGGGGAACTTGCAATAACATGACATAACAGTTACTCCAGCAGCAAATTTCCAAGCGCCTAAAATCATTGCATTCATTAAAAAGGAAGGCAATTGGGCTTACGACTTGAAGCCAGGAAACGTCTATAAAAATATGTAATTTTTGCATCGATTTATTACTGACGACGATAAATTGGGTTCATTACGACA
Source organism: Palloptera scutellata (assembly GCA_958295655.1). Classification (NCBI taxonomy): domain Eukaryota; kingdom Metazoa; phylum Arthropoda; class Insecta; order Diptera; family Pallopteridae; genus Palloptera; species Palloptera scutellata. The sequence goes on from OY282449.1 coordinate 55,683,838, forward strand.
AGCCGTAGTACAAGCATTCGTATGTGAAGCTCGGCCAACCAGGAACATCAACGCCAAAACAGAATATTCCTAACGTAAAGCTAAAGCTAATGCTCTTTATATATGATGGGATCAGAAGGGTTTCAGCTCTTATCAGCTGGTAAAACCTGGGGAATCTATTACGGGAGAGTTGTATCTAAAAATCAATTGATTCGTTTGAAGAAAGCAATGGCCGGAAAACGACCAGAATATGCGACCAGGCACGAGAACGTAATTTTCCAACATGACAATTCGTGGCTACATGATGCTAGACCGGTTAAAAATAATTCGGCAAATAGTGGAGGTGAAGTTTTGACTCAACCGCCGTATTCACCAGACGTTGCTCTCTGTCCGACTATCCCTTATTTCGAACGATGTAGAATGACCTTACTGGGATACGATTTACTTCAGTTGAAAGTATCAAAAATTGGATTGATTGATTCATAGCCTCAAAAATGGACGGTTTTCTCTTTGCCAATAAATCCATAAATTGACTAAAAAATGGCAAAACGTTATAGCTTCCGATGGACACTACTTTGAATAATATATTCATTCGATTTGTTATTGAAAAAAAATCCTTAATTTTCATGTTACACGCCCAGTAATAATTAATAACTTCAGGACAAGAACCTGTACTCTTAACCTCTAAGTTAAATGATATTAATAAATGGAATAATTTTAATGAATATAAACTTATAAATGAAAATTTAGAATACTAAAAAAAAATTCCAATATTTAGATCGTGAAGCCATTAACTACTCCCATTACAAGTCACTAGTCTATATGTGTATAGTGGATCTATTTTGATTGGTCATGTTTTTTATTGGAACTGTAAAAGCTGCAATGCAAGCCCCAAGAAAAAAAGTGTTAAACAGTGTTACTTTGCAACTGCTTGACCTAACAAGGAGTAAGAGAAATAGCGTGGTTTTAGAGATTACTTCCTCAACCACATCTGCTTGCATCCGCTAGAGAATAAATACTTTAAAAATTGATAACTCTTTATAGGTTTCATTAAAACTATTAAATTTTCCAAAAATACATGCTTATTCAAGGGATCGTGATTCTTACTACTTTCAGAAATAATCTCTACTTTATGATAACAAATTCCTAATCAATCAAAAAAAAAAAAATATTTTTTATCAAGGCTAAATCATTATTTAAAATCAAACGAAGTTCTTTGGAATCAAAACGATACTAACAATGTATGATTATTGTACCGGATTGGCAAGTGAAATTCATTCTGCCGCCATACTAAACTAAGTGCTACCTACTCTTTTAAACTAAAAACTTTAAACTATTGACTTTAGCTAATTTTTTTCCTAAAACAAAAAAGCATCATTCATTGCAATTTCCCAGTGTTATAATAAGCAAAAAAAAAATGTAAATAAAAGAAAAAAAACATTCATAAAACATCCAGAGGATACTTCTATTCGCGTCCTACATGTCGTATGAGTAATAAATTTCATTACAATCTCTCACATAAATTTTTCCATTTTATTAATATATTTTATTTATTAAGTCAACAAATATAACATGAAATTGCGGTTGCACAACATTTTTACTTTTCCATTACATTCATAAAAAAAACCATCAAGCACAAACAAGCACTAACGAGCATGTTTCCTTAAACTGCATTAACAAATATTTTATACCTTCCTCTTTTCTTCATGATAACATTAAATTTACTACGTTCACATTTAATCACAACACTTGAATCGCGAGTTTCATCAGTTTTAATTTTTTTTGCCATACTACGAGTATTACAACATTGGTGCCACATGACGTATACGCAACCTTTTATATTTTTAGAGTAAACAAAAAAAAATAACTACCAACCCAAAAAAATCAAACCATTTTTGACGTAATTTTTCATGTACCGAATATCAAGTGCCTTGTTTGTTTGTTGTGTTTTTTTTTTCTCTAAAAATATATTAACGCCAGCTATTTTCAGTATATGTTATTTAGGAGAACTACAAAAATAGCACAAAATAAATTTTTTATTTAACATTTTTCACCAGAAACAAAAGCTATTCGTGATTTAATTATCGAAATATACTATTTAATTATTTATTTACTCACTTCTTTCTGCCTTTGTCATGCTTAAAACACGGTCTGGTTTACGCCAATGCCGATACCATGTTTTCGAATGAAAGAACTGCAGTAGACTGGACGTAGTGCTGCTGCTGGTGCCACGACCACGACCGCCACCATTGCCAGCACTGTTGCCGTTGTTGACTATCCTTGTGGTTGTTGTTGTTGCGGCAGTCACCGTTGTAGTTTGCATACTTACAACAACACGTTCGATTTCCGATGAGCGGCATGATGACGAATCTTCTAATGAGGAACGGCGCCGCTTGCTGCCACGTCCTAAACACACACAACTGCGTAACATAGTACGGAGATTGGAAATCCGAGCCGAGTCAAGTCGAATCGAGTCAAGTGCGCCTGACACATACACACAGGCACAAACAGAAGCGGTGACGTGTGTAGTATGTGTTCTGCAGTCAGTGTGGCGACGCACAGGGTAGCCGAAAGAAGTGCAGTGGGGTAATGTTCAAGATTTTGGCACAAGAACAAAAAACTTTCTAGAGAATTCAAGGTAATGTCACGCCCCTTAAAATTCTAGAGCTAGTCAAGTTTAACTGTTATTCTTTGAGTGTGTTGAATATGTTTCTGACAGTGTAAGTGTGTGTATGTGTGCGTGTGTGTGTGTGTATAACACACACTAGCAAGCCTTGTTGCTGCAATTGTGTACTTGTGCATACATTTTGCCTTTTGACATTAATTTCTGGTCTAGTACCTTGAGGTTTTTTCTTCTTTGCCAACCTATGTTTTTGTCTGGGTGTGTGTATGTGTGTGTGTGTGTGTGTGAGTTTGTGTACGTGCGACCGATTTACTTCAACCTAATGCGCTTAAATTCAAGGAAGCCATATTTATTTAATGACAAAATCGCTTTTTAATTTATTTATCACATGTTACTTGTTTCTTTTGAAATTGAATGCCATTAAATTTGTTGCTTTTGGATTTTATTTTTAAGCCTTTGTGTGCTTTTCTTTTTTCTTCTCCTTTTCTGATTTTGCATAAATATCGTTCAAGAATAATTTTGCATCACGCGCTTATCTGAAATTCCAATTAATTAATTCAAATTTCAAACATCGTCTGTTGTTCTTCTCCTAGGTTTTCGTTTTGCATTCACTTTTATACAATTTGCATTTGTTCTGCATTCATATTAAATAATATTTTCAATTAATTTTAAGCTGATGCTGTTTGTTTTGTATAAGGAATACATGAATATCCTTTTCGTGTTTGCTTTTATTATTTAAATGGTGTGTGTATGTGTGTGATGTTTGTTGTATCCGTTCGTTTCTTCAATTCACTTCAGACCAACTATTTGTTGAGTATTTATTAAATTGAAAATACGAATTCTTCCTGAATGTAATGTTCTCAGTTTCAGTTGGAAAATTAATTAACATAGTAGTTGACATTTCAAAATACGTTAAATATTCGTTGCACATTTCATACTGAAGCTGAAATGAAAAAGGAAATTGAAAAAGAGTTAATTTATCAATTATGTATTTTACAATATAAATAATTGCAATTTTAATCGAAAATAAGAAGATTAAGACGATTCGCTTAAGGAGAAGTTATCGATTATTTTCAGGGTGCATAATGTTTTGATAAATTTTTACTTAAATACTAACAATTAGTCTGAATAAAATCTCATTCCGCTGTTCACGCTTAAATTTCGATTATTTGTTTGATTCATTTCTGTGTGTGGACATGAAAAAAAAAGCTCGAGTAAAATTAAACGATCTTAAATATGCTTCATACATTTTTAAAACCACGAATGAGCTAACATGGTCAGTCCTTTTCTTACATGTGGTAATTATTCAACCCGATCTTGAAAGAAAAAAAGACAATTGTGTGCGTCAGTTGGACATCCTACAGAAGTTTACTTCTTCAGAACGTTTGCCGTTTGGGTTATCAGGTAAGGTTTAGCAATCTTGTAAAAACCAGACATCACAGGCGTGCCCGAAGGAATTTTTAACGAACATGTTCTGAAATTGTTTATGTGCTGATTTATGCCAACGATAAGCCTTTTATAGTTCAGCTTGATGATTCTCTGATGCCAAGTGTGCTACATCTGGATTAACTTCATTCTGGTCGTTTGCATTTCCAATGCATGCAGCGCCATCTGCAAAATCATCATCTGCATCAAATATTCATAATCAAAGCATGCGAAATTATTTGCTACATCATTATAATTATAATCTTATCATCTTATCAACATTATTATCATCATTATAGTAATCATCATCACCATCAAAATATTCAGGTTGTATGATCTTGCCGGTCTGAGCACTCGCGAATGTTATGAGGTTAACTAGAAATTCGGCAAATCTCGTCTATGTTTTGTTGTTCTCATGCGAGTTGTTTTCTTACCACGGAGCAAAGATTTACAGGCAAATTTTCAAGTAAATCTTCTGCCTTTCTCTTTCGTTGAGAAGCTGGGAATTCGGCCATCTTAATGACAGCCAGATGCTGTATAACCTGAAGACATTCGTCGGGACTCAATGACATGAATGTTGATGTAATTATTGGCTCTAATGAACTCATTTGCCATTCATAATGTCCCTCCTCATTAGTCTTTGCGGGATGTTCATCAATGATATTCTAATTCTGTTGTTCCTCAAGTTGTCTACACTCTCGCGATCTCTCGGTGCTGGTTTTTGTGTTTTTTTCATGAGGCCCAGAAAATTTCATTCCATTTTTTTAAGAAGTCTACATTCTTGCTGCCTCTTTGCAGCAGTTTTTGCTCTAGATTTTATCATAACACAATCGCCAATTGTTTGTGTTACCCGTTTTTTTTTTTCAGACTATACTCGCTTATTCTTTAAAATTTTTAATTTTAAAATTTTGTAGAAACTGAGCAGCGCCCTCTATCAATCGAGTATGAATCAAGCGCGAATCAGCGTCCTCTGTCAATTTTTCTCATACTCGATTGATAGATGTGACTGCCCATCATTTCCGTGACAATTTTCGCTGCGATGATCATCTTATACCCCCGACGTAAATATAAAAAACGATTCGAAAGAAGTAAGCTTCAATAAACTTGACTTTAACTGAAAGAGTAAAAACACGTTTTCGGTGCAATTAAAAAAAATTTTTTTCGAAATCATAAATTAATTGTTATTTGGTATCTTAAGGAGTTTCAAACAAAAACAAACCTACCGCAATCAAATAACAAAGAATTTTGTAAACAAAACGATATTTCAGTGAAACATTAAAACTCAAAACAACAATTCTTCATTACTCAGTATGTAAACTCGATGCAATTATGTGAATTTACGGATAAAAAGTAAATTATATGTGGCAACGCTTTCAATGATCCCTTCAATATTTTACACTAGATGTCATCAGAATTGATGACTGCAGCAATTTACTCATCACTTTGTACACTATAGCGTGCTCTCTCACACTTACGCCATGGATATGTAGACTTGATTCTAGTGGCAGTTAAAATTCTACCTTTTCCACACATTCGTGTACGCTTACATTTCATTGTGAAATTATAAAACCGAGCAAATGCGAATTTTTGATTATCATTTCCGTGACATCTTCCTCTGAGTCGATTAAAGTTTATTTCGTTTAGTAAATCGATACATACATTAAAATTTTTCAATTTCGAATAACAAACGGCAAGTCATTAATAAACAGAAGAAACAATAAAAGTCCCAGATGGATCCCCTTGAGGAAGCCCGCAAATAATGGCATTGACACCTTTTGTTTTCTGTTAGTGATATATGACTCTATCCATCTTATAGCAAGGGCGGAAAATCAATCAAACCTAGCTTTCTAATCAGAATTGATTAACTTTATCAAATGCCTATCAAAAATCAATATATGTAACATAAGTTTGTTGATTATTAATAATTCCATTCATTACACATGTAGTGAATTGTAAAAGGTTCTTCGTTGTAGATCTCCCATTAAGGATGGGAGGATGCGATGTGTTGATCAACACTTAATTTAGTATAATTTAGCAATACCTCTATAATTTGAGATATTCGATTTAACACAATTTTTATGAAGAGGAACAATAACCCGATTTTAAACATTAGTCAAAGCTTTTAGCAAGAGGCCTTTAAAAAATATCGGCACAATTTTTTAATACACAACTCGAAATATGTATTATCGGGCCCAGATTTAATTGACAGCTAAATTCAATACTGACTACAAACTATGCATATTTCCTGTATATTTTACCAAAAAAAATATAAAGTGATTTATATAATTTATATGCCTCCTGATGCTTGTTCGGAGCGAATGAAAATTTATTAGCTACAATTTCTACGCGAAAGAATCTTCATTTGTTCGTCCGGTCTACATGCAGCGTTACAATAAAAATATAAGCGTAATATTAAGTATACAAAGGAAGAAGACTTTATTATGAGAGCATAATAATAAAAATTTATCTTATTAAACTGTTTTAGTGCATGTCCGTGATGGCAGTAAGCTCATCTTTCCACATTGAATCGGAAATATGTAAATAGTTTACTGAAAGTTTTATAGGTACTAACAAAAAAATAATTCTTTGAAGAGGATTTTCTTATTTCCCATTAAAAATGTTTTTTTTTAATAGTTTTCATATTACCATATTTTCTTTCGGTTCAGTGGTAAAACTCATTCAGTTATACAAGAGTATATTAACAAGGAGGACATCTTTTTTTTAATATCTCAATTTTTATTAGTTAAATAGAAAATAAATTGAAAAAATGCATTCTAAACCCGCTAAGCAGTTAGGAATTGACAAGGCTACCTTAAAAATTCTTTAAATATTACTGATTAGTGATTTATAGAAGAATTTAATTTTTTTTTAATTATAGAATTGAATTTTGATAGTACTTTAAAAATTTTACACAAACACTAAAGGAAATGTAAATTATGCACTGCAGCGCAGCTGCCATCATTCATAATAAAATTTCCCTTTGAGAATAAAATTCCCTCTCACAAATATACAGAGAACATAATGTTTTATGTCTGAGAGCGTGACAATAAGAAGAGGAACGAGAGAGAGAGAAAGATATGAATGTTGTTAAATTAGGATATCTGCGCCTGTTTTTAACTGCAGCGGTGGTGGAGATACTACGCACAACTGCTGGCAGAATATCTATGCATGTGTTTCAGGCATATGACATTAGACATCACATGTACCAGGCTCATTTCCATAGAAAATAGTTTAGCTGAACAGCTGTGCATGTGTCTCAGGCATATGACGTTAGACATCACATGCACCAGGCGCATTTCCATAGAAAATAGTTTAGCTTAACAGCTGTGCATGTGTCTCAGGCATATGACGTTAGACATCACATGTACCAGGCTCATTTCCATAGAAAATAGTTCAGCTGAACAATTGTGCATGTGTCTTAGATGTTAGACATCACATGCACCACGCTCATTTTCATTGAAAATAGGGTGGCCACCAATGATCTAGGAACTATTTTTAAACGTAAATCTCTAAAAACAATTTGACTATAAGAAGTTTTACTTCAACTGCAAGTTCTGAAGCCCAGTCTAATTTTTTATTTTGCAGTATCTTGACAATAAAACATTGAACTTTTCAAATAAGAAGAGAAATTATACACAGAGAAGTCATAATTATTGAGTCATACATAAGAATGTAAGAATCAAATTATTTATTTAATTAAATTAAATACTCGCAAAAAAGTTCATGTACATTATGGTATTCCTATCTTTCTGAAAAGTAACTTGGCAAAAGGTTAGAAAAGTAATATTTCACTCAGAGAGTGAGCGCATCTAAAACTAAGATTGTGTACTCTTTATTGTGTTAATCAAATGTTTCTCATTTGCATTTGCATATGTATTTTTTTGTTTACTGTTTAGTATTGTTTTCACTTACAGAAAAAGGTGTAATAAAAATCCAATATCCTCAATAATTAATTTTTCAATGCTAAACGCTGCTATTGATATACATTAAATAAATTTAACAGTTTGTAATGAGTACTTAAGTATTAATTTTTCTCTTGTTGACAGCTGTTTCTCTTTTATGCGATCAATGTTGCCAATACAATGCGATAGGAACAAAATTATTATTTTTAATTTTTGCTATCGTATAAATTATTAAATAGGCATCACTGATTTTTTTATTTACTCAGAGAAAACTTGTAACAAATATTGTAGTCATGGGTGAAACCGGAGTAAAAAAGTAAAGTGCAGGTAAAATCAAATGCCGTATATTTTGTTATTGTATGTAGATTAAGTTCTTATCACATTTCTAACTTGTTACGCCGTCACGCCCAGCACTTTACTCTAACGGTTGAATATGGCTATTTATTTTATTTCTTGGGGAATTTTATTAATTGCTGATTCTTTATGTTCCTTCTATTCTTTTCAACATTCTGCTGCTTGATATTATCGTTTCAACTTCTAAAAATTGATGAGGAAAGCTGTTCAAATAGGAACAATTTGAACACGGAAGAGACAAGTATTGTTTAACTTTCAACATTGGCTCAACTGTTTCCGTCATTTCAATTCTTACCCTCTGTGGGCGTATTTAAACGTTGAATATTTAGTTTCTTATTAGTTTCACTTTCAAAAACTTTTAAAAAATAAATCTGTAACAGGAATTCGAAATTATCGTAGCTTTCGCCATGGAGTGGTCAGATAATGAGAACCGTATCGCTGTTATAGCACTTTTCAAGTGTGAAATGAAAAAAGGCGATATTTTCCGCCCACTCGGGATTAGTCGCATGTTCATCTACCGGTGCATAATACTGTTTAAGGAGACTGGAGATATCAAATACCGCCGGACACCTGTCGGACCGTCCACATACAGTTCGCACTCCACAAGTCTTCAAAGCCGTCAAATCAAGAATTCAGCGAAATCCGCTCCGAAAACAGAAAATCATGGTCCGTGAGATGAATATCACGCAAAAGTCCTTGAGTCGAATTATTAAAAAAGACTTGGGACTTGGTACCTTCCAACGTCGCACTGGATATTTGTTAACTGCAGCTTTGGGAAAAAATAAGGTAGAAAAATCCAAACACCTTTTGCTGAAGCACGCTGATAACTTGCACAGAAAAATCTTGTTTGCGGATGAAAACATTTTTACCGTCCAGGAAAAATTTAACAAGCAAAATGATAGGGTGTATACACGGTCATCTAAGGAAAGATGTGAACTGATGCCACGGGTCGAAAAGGATCGTCACCCAGCTTCAGTCATGGTTTGGTGGGGTGTCTCTTACGGTGGGGTCACTGACTTGCATTTCTGCGAACAAGGGGTCAAAACTTCGGCAAAAGTTTACCAAAAAACCGTTTTGGAAGCTGTGGCTTCACAAGTTAACCATTCCCTGTTCCAAAACTATTCGTGGACTTTCCAGCAGAATTCTGCGCCAGCCCATAAGGCTAAGAAGACCAAGACCTGTCTTCAAAACAATTTGCCAGCTCTCATTTGCTCTGAAGAATAACCGTCTGGCTGCCCTGATCTGAACCCACTGGATTACAAATTGTGTACTTACTTTTACGTTGGAAGTAGATCTAACAAACTTTGAAATAATTTGCTAGAAGGAAATTGGTAAATATTGCTTAAAGCGCAAATACAATATCAAAATACAATCGCCGAAATTGTAACGTTCCAGTCCGAGATCGAGATAAACCTTATGAATAACAAATGTAGCATTTATGGCTTAATTTCTTGTTTATATAAAATATTATTAAATTCCACGAGTTATAAGAGAGACAAAACTAATGCTCTAGGGAATATAACGTTTCAATTCTCGTTTTGGTTCAATTGGATTTTTATCGATAATTTAAAAATTTCCTTCAATTTTTGCTAATATGTTGCATGCCAAGTATAGCGATCTGCTTTATTTCCCTAATCCATACTAATTCCACAAGGAGAAAAAAGTCACAGAAATCGTATAAGTATACCAGAAGAGAAGGCAAAATGGTAAGGGAGAAATCTCAGATAGTGCAAAAATTTAGTTTTTTCTTGTTTTTCAAGCAAACTTCACCAGCTACACTATTTCAAATCGATAAATTCCCAGCAGAGTATAGCAAAAGAAAATCAACGAAAAGAAAGAAATAAGTCTCAAAAATCTTTCTGTAGCTGATTGCTAAAAATTCCTGATTACAAAGTTCAGCTTTTATGCTAAAAAGAAACTCGTAACAAACTTAAAATCAACATGGAAACATGCACGCACTGCCACCACTCACTCATACACTCACTCCCTAACTCACTCAAGTGTGTTATTTATGTATGTATGTATGCAAAATTATTTTAATGGTATTCGACGAATTCACGTACAAGGCATCGGATTACTATCGCTTTATTTTGGTTGTTGTTTTTATTTTACTTTCACACAATAATCTACTAAACTCAACAACATTTGGACAAACTTTTTTTTGTGATAGTTTTTTAAATCTCGCTAAGTGCGTGCGTAAATTAACTGGATTTAGGGCAATTTGTATTCGATGGAAGTAACAATAGCTATAATAAACACACACACATAAACATTAATTACCTAATATTATGGGCATACCTTTTCAGTGGCGGTTCAGGAGAGGAAGCTAAAAGGGCTTCATTACAATCGCTCAATCACAAATAGTTAAAATTTCATATGAAAATATCAATATTTCGATACTTTGGTCCGATTTTTTGTCTAAATTGTGGAAATTAACTTAAGGTCGAAGATTTTTTTTTTTTGTTGTTACAGCAAATTCAGGGTGTACTCCTACGAATGCAGAGCATTGTGTTGATTGGAAGGAAGATTGATTGGTGGGAGGAAGAAAGTGGGAGAATGAGATAGGGAACAGAATCACTGGAGTACACGCCTTCGCATTGGCATCGCGTAGTTAGTATACTCGACTACTGACCAGAGTGCCCGAGTTGAAATCTGGGCACAGGCTTTAGCCTGAAAAATAATTTTTCTACACGGCTCCACCTCTTGACAGGCAATGCCAAACCTACAAGAGTAAAAATTGTCTAAGAAAAGATTTCCACTTTGCCGTTCGGATACGGCATAAAACTGTAGGTCTCTTCCATTCATGTAAAAATGCAACACGCACTACATGAGCTCGGCCTAGGCCCTCAATATACAGGTTACTTGAAAAGTTTCTGCCCTAATTATGAAAAGCAGCTATTTTATTTAGTTTTGGTTTTTTATTCATTATTATCTAATGGCAGTTCAATACACTTAGTCCAGTGCTCCCAACATTAAAGTACGATTCCGGAAGGTCTGCTAAATATGCCTCTAATTGGCAAAGCTATAGCTTCTTCATACGGCGAAAAACGCTTTCCACGAAGAACGCATTCAGATTTCGGAACAGGTAGTAGTCGCTCGTAGTCAAATCTGGTGAATACGGTGGATGGTCAAGCAATTCGTACTTAAATTCCTTGAATTTAGCCATTGTGAAAACACTTGTGTGAGGACGTGCGTTGTGTTGATCAAAAATGATTTTTCTCTTCTTTAAACCGGGTCTTTTTTCGCGTATTACTGCATCCAGTTTATCCAAAAGGTTACAATAGTATTCTGAGTTTATTGTTTTACCTTTCTCAAGATAATCAATGAAAAGAATCACTTTTGCATCCCAGAAAACAGTAGCCATAACCTTTTTTGCCGATCGTTCGTGTTTTGTCTGCTTTGACGCCGAACATCCAGCTTCAGTCCACTGCAAAAAGTTGCTGTTTCAATTTAGGATCATGATGATAGACCCAAGTCTCATCCACAGTTATGAAACGACGCTTAAAATCTGATTTATTTTACTTAGAACGTTCCAAATAGCACTGAGAAATTCGTTTTCGATCGAGTTTTTGTTGAATTGTTAACGCATACGGCGCTATTTTTTCAAACAGCTTTTTCATATGTAGTTCTTCATATGAAATACTGGTGGTATACTCATTCTTCTGAGATGCCTATGGTATTTCACACATAGTCGCACTTGGATTTTTACAAACAATAACATGTACTTTTTCAATGATTTCTGGTGTCGAGGCACTTTCTGAATGTGGTTCATCTTTAATACTTGTACGAGCACGTTTAAATTTAGCAATCCAATTTTTTACTGTTGCATGTGAGGGAGCACATTCGCCTAACACATTTAACATATCTGTATGCATTTCTTGTCCAAGTAAACCTTTTTTAAATACAATAAATACTCAATAATGGCTCGATTTTTACATTTTTACATTAAAAAAAAAAATTCTGGGACACGTCAACTTGAAGCACTTGTTAAACAAAGAATGGATTGACAGTTTGTTTTGAAACTTTACATACGAAACATACTACACATACGAAAGATGAAATCATACATTGAACATAAATTCACTACTCCACTAGTACTATCTATGTGTCAGGCTCGAAACTTTTCAAATAATTTGTATATCAGTGTGCAATAGCCGAGTCGATCTGTTTGTCTCTGTTCGTTTCTGTGCACACCTTCACCCAAATAAAACTTTAGCAATCTAACCCACACATTTCTTATAGTCAGAAATAGTTTTAAAACAGTAAAATTTCGGGAATCGATCAAGAGGTCGTGGAACCTCACATGCACGAAAATTTCGTAGAAAAGTGATATTGAAATAAATTCTAATGCATATTAAATAAAATTAAATCAGATTCGATACACTACTTCATTGTGATATCTTTTAAGATAATTGTTCTCTAAATTAGAGATGGGCGCGTGCCGTGATTTTCGTCGTAACACGGCATGTCACTAAAAAATTCACCCGTTAGCGTGAGCTAATTTTGTATAAAATCATAAAAATATCGTAAGTACGCGTGTATGAGATTTTATCGTGAATGGATTTAGCGTTAATCAATTTCTCCGCGGCTCACGGTAAATTTTGTTAAAATTAGCTTGCGCTGCTGCTGTTTTTACATAATTATTTTGTTTTTAATGCCCAATTTACTTTACGTTACTTTACTTTTAATGGCACAACTGCCCATGGAGGGCCTAGGCCGAGCTTTTCGCATCGTCATGTTGTGCGTGTTATATTTGTACATTAATGGAAAGGGCCTACAGTTTAATGCCGAATCCGAACGGCGAAGTGAAAAGTTTTCATAGGCAATTTTTACTCTTGTAGGTTTACCATTGCCTGCCAAGAGGTGGTGCCGTGTAGAAAAACTATTTTTCTTACTTTTTGATTTTGCCTGTGCCGAGATTCGAACCCCGGACGCTCTGCGTAGCAGTGTAACGCACTACCACTACGCCACAGCGACCATTATTAATGCCCAATTGCTTTCTTGAAAATAGTTGATGCTTTTGTGTCACTTTGTCTTCAACATATTTCACCAAGATCAGTGCTGCAAAAAAATTCAGTTTAGAAATTGAAGATGACTTAAACAGGGATACATTAGGTCGTCGTTACAGCCTGCTCCCATTAGTTAATAATATCAATGTTAGTCGATCTAATTAGGTGTAAATCGTGTAAAAAAATGTCAGATATTCTGATACCAAAATTCTTTTGTAATGATGTTTTCCGTGAGTATTCGGGCGTGAGTCGTAAATTTTAGGTTGTGAACTTGAGCAAAAATAAAAACTCGTTTCCGAGCGTACGTGAACTTAAAAATTGCGTCGTCAGTATGCGTGATCGTGAGTTGAAAACCTTTCACGAACGCATCTCTAGTTTAAATGGCGTGCAATAGTCACGCTTACCTTTCATGCAACATAAATATTCAAATGGCGATATCAACAGAATGGGCGAAGCAAATTAAACTAACTTCGGTGCACTATTGAGAAATTTATCACGCCTAACTGATACAACTGAAATCTTCTAATTAAAGTTTGGTACATTAAGTAGTTGTTGTTGTTGTTTAAATGATTATCTTCTCTTGAGGGCACAATGAGGGCACCTCATTAGTCTGTCATTTTGATACCATAACCTCATTTTTATTTGTTTTCATTATTGTCAAAAATGGGTCTCCCATTTTTCACGGACTGTCAAATCCACCTTGTGAGATCTAGAGAGAATAACAGATTTCCAATTCCAACCCCATAGATATCGACAATTCTGCCAAGGAAAGGTCTTTCTAGGGAGCGAGGCCCAAGCTATACCCGGGTAGGTCGCAAACATATTGAGTGAAGCTTTCTGCTTCATCTCTGTCATTGCAACTGCGTCGGAAAGTATTGTGAGGGATGATGTTTAACCTAGCTGCATGTTTCCCTACTTATTGCTCAGTGAGAAATACAGTTTGTCTGGCTAGGTTTGGTCGGGAATAGTTTAGTAGCTGTTTGGTTTTTTGGGTATCGTATTTTGGACATGTCTTTTTTGCTATGACACAGGTGGAGAGTTTCTGATTTGCAGTGGATAAATGAGAGAGAATAGATCAAAGCCGATTCTGCTTTAACCACATCAAGAGCAGACCCTCACTGAGCCAGTTCATCTCCCATCTCGTTACCCTCAATATTCCTATAGCCGAGAAGGATGATACTTAATTAAATTATTTGGTCCGAGAACTATCCTAATCAGATAATGACTCGCTCATGTGCCACTCTCGAACGTTATTTTTCATCCAGTTTTTGATTTATTTTTAGGTCTCATTTTCTAGTCGGGTTTTTTCCAAAGTCTTTAGGTTTCATTTGTAATCTAGTTTTTGGACAGATTTTAAGCTTGATTTTGGGTCCAAGTTTTGATTTGGAGTCTTGTCCGATTTCTAGCCTAATCTAGATCGACTTTGAATATATTTTTTTGCTTTTTGGTACAGTGGTCTACTTTTGATCTGAGTTTTGGGCAACATTTTATATTTTCACAGTTTGACTTTCAGTCCGACTTTTTATCTGAATTTCTAACTGACTTTTCGTAAAATTTGTGATCTGAATTTGGTCTCCATTTTGATTAAGTTTGGTGATATTTTTAAGTCTAGTTCTTAATTTGAATTTAATTTGTGTTCAGTTGACTTTTAACTCAATATTTTGGTCTGAATTTCGGTGTGGTTAATCCGGACTATGATTTCATAATTGTATCTAGTCTCCTCTCAAAAGCATTTTAAGTGATCTGCTGCACTTTGTTTTATTATACTTCTCATAACATTTTTCTATAATTCCTTTTTTTTTTTGTTTATGATTTTTTGTGATTTTTTTTGCTACTTGGTTTTCCAAGTTTATATTTCTGACAGTTCACGCGTGATTCTTGACATGTGTCAAAGTAAAAAGCACTCAGTTTGGTTTGCCATTTCATCATGAATAGACTTACGCCTGAACAACGTTTTCAAATTATTGAAATTTATTGTAAAAATTCGTGTTTTGTGCAAAATGTGTTTCGCAAGCTACGTCCATTTTATGGCTACGTCATAATCGACCCACAGGCTATTCAGTTCATTGTGACCAAAATGTCACAATAATTGTGACAGTTTCACTTTATTGGACATCAATCCACTGAATCGTATCCAAAGAATGCGTACCGAAGAAAATATTTTTGAAGAGAATATTGCTGCTGCATCCGCTGTATCAGTGTTGAAGAAGATCGCGACCGGATGGACGGCGCCGATCGCAGCAATTGCCACCTGGAAGATTTTACGCAGAGATCTCGGATTAATGCCATACAAAATACAGCTGGTGCAAGAACTGAAGCCAGGCGACCTACCACACCGTCGAATTTTCGGTGAATGGACCTCAGGAAAGCTTGATGAGGATCCGTTTCTTTATCGCAAAATTGTATTCAGCGACGAGGCTCATTTTTGGCTCAATGGATACGTGAATAAGCAGAATTGCCGTATTTCGTATTTGGAGTGAGGACCAGCCAGAGGCAATTCAGCAGCTACCAATGCATCCCGAAAAATACACTGTTTGGTGCGATTTATGGGCAGGCGGCATCATTGGGCCGTGCTTCTTCAAAGACGATGAAGGCCGCAACGTTACGGTCAATGGAGAAAAGTACCGGTACCGTTCGATGATAACTGACTTTTTTTTGCCGAAAATGCAAGAATTGCACTCGGCCGACATGTGGTTCCAACATTACGGTGCCACACACGCGAAACCATGCATCAATTGAGAGGCGAATTTGGTGAGCAGTTATCTCAGGTTTTGGTGCAGACAATTGGCCTCCAAGAACCAAAATCGTGTGATTTGACCCCATTAGACTATTTTTTGTGAGGCTATGTTAAGTCTCTTGTCTATAGGGACAAGCCAAACACGATTGCTGCTTTGGAAGCCAACATTGAACGCGTCATTGCAGCATTGGTGAGATTCCGAGATCCCGGCTGAAATGTGTGGAAAAGTGTGCCAAAATTGGACCTTCAGAATGGACCACTTGAAGCGTAGCCAACAAGCGGGCAACATTTAAGTGAAATTATCTTTAAAAAGAAAATGATTTATCGATTCTAATAAAAATTTCTTCCACTTTTGTACAATTTCTGTGTTGTTTTGAATTTTCAAAAACCAAGCTCTTAAAAAATCACCTTTTATAAATATTGCTGGTATTGTACCCGTAAAGTAGTCATTAAAAGCACTAATGAAGAAAAATTCTAGTTTCATTTTGCATTCCAGCTTATGTATTTTCCGAAATGTATTCGATGTTTAACATTCTCCCCTAATTTAGTGATGCCAACCCCACTTCAAATTTAAATCGTATAGATCTGCCACTGCACATACAAACATGGATGGACAGATAGATGGATTGTAGAGATGTTATAGGAATCACTGCTGTTGATGGAATTTTTCAATTGCAACACATTAAAATTGTGTCAACTTTGTATGTGCTGCTTGCTACCTTCAAGCATAAAGCCCAAACAATTTTGTGTAAAGTAGAAAATACTTACATATGTACATACATAAGTACATATGTGTATATGTGAGTGAGTTCATGTGTTTGTGTATGTAAATGAAAGATTTAATTTGCAAAGGATATGTAAGTATGTGCTATACAAGGATATGGTTGCAAAATGTCATTGCAGTGTCATTGTTGCTGTCAGTGTGTCACTGTCACTGTTACTGTTACTGACTGAGACTGCCATTATTACTGTTGCTGTTGTTCTGCTACTGTTGTTGTTATACTGCTGCTTCATAGCTGCTGCTACTGCTGCTGCTTCTGCTGTCACAAGGATGAAGAGATAATCATGCACATGATACTCTTTTACTCTGTAGTATGCACATAGTTTGTAGCGAAAATATTTTATGGGTAATTTTAACAACATTTCACTAAGCAAAGTAGTTTATAGTTTGGCATACATATCTACTTATGTGTATGTAGACATACATATGTATATATTGTACTTTAATGCATACGTATTTTTATACGAGCTTGTTATAAGGAGAGATTGAATTATAAAATAAATCAGCTTAAGCGCTTAATAAAGCTTATATGTTCATGCACATAATTGGGTATTAAGTATGTTATAAAATAAGAGGAGGAAGTAGATTTTTGTTGAGTGCGTTGTCTACGTACGGCGTAGATGAAGATGTTTAGGTGTATGTGTCACATTAATTAACATGAACATCTTTCAATTATAATTGTTTTCTCATCACTATCATTTTAAAAATCTTTGGCATTAGTAACTTTTCTATAAGTTCATATTCTTATATCATTCTGTCAATCTCTATCATCTCTATCATCTCTATTATCTCTATCATCTCTATCATCTCTATCATCTCTATCATCTCTATCACCTCTATCATCTCTGTCAAGCACCGGGAACTGGTATTATTCATTCAAATTTATTGTATCGCGTTCAAAGTAGGCCCCTTCCGAAATAATATGTACACTTATGCCAACGTATAATCCAAACATCAACACATTTTTCAAACGCATTTCCAGGAATCGACTTCAGTTCTCTTTTCCGTCTTCTCTCAATTGAAAACGAGTGCCTCGAAGTGGTAATTTGAGTTTTGTAAAGAGCTAAAAGCAAGCCGGAGCCATATCCGATGAATACGGTGGTTGTTCGAAGATATTTATTGAGTTGTTGGCCAGAAATTCGTTCACAATGATAGCACTGTGAGATGGTGCGTTGTTGTGGTGCAAAATCCATGGGTTTCCTTTCCACAAACTTGACTTTTTCGACGAATTTTGGATCTCAAAACCACTTACTTAATGACAAGATAATATTCTTTATATACCGCCTGACGTTCTGACAAGAATTCCGAATACGTAACACCGCGATAATCAAAGAAAACAGTCAACATTGCCAACAAGAACAAGACAAAACTTCCTCCACATCTCGACCGCTTTTGAATGCACACTGTACCACTCATATGCAGCGATTCCCTATGTGGCAACCTCTCTGCATATGAAAAATATAAAATTATTTCTATTTAATTTTACTTACAATGTTCACCAACATTGAATTTATTCTTACTTACCTTTTGTATCAACCCTGAATTCAATTCAGCAAAATATGTATATATAATTCTCTCTCTCTATCATCGTGACCTTCAAAGAAGCCAATACGTTTTTTGTACCTCTGAGTTGATATTAAATTTGCATTAAATAAATGAATTTAAGTTTAAATAAAAATTAAAAAGCAGTTGCCTATCTCGCCACCGGGACACCGAATAAACCGAAGAAAAAACAACTGTAATCGTTCTGTTATATTTTCAGCGAATCGAGACATGAATCTCCATTTGCAATAGAAAATTTGAGACAAAAATTCTGTGTTCGATATTTTTATTCATTGTAAAAATCGCAAAACATACTTGAGATGAACTGATAAAATCGAGCACTGTAAGCAAACTAAATGACAGGTTTTGTCAGGATAGAGGATAGGGGTGCCAACTTAACGGCAAAGAGAATTTTTACTATCTCTTTAAGCGGGCTTTTTAAATGATCTTTACTTTACGGTACTTCTTTGACAGAATGTCTGTATGTCAATATTTGCATACGTGTAAGTATATTTCCAGTTACCTTCAGAATACATTAAGAAAATCTTACCAGACACATGGCAGCAGAAAAAATAAATTCCATTTTGAGTATTTAACTATGTGGGCTTATCAAAGTTTCTGCTTTAACATAAACAATGTTAAAGAGACGTTAAATTCTTATCATTATTGAAATTCTTATCTTAAAAGTGAAGTAAAACGATATTCCCTCCATCTACCCGTACCTATGTACATATGTAAAAATACCATATCTAACAACAGAAAAATCGTTTAAGTACTTAGTACATCAGAGATGATTAAAAAGCAAACGCACGTGAGTGAGTATTTATAGTGCATATACTTTCCTAGATGAGTTTATGGCCTATTGCTATTGGGTCATATAAAAAGTATCCGCGGTTGGTACCCACAAATCTGTCATGTGGTTGATGTTTAAAGCTTTCGCTATCTCCTGGCGGCTTGCGAGTCGATATTGCTCCACCAGTTGCAAAATTTCATCGCCCTTTTTACTGGCTTTCAGTGCATCTTTGATATCAAAATTTCCGGAATTGAATCGAGCAAACCACTCCTGGGTCCGGCGTTCACTCACAGCATCCTCACCGTAAAATGCCCAAATTTTTCCGTATTTTTTTGTAGCAGTTTTATCTTTGTTATAGTAGGTATGTAATATAGCATCACATAACGTATATCTTCAGATATTTCACTCATTTCACTCATTTTCAATTCAATGTAACTTTTTACACTAGCAACAAATTACTCAACTCTCTTCACACAAAATGTAGCCTTTCAAACATGAGTTCGTTTGACATAATCGAGCTAGTGTTGCCAGATTTGTGTGTAGTAACACCAAAAACGGCGGATACTTTTTATATTACCCAATATTTTCATGTTTATAACTACTTTCTTGATGTGAGTGTATATAAAATGTGCTTGTGTAGGTGGTTTAGCACCACTTCATGCCTAAATCATGCATCGATTTAAATATTTACTATGTACATATATATGTATGTACTCGGATGTTGGAATGAAAGAAATCCTTTAGATTTTCAATTAAAATGAGTACTAATTTGATGCATTTTCATTTTAACAACCTCATTTGAATCTCACTGACTACCTACATTACATACTACCTACACATGCACATTCTTGAATACGTCTTACCATTTTCCAATTTGGCATGTCATTCAAACATGTAATATTCAGCGAACTTTGTTACGATACTCCAGGATGATTTAGTATTTTCGCAAATGTTGTAGAATAAGTATGTGAGAGTAGAAGTTTTCATTTATATTTCAGTTAATAGTCTGGAGCATTTTAAGCTTTAAAATTTCATTATAATATTAGAATTATAAGAACAGCGGAAGAATAGGTTTTTCTTTTTATTTAATCAATTCAGTCACTGTTATATTAAAGTAGATATAATTACAGGTTTTTACTTAATATAGACTAAGTAATGTTAGCACCAAAGTGTCGATTTGCACTCTGACTTTTGAGTAGCAGCGACTTAGAACAGAGTTAAACTGACAGGATTCTATACAAAAGAAGTGACAAAGAAATATTAGAATAGAAATGAAGATATATTTATGTAGACATAATATATGATTTAACCGCTAGCAACTAAGTCACTCTGATCTGTTGAAAATGTGTAATGAAATCAGACTCAAGAAAATGAAATGATTCTAAAGCAGCTGCAATCTTTCATAGAAGCGGGGAAACCCGTCTTTCATTTTTTAACACATGATGACCGATCATCGGTAGTAGTGCCAACTAAGTAAGTAAGTAATGTCATTGAGTTATAGGCTCCACATTGCTAAGTAGTAAGTGTGTCAAGAAACTGCAAGGGAGCATAACCCTTGCCTATTCTGCTCTGTACACTTACAAAAAAGCTTAATGGAAGATTCCAAAAAAAAATAAAAGTAAAAGCGAATTTCATTTAATATAGAAAAGAATAATAATCCAATACTATGCCAATATTTAAAAAATATTTTCCTTCAAGGAGTTTAAGGAAAAAAAAGTTTAAGGAGGGCTTATAGGAGCCTGTGAAACGATTTTTATTTTCAACATATTTGGTTTTTACTCCAACCATCCAACTCCTCTCTATACTTTTAGTACATGCTACAATATTGATTGGAGAAGCAGGTACATATATGGGAAACCAATATTTTTTTTTGGATATTTTTTAATGACTAATTTTACTTCCCAAATTAAGCGAAAGCGAGAGACCTTTTATTGTTACTACTGGGTTCATGGAATTACTGTGAGTTGAAGTTTTTGTTATGTATTTTTTTTATTCACCTTTAAAATTTGAGAGAGATTAACGCTACGTATAAAGAATATATAATTATCCCATGCGATATATGTATACCTGTTTCTTTGTGTTAAGTAAATTTTTTTTCATATGCATGCACAATCATCAGATTAACGCAAGCATGTATGATTAACAATTATGCACAAAATATATACTTATTTTTTTAACACTTAGTTTAGATTAGTTTTTTCTTTTTGCATTTATAAACAACAACAATTTAATGAATTAATGCATATATCACACTTCAAATCTTTAAAAATTTATAATTTCTAACTGAACTAAGTTCAACTAATTAAGTTTCGTAAGTTGTTGTTCTAAATTATAATATAACCATATATAACGCTGAAGAAGAAAGACGCGAGTTCAATGATATCGAAATGTTGCGGGACAGGAACGAGGTCCGAATATTCTTTCAAAGAATAAGACGCCTGACTGATGGTTTGAAGACCGGGGCCTCTTCCTGCAAGGATGAAGACGGAATTCTGGTTACAGATGTTCAAGGAATAATGAGATTATGGAGGGAGCACTTTTCGCAGCTGCTTAATGGCGATGACGGCAATAATCCCGCCACTGCGGAATTTAATCCGGAAACCCCAATCACGGACGGCGTTGAAGTATCGCCGCCTGACTATGAGGAGGTCTTAACAGCCATTGCTCGGCTGGAAAACAATAAGGCTGCAGGTGCAGATGGCCTGCTTGCTGAGTTGTTTAAGACAGGAGGCGAAGAGCTCAAAAAACACATGCATGAGCTTCTATGCAGAATATGGTCGGATGAAAGCATGCCAAGTGATTGGAACCTCAGCGTACTCTGCCCAATCCATAAGAAAGGTGATTCCACGATCTGCGCCAACTACCGTGGAATAAGCCTTCTTAATATTGCATATATGGTAAGGTTCTATCGAGCGTACTGTGCGAAAGACTGAAGCCCATCGTCAACAAACTGATTGGACCTTATCAGTGTGACTTCAGGCTTGCTAAATCCACCATCGACCAGATATTCACACTACGCCAAATCCTGGAAAAGACCCGAGAAAAACAGATCGTCACCCATCATCTATTTGTCGATTATAAAGCCGCCTTCGACAGCACGATTAGGTTTGGTATCTCTGCAAAGCTCATTCGCCTTTACAAAATGACACTGACTGACACCACCAGCGCAGTGAAAATTGGGACAGACCTCTCCGCGCCATTTGATGCGTAAATAGTTTTCATACAAGTTTACCTCCTATCTTGCGACTTCTTTAACTTTATGCTGGATAAAATAATACGAGCTGCGAACATCGACTTCTCTGGCACTATTTTCTACAAGAGTGTCATGCTGCCAGTATACGCTGATGTTATTGACGTCATTGGCACCAACGCTCGAGCAGTCAGTGCAGTATTTTCCAACCTGGAAAGGGAGTCTCGTCGAATGGGTCTAGTGGTGAACGAGGACAAAACGAAATACCTTGTGTCAACAAACAAAGAGTCACGGCGTCTTGGACAAAATGTCACTGTTGACAACTACACTTTTGAAGTCGTCAAGGATTTCGTATATCTAGGATCCAGCATAAACACCAACAATAATGTCAGCCTTGAGATCAAACGGAGATAAACTAGGCAATTGAGAAGTAGAGCCCTCTCTCGACCGACGAAAATAACGCTCTATAAGTCCCTCATCCTTCCCGTCCTAATGTATGACACCGAGAAGTGGACATTGACCACCAATGATGAGAGGCTGTTAGGAGCGTTCGCGAGGAAGATATCCGATTCGTAAGATCTAACATGCATAGACGACGTGTATCGAATTAGATGAAACAATGAGCTGTATGAGTTGTACGCCGACACTGTCATAGTCAAGCGTATAAAACTCCAGCGGCTTCGGTGGCTGGGTCATGTTGAGCGAGTGGAAAAAGCGCTAGAAAGGTGTTTTATTCGAACCACGGTGGAGGAACACGCAGAATGGGACGTGTTAATCTCCGTTGGAAAGACCAGGTGCAGGGCAACCTGACTGCGCTTGGCGTTATCAACTGGCGCCAGCGCGCCCAAGGCAGAGGCGACTGGCGAAGCTTTGTAGAGGCGGCCAAGACCGATAATCGGTTGTAGTGCCAGTTAAGTAAGTAAGTATATAACGCTGAAAAGTAGGCTTTAAATTTTGTCATTTTTGCAGTATTTTAATAGTTTTTTTTGTCATAATAAATGAAATATTATTTTAACATGAAATAAGTATTTTCCGATCGTAGCCTGGAGTAGTTATATTAAAGTAGGGGATTCTAATGAAGGCAGCTCTCTGTGTCCCAAAGATAGGGTCACTATGGGCATGAACAGGATTTAGATCAGCTTGCTCCAACATATCTCTTTTTGCCAAACCTGTCAGATAGATACCTCCTATATTTTCTCTTTTTCTTTTTATACCTTCATTTTGTTTTTGGTTTGTTTTCCAAGCACGTGAATTTTATTTAGTAATGTGTGGAATTGTGCAGCGTAAAAGATAAGATGTCCCGGACTAGCTAGCAAGCAAACCAGCACGTGTAACCATTCCCTTCGTGCATTCAAACATGGCTTCGAGTTTGAGGAATACAACCTTTCAAAAGATGATGACTCTCACCTATAATTCTCACCGTTATACACAAACAATCACATTACACAGGTTTACTCTCGACACGATACGTTTATAAATTTACCCCAAAGCTACCGCATTTTACCGCATCTTCTTCCCTATTCTTTTAACTTTAAGTATTGACTATTATTTTGTGAATGCTAAGCAATCCAATAACAAGTAACTGCATTTGAAATAGCCAATTCAACTATTTAATAATAAGACTTAGAGATAAAAAGTAGTATTATGTTGCAAGTTGAAATGGTAACATTGAAAATATTCTTTCATATCTTCTAGACAGTTTAAGCATTTTGAAACTTTAAGAGTATAACCGCAAAATAATTGTATCAAATTGTCGTTATAAGTAGGAAGGGGAAACACAATTGAACTTTCCGCTTTTTTCTGCACAAATTCTCAGAGAAAATACTCGATTTAAGTAATAAACTTAATATAAAGTAAAGCATAATAATAAAGTAAAGCAGCAGCAGTCTTTAATGTTAGTGTGCGTTTACAAAAGTGATACATGTATACAAAGCACGTGTGGAGTGTATGTGTATGAGTGTTATGTTTGTGTTTGTGTTACATGTACATATGGTACAAGATTGTGTATTGTCCTCTTGAGCAATAACAATGAAATTTATATACATTATATGTATGTAATATTGTATTTCTTCAAGTGTTTCTATAGAGCAAGCATGTAAGCACTTATATAACAACTTCTTGATACTCGAATACGATTAAAACTGAGTGTTCCTAAAAGTGGTTAAAAAACAAACTTGTTTTTCTTTTAAATTACAGTCAACACACCCCTATGAATGCAGAGCATTGTGTTGAAGGAAAATAATATAAATTGGAAAAGGTGGGAGGAAGAAGGAGGAAGAATGAGAGAGGGAGTTTGGTGCAGGCAAACGTTTTTGTCTCTTTTAAATGTCAACGTGGATTTAAAAGGAAATTTTAAACAAACACTATATATCAATAAAAAAAAATTTTAATTTTTATTTTGCCATGCTTGGCTGCGTACTTGCTGCTTATATATACGCAATGCAATCAATCATTTTTAATTAAATATAATAAAAATCACGTATACGACATGGTGTGACAGTCATTGCGAACGAAGGCAACGCATTAATTTTATGGAAGTTGCTTAAGTTAGCGAATATAATAAGTGTTTTATCAAATTTATACCAACGAAAATTTATACATTCGAACATTTCTTGTTTCAGCAATTATAATTTCTGTCTTCAGTAATTACTTTAATTGAATAAATTAAGAATATCCTTAGCTCAGAAAAAAAAAACTCTCTTAATGTATTATTAATAAGTAAATGAGAAAAACAAAAAACGAGTTAGTTGAATACAATCTGAAAAACAGAAGTACCCGTACATAGGTGTGTGTTTGTATGTATGTTTGGGTTTGAAAGGAAAACCACACATCCTCACATCGCACATACAAATACAGAAAGAATGAAAGTGAGTGAGTGAATAAAGTTGAAAAATACAACAGTTTTACCATTAATAAAACCACATAATATGGCCGCTGATACTGATTCTGACGTTACCACAGCTGCTTCGTCACCAGAGCATCGTCGTGTCGTGCTCAGTGTTGGCGCGTCTGTTGTCATCATCTCAAAGAGGTGTTAAATGAAAAATAGCAAAAACAACCAAAGAAAAACGACAACAACAACAATTATTTTCTTTTGTTTGCTTGTTGGCTGTTAAGTTTTAGCAGAAGGAGACAAAAGTTTATGAAGAAGGAACACGAGATAAGTGAGCTGAGCTAAAACCTGCTGCTTTTTAAATTTACAAGAATGCAGTGAAAACTATCAACTTTTACATTTGTTTGTAGATGAGAATGCAATCTGAAACAGGGTGTAATTTAAAGCCTAATCTTTGCGTATATACTCATAATAAAGGGTGATTTTTATAAGAGTTTAGTTTTTGAAAATGAAAAAAAAAACAGAAATTTTACAAAAGTGAATGAAATTTTTATTTGGATCGATAAATCAATTTCTGCCATTTACTTTTTAAATATAATTTCCCTTAAATGTTGCCCGCTTGTTGGCTACGCTTCAAGTGGTCCATTATGAAGTTCCAATTTTGGCACATTTTTCACACATTTCGGCCGGAATCTCACAAGTGACGCGTTCAATGTTGGCTTCCAAAGAAGCAATCATATTTGGATTGTCCCTATAGACAAAAGACTTAACATAGCTCCACAAAAAATAGTCTAACGGGGTCTAATCACACGATATTAGTGGCCAATTGACTGCACCAAAACGTGAGTTTAACTGCTCACCAAATTCGCCTCTCAATTGATGCATGGTTTTGCGTGCAGTGTGGCATGTGGCATGTGGCACCATCCTGTTGGAACCACATGTCGGCCGAGTCCAATCCTAGCAAAAAAAGTAATATAATCAAACGGTACCTTTCTCCATTGACCATAACGTTGCGGCCTTCATCGTCTTTGAAGAAGTACGGCCCAATGATGCCGCCTGCCCATAAACCGCGCCCAAAAATACATATTTCGGGATGCATTGGTAGGTGCTGAATTGGCTCTGGCTGGTCTTCACTCCAAATACGGCAATTCTGCTTATTCACTTATCCATTGAGCAAAAAATGAGCCTCGTCGCTAAATGGACGTACTAAGCTTGCGAAACAATTTTTTCACAGAGCACTAATTTTTATAATAAATTTCAATAATTTGCAAACATTGTTCAGGCGTAAGTCTATTCATGATGAAATGGCAAACCAAACTGAGCATAAATCAAGTAACAGCTGTCAAAAAGACCAACTCCGAAAAAAGTATTGCCAGATTGAAAACCACACTTCTAGAAAAAACACCCTTTAGAATTTAGTTTATTTCAGGGCATTAGGCTTTAGAGAATATAAATCCTCCTATAATTTTCTTTTAAAAATCTGCTGAAATAAAAATTAATTGAAAGAAGCCTGATTCATTTTCTGTTAATTAAATAAACTCTTCTAGTTCCCAGTTCAGGTCAAAGCAGTAAAAGTGGAATGCATACATGTGGAATAAGTAAAGTATCTAAGTACAAGCAATCATGCTATCACAGTTTCTCACATTGGCTTTTGCCAGGCTTTCAAAACACCAAAAACGTATAATATCACAACGTCTCGCTATCTCGCTTATTCTTAGAGGATATTCAATAGCGTCATTGGTATGTGTTGTTTTAACAACAGCACAGATTTAGCATACTACTTTTATCTTATTATGTAGAGTTTTATATAGAAATTGAGCCAGCTTGGATTTCGGTATTTTTCCAAGTGTTATCATTTTTACCCTATCATTTTGCTTGTTAAATTTTTCCTGCACGGTAATAATTTTTTCATCCGTAAACAAGATTTTTCTGTGCAAGTTAACAGCGTGCTTCACCAAAAGGCGTTTGGATTTTTCTACCCTATTTTTTTCGAAAGCTGCAGTCAACAAATGTCCGGTTCGATGTTTGAAGGCACCAAGTCCCAAGTACTCTTTCTTAATAATTCGACTCATGGACTTTTGCGTGATATTCATGTCACGAGACATGATTTTCTGTTTTCGGAGCGGATTTCGCTGAATTCTTGATTTGACGGCATTGAAGACTTGTGGCGTGCGAACTGTACGTGGACGGCCCGACCGGTGTCCGGCGGTCTTTGATATATCCAGTTTCATTAAAGAGTATTGTGCACCGGTAGATGCACTAATCCCGAGTGGGCGGAGCGTGTTGAAAATATCGCCTTTTTTCATTTCACACTTAAAAAGTGCTATAACAGCGATACGGTTCTCATTATCTGATCGCTCCATGGTGAAAGCTGAGACAATTTTGAATTCCCGTTACAGACTAATGCTATAAAGGTTAGCTTTCATAAACCACGTGGTAATAACAGGGTATGTTCAATTCTACTTTTGGAATGGGTGTGTTCAATATTGTAACAGTATTAATGTCCCTACTAAGTAGTATTAGCTAAAGTATCAAAAATAGTAGGGTAAACAAAGTGACACACTCACTAAACCAATAATTTTTCCCACAGAGTGTAATGGACAAATACTTCATCCATACCAAGTATTAAGTAGTACCATACTACAATTTGTTCTTGATATATGCCATAAAGAAAATTCAAGTCATTTGATAGGGGCTACTCCCATTTAATAATTTCACCCACATTTCTTCTGTAGCATGGCATTATCAAATCGCGGTTCTGTACTGGTTCCGGAGATAGTATACACAAACAAAAAGTGTGATAGGTAAGATCGTAACTTTTTCACTGCTCAGTAAATATCACATGAAAAATTGAATCAAAAATATGATTACCAAAGTTTGGACGTTATATATTCTTTTCAAAAATCGGAGTAAAATAATTTATTTACGAGATGTTGTGCAACCGATTTACACTTCCTATTTGGGTAAATACATGCCATATATAAATACATACCCTAGTTTTTAACCATTTTCCCCCAATTTGCAGGTATTTACCAATTGAATATTTGTACATATCCCATCTCTACATATATGGTATAAATACATACATACATTCTTACAAGCATATTTATATCTTCAATATAGCATTTCACCAGTCCAAGATTTTTGGTGTGAATTCTTGGAGATAAAATAAATTTTGGCCTATTCCGAGGGAATGAGGGGGTCAAGTGTGCGGAAAAGTATAAATACAAAGACGCAACATGAATATAAAGAATAAGTGTTCTCCTGAATCTAATACTACTTAAATATACTTCTTCCTTTCTTTTAATGGCAGAACAGCCCATGGAGGGCCTAGGCCGAGCTTTACGCATCCACTCATGTTGTGTGTGTTATATTCGTACTGAATGGAAGGGACCTACAGTTTTATGGCGAATCCGAACGGTGAAGTGAAACGCTCTGCATAGGCAATTTTTACTCTTGTAGGTTTGCCATTGCCTGACCCCAGAAGGTGGTGCAGTGTAGAAAAATAATTTTTTCTACTTTTTGATTTAGCCCGTGCCGAGATTTGAACCTCGTTCACCCTGCGTACACAGCAACCACTTGTACATTATTTCAGAGTTATTCACCACTTAAACCAAGGAAATATGGAAAATTTTCATGATGGTATTAAAAAAAAAATTTTCATCTACAGAAACATATGAGGTCATAGGTTTGTTATTTTATCGAGATGAATTTGTCAGTTTAAATACAAAATAATGAAATTAACCATTTGCTGGTTTTTAAAACTATCTTCTAAATATCCGACGGCTAATTGAAAAGCTTCTCTTAGTCAATTTTTGCTCTATGATGTTTGACATTGTCCCTGCCAAGAGGTGATGAAATGTAAACAATTATTTTCTACTTCTTTTGATTTTTACCAGTACCGAGTTTTAAACTCGGGCACTCTGCGTAGCTACTCCATGGCGACCACACGCTTATGGTATTTCAACCTAATAAATAATATCAAAAATTTAGTAAATTTTAAAGATAACTAGTTTTTACTAATTTCTAAATGAGCTGTATGAACAATCGTACAGTTTTTCCAAATGAGTTAAGACGGACTAAAAGGGTTCCGATATTTTTGGCCATCAATATCAATCGTGATCAGGCATCGATTTGCCTGGAAATTTTAAAATGGAAAATGTAATATTTTAAATACACAATTCGTAAAACAAAGCAGTTACTTTCCTTGTTACGATTGCAATTGAAATATTGCTGAAAGAGTTCATAGAAATGCGAAAGAAATTCTGAACTGTTTAAGGAACCTAATTTAAATTATATGAAAATCTATAAAAAATTATGAATAAAATATATCTATGTATGTATATGTGGTGTAAAGCAAAACAAAAGAAAACCAAACATTTGCAATGAATAATAACATTCAAGTTGAATAAATTGCAGCCTCTCGCTACGCATTCAATCAATTTATTAAATCCAATTGCATTTTACTGCCTTCTACTTTAATGAACAAATGAAAACCATACAAAATCTGTTAAATATTTTAGTTTTTAATTTCTTTATTTTACTGAAAAACTTTTATACTACTGTGGGCAAAAGTTAATAAGACTTTGTTCATATTTTCAAATATTTTTATTCATTCTTCCAAATCTATTTCGTCCCCTTCAAAGTAATCCCCCCCGGCCCCAATACACTTGTGCCAACGTTTTTCCCAATTCTCGGAACAGTTGTTAAGTCAATTTCCGGAATAGCCTTCAATGCGCTTAGCGATTCATGTTTGATGTCTTCCATTGACTCAAAACGGTGTCCACGAAGCGGTTTTTTGAGTTTAGAAAATAGCCAAAAGTCACACGGTGCTAAGTCAGGCGAATATGGTGGATGCGGAACGATATCAGTCGAATTTTTGGCAAAATGGTCTCGTAAAACCAATGCAGTGATTTTGGAACCAATCGTGCATTCACTCTTCTTAGGCCCAAATGATGTTTTAAAATGGTTTTTACTGATCCTTCCGATATTAATATTCCAACGATGCCAGTAAGGTCTCTGACTGTTAATCGTCGATTCTCGATTCTCGAGCACCAATTCTTTGATTTTATTGACGTGTTGATCATCAGTTGATGTTGATGGCCGTCCTGGACGTGGTTCGTCGTCAACGTTCAGCGTTCTCGACCATCTTTGAACAATTTGTACCAATCAAAAACACTTGCTCGCGACATACAATTATCACCGAAGGCCTTTTGCAACATTCTGAACGTTTCGGCACCAAAAATTTGATTCCGCACACAAAATTTAATGGAACTTCTTTGTTGAATAATTTCACTCATTGTGAAAATCGCCGAATGCACTTTTTGTACTTCAGAAAGACAAGCGTATACTAAACACTAAACACTAATGATTATTTTGATGTGACATTTGGCACAGATGTCACCGACAGTCATACCAACCTTAAAAAAATAATATTTTGATGAATGGGTTTCCGCGCGAAATTTAAATTAAAAAGTCTTACTATTTTTTGCCCACAGTAGTAAGCGGTAATTTTTAAGAAAATCACAGCAAATGAAGCAAGCGGAAATTGTACAGGTATTCCTTTTGAAGCTCCCCAAGCCCCCAAATAACGCTGCAAAGTCATTAGTTACACACAAACTGGTACGCACAGCAATTCATCATCCAAGCACAAATATATTTACTAATACATACATACATACATATGTACATACATACACGTGTACATATGTAATACGAATATTAGGTTGGTTCGAAAATATGTAATTTTCGAGATGCCTGCACCGGTGTTTTAATGCGTATACGGTTGTTGTTGTTGGAGTGGTTGCTTAAGCTGACAAAACATAATAAGTGCAAAGCACCGTTGTAATACCACAATCCTCATTTATTATTAGGTGTACAAGTATAAAACCGGTAATGACATCTCTGTGTCGCCAGGTAAAACTATACGCTCTTTCCAACCAAATCATTAGTGCCATTTCTTCGCATTTAGTTCTGTCAACAATATTCAGTTCATAAACAATCAAGTTTCATACAACAACATATTTTTTTTCGCTCGTAAAAATGTCGATTTTTGTGCCTACAAACTACGATATGCCGACATCACTGATTTTCTGTTTCCAATTGAAGAAATCTGCTTTGGATTCTCATCGAATGTTTGTGGAAGCTTAGGGTCAGCACGCTCTAGGCAGAACACAGTGCAACGAGTGGTTCAATAAGTTTAAAAGTGGCGATTTTAATGTGTGAAAAGAAGAACGTGAAAGACCACCGAAAAAGTTTGAAGATGCCGAATTGCAAGCTTTACTCGATGAGGATGAGGTTGATGGTCAAACGCAAGAAAAACTTGAAGAACAATTAAATGAGACCCAACAATGCATTTCTCAATGTTTAAAAGCCATGGGACTGATTTTGAAGGTAAGAAGATGGGTGCCGCATGAATTGACTGAAAGACAGCAAGAAAATCGAAAAACCACATTTGAAATGTTGCTTGCTAGGTACAAATGAAAGGCATATCTTCATCGAATTGTTACTGGCGATGAAAAATGGATCTATTTCGAGAATCCCAAAAGTAAACGATCATATTTTAAGCCCGGTACACCGACACCGGCCAAATCGTCAGCACAGCCAAATCGCTTCGGAAAGAAGACAATGCTCTGTGTTTTCTGGGATCAGCGATGTGTTGTCTGGTTTGACTTTCTGAAACCAGCTGAAACTCTTACTGGTCAACGCTACCAACAAAAATTGGTCGATTTGAACCGTTTGAACCGTGCTTTGCGCCAAAAACCTCCAGAATATCAAGCTAGGCAACACAAAGTAATTTTTCTTGATGGCAATGCACCATCACATCGAACCAAACAGACTCGGAAATTGGTAGATTCGTACAGCTGGAAAGCCCTCCCCCATGCGGCTTATGGCTTATTCACCAGACTTGGCTCCATCTTACTACCACTTATTTTCATCAATGGGCACGCACTTGCTGAGCAGCACTTCGATTCGTACGAAAATGTGAAAAAAAAGCTCGATGACTGGTTTGACTCAAAAAACGAACAGTTTTTATTTGGCAAGGCATTCACAAATTGCCAGAGAAATGGGAAAAATACGTAGCTAGAGAGCATTGCCATTACTTTGAAGATTGAATGTATAACCATTTTTCTTAAATAAAAGTGTATTTGCTTAAAAAACTTATCTGTTTCATACTTGTACACCGGTATTTAATTGACTTTTTGAAAAAGGTGAGCTCAGTGTAAATCTCTGCATCTGAACTTCAAGGAGTTATGCCAACTTTGTGAGGTTCAAGTATTGGAGTATGCTTTTTTCTCGATTTCTGAGATTTCATTAATGTGTTGGAAGAACATAAATAATAAAAGAAGCTTTCCGTCTCTCCCTCTTCCTCACAGCTACGACAGGAAGTATTGAATGGAAGATTAAGTCTTGCTGCATGCTCTCCCACCTTCCAGTGGCCTGTGTGAACAACAGTGCTGCATGAGATATTGGGACGAGAACACTCTATCAGTTGTTTTGTCCTAAGGTCATTATATTCTGGCAACGGTTACGTTGACGTGGCATAGGTAGTTGCCACTTCTGTCCGACTAAAGTGAGGTAGTGAGAAGTAAGAGTGATCTTAACATAGCTAAACGGAATTACGATAGATTCCGCTGTAGCGATGTCAAGGGCCTAACCGTTGTCCCTCTCATTACCCTCGATATTCCTATGACCTGGAACGCATTTTAGAGTAATTTCTAGCCCTTGACCAAGTAGAGCGAATGGTATCACTTATTAGAAGTTTTAAATTTCAGACTTGGTCATGCCTTTCTGTGGAAATTGGTGTTTGTGGACCTGAATTCGACCTGTTTACTTTTCTAAGCAACATAATGCTTTGATCAACAATAAAAATGAGACAAGTTTCTGGCAATGATTCCCCTGCAAATGTTGTTTCTAGCTATTCTTATTTTGTTTGGAAACTTTCACGCCCTTAGAAATAAACGATTTGCTTTCGAACGCTTTCGAACACAAGTTTTCATTGTCTGGCATACTATGCTTTGTGAAATATACCGTTTCTTACATTGCCTTTGTATTGGAGGGGCCACGCTCACTTGTCCAATGACTACCATCATCTTCACATATAAATACAGTTCCTAATCCACTACCATAGGTTGTTAGGAGATTGCTTAGTTGAAAAATTCCTTAATTTTATTTTTCAGAGAAAAATTAAGGCTGTATACTTGAGACTTATTCTAGGTAGGAAACTTAGTTGGAAAAACAACTCATAGTCGTGTACTGGTTGTACGTGGTGGTTGTTCGACCAATTATGCCATGATCAGCTTTAAGCAAATCTACTCGTACCTACGCAAAATATCTAGTATTTGTGCAAAAATCGGAAGATATTGAAAATAATTCCCAGGAAATTACTAGATATTTCTCAACCTGACTTCTTCAGATTTATTTGGCAAGCAAGTAGCGGTAAATGCTCCAGTTAGATTGAAAGCGATTTCCCAATGGTGTCTACATAACACAATTATTCTTCACTGGAACAATTCAGTTGCTTGCAAGAATCGCTATATTGTATCTCACCAAGCTAATCCTTTGAGAAGCTCTCAAGCAAGGTCTCCATTCCATCCAGGGAAGAATGCAACATGTGTAATATGCCGAAAACTGGTTCAATCTAAATCCATACGAATGGGTCCAAACTTGATGGCGCAGAGTTGGTGGAGTAGTTTTTAAGTATATTCTGAACATTTTTAAATCAAAGCGAAGTATTTAGTAGAAGGACTATTCTCAGCTGTCTTAAATCCCTGAAGAGATGGCCAAGAAGTTTTATGTCCACTTTTTCTCCGTTCCAGGCATAAAAATATTTTATTCTAGAAAACTGCATGGCTAATTAGCTGTAAAGGAATGATGCAATTAATCCGCTCCTAAACGCCTACCTTGGCATGGGAAGAGACTAGGTGAATTTCCAAATGACTTCTGTGGAAGTTGCAATGGTTGAAGTAAAACTGATTCCTTATCTCAAATTCACATGCCAAACGCTTACTAAAAGAAAATAAATATAGCAAATGCCGCCTTTTTCTAGACTCTTAAGCTTCATCAGAAATTCTGTAAAACAAGAAAATGGTAATGGTTTAGCCCACATCGGCGATACTACTTACTTACTTACTTACCTGGCACTACAACCGATGATCGGTCTTGGCCGCCAAATTTTTGTGAAACTTCAATGGGTCAAAATATATAAGGTCAAAGTAACCCAGGACAGGCAATTGTTACTCTCATTAATCCAAATTTAATCCATATTTTTTTACAGAATGTCATTGACAGATATTAAATACTTCCAAAACAATGTTTTTACTGTACCGTAAATGATAACTGAGGTTTCCCATAATGAAAATTAAAGTTCTCTGAAAGTGAATTTAATTTCCAATACCATCCCGATTCTGTCATATCATACAAATGACAAGCAACGAAATCTCAGAAATGTAAATAGTCCCCGAGACATACCCAAAGAACCATTAGTGGCTATATGGGAGATACAATGCCCACTTGAAATTAAGAACCCATACTTTACACATAATATTGCCATTTTATTAAATCTATAGAACGTTTTATATATTCTCAGAGGGCATTTTGATATGCCAATACAGCACTTTTTTTGTTGTATTCTTTACACATTTCTAGACTTTTTTGGGGTAAAATTTATATAAGTAGGTACTCCAAAATTTTGTAAGTGTATTTTTTGTTCTCCAAAATACACCTTTTTTCTGTAGATGCACTAGAATCTTACGATATCACTGCATTTTAAATAAAATAATATTTGAAAATAACCGTTGACTTATACGAAGACTTCAACGTGAACGAAAACTTCAACCTGAACAAAGGACTTCAACCTGAACGAAGACTTCAACTTGAACGAAAACTTCAACCTCAACGAAAACTTCAATCTGAACGAAGACTTCAACTTGAGAACTTTGAAATGTATCTCAGATTAATGCTACACTACCTTTCTATGAATAGAAAAAAATTAAGTCACATTGAAGGCTAATGGCAGTTTATACCTCAAAAAGTGAATGTACTAAGTATTAAAATTTACACATTTGGAACATCCGTATGATTTTTTTGCAACTATGAAAATTTGCGCAAAAATACCTTTAAAAACTTTATGCAAAAGTAATCGCTGTTTAATATTTTAACATATGTTTTGCATTTGCAGAACTTAAAATTATTATTTGACATGGTTTTTTGGAAAGCAATTTTGACAGTTTTCACCAAAAAATAGTAGGTAAATTTGATCATTTTGCATGTGAAATTATTTTTCTTCTTCTTTTAATGGCAAAATAAGCGGTGGAAGGCCTAGGCCGAACTTTTCACATACACTCATGTAGTGCATGTTATATTTGTATACTTATGAATGGAAGAGACCTACAGTTTTATGCCGAATCCGAACGGCGATGGTAAAACATTTTCATAGACAATTTTTACTCTTGTAGGTTTGCCATTTCCTGCCAAGAGGTGGTGCCGTGTAGAAAACATGTTTCTTTTACTTTTTGATTTTGCCTGTGCCGAGATTTGAACACCCGAACGCACTACCAACTACACCACAGCATATGAAATTCATCTAGACCAAATAACAGGCTTGATGTAAAAATTAAACCCCACAGGTCTTCATATATTTTTCAGAGACTGCAGCCAAATTTCACTAAAAAGCAAATTTTACACATTTTGCTAACTTTAGCTTTAATAACTTTTAAAATAATCCTTGAATAAATAGCATTTGATCCTAAAGAATACCAACAGTGCCAAGATGAGTATTAATGCTTTTTTGCTCACTTTCTGTTTTTTTTTTCTTGTACACTTGGTCACTTTATTTCTTCGGGGTAGGCCAACAATCTTTGCACCCACTAAAATTTACAACATATATTTTTTTTTAATGATGCAATATCATATTGAAGACAATATGGCACCTGCATTAAAAACATTTTCAAATTCGTATCACGGCTTCTGGTACCTGTTCAAAATGGATTAAAATTCTGGTCTGATTGTGGTTCAGCTCGTCAGAATACATTTCCATATCTTTTGAATAAATTGTAACAACTTGTATGGTGACTCCAGTACAAACGCCCTCGAATATTAAAAGCAAGCATTATCGTTCCATGCTAATGCATGTGGAAGTGAGTGCTTACATGCATACATATCTCGTCTGTATTTAATGATGATTTCTAAGAAGCAATTCGCACGCATGAATACATACATACTCGTAAAGTCAAAAAGCAAAACAGAGAGTGAAACAGAAAGAGAATGAAATATGTATTGTATTAAATAAATATGTACGAGTATGGATGCGCTTGTCTGCAATTCGTATTTCATAATCAGTCTTGAGTAAGAAGTGTAAATAAGTCAAGAAATCCCAAAGGTATACGAGGATTAAATAAGTAGAATGAAATTACTGTGAATGAGAATGAAAAGCAAAAGTGTAGAAATGAAAATGTAAATGTAAATGCATGATAAGTGGTTATTTGGGAAGCGATTGTTGTTGTGTTATGCACTCACCTCTTCACTCACTGTACTCGTATTACAATTACGTACAGCCAGAAGTTAATTTCCGTTTTTATTGTACATTTGACATTCGAATGCCATTTATACCATTTATGCCATTTGACGTTGAGAAATGAATAAGTGGAACGAGAAAATTAATACCATAGTATGTAGTAAGGTCAATAAGTCTCTGTGACACAATTATACACTCACTTACTCACTCAGTGTGACATACGGACAAGTCACTCAGTGTATGAATGTGTGAGTGTATGTGTCAAGCGAAGTTGATCAGCACGTGATACATGGGCCCACACATGTATAAGTATACCATATGCATACATACAAGTATACGAGTATGTGTGTACTAAAGTGTGTACTAAAGTTTGTACTAAAGTGTGTACGTGTGTGTAATAGATATAATTTCGCTCTCATTCACTTGTGTGTACTATGCATGAGTATTTACTCAATCTGTCAATTTAATTGGTTTGCTTTCTACTTGCGGTGTCGAGTTCACCGCATGCCTCCACAATCCCTTGCGTCATAAACAGTGTACTCGTATATTACATTATATGTACCATGTAATGAAATTGAATGAAGTAGTAGAAGAAGCAATCCATGACCACAGGATGTGCAGATGACTTGGCCACTGTGGATTTATTTTGAATTATTTGCACATTTCCGTTTGATCCGGAAAAGTATGAGTGTTGAAAAAGTATGAAAGATATATAAACAATAAACAAACAACAACAACAAAATTAGAGTCAGCAGCATCAAAAAGAAATCAGAAGGGGGGGCGGGGGGTTGGGGGAACACTTGAAAATTTAACGAAAATTTAACAAAAATTTAACGAAAATATGGTAACGAAAAACAAACAATTGCATTTTCTTACATACTAGCACGAAAAAACATTTTTTTCTTGAATGAAAATGCATGCAACTTTTTGTTCTATCGCATGCTATTTTTAAGCACACAAGTGTCACATACTCGCGTGGTAATTCATTAAAAAAGTAATATTCGAAGATTCTTTATGCATAAGTATTGTTCGGTTTACGTGAGTGTGTTTCTTATTTAATGGATATGTGCCAAAAAGTTCAGAAATTCTTGTTTCTCCTTGACTAATTTTCGAATTTTTCAAAATCATTATCAATGCGATGGCAACAATTTTACTCATCGTACGCATTTGGGTGAGGGAGACGGGACTAACTCAAACTAGATTTTTCTAAATTGCATTATACAATATATGAACATACTTACATATGAATAAATGTATTTATGGAAATACATATGTGCATACATATGTACATATATGTATATATGGTATGTGTAGGTATGTATAAGTGTGTCAGATTGTACTAAATATATTTATTTGATTGTGGCGGCCTCCGTCAATGCCACATTTTATTGTTGAAATCTTTATTTAACAGCATTTTCAGTTTTAATTGATAGTAGAACATATAATTTTTATTAGTCAAAATTTGTTTTTATTATTTGAGCAACGGGCGATTTTAGATTCAAATATTCATGTATGCAAACATGTTGACACACATAATTCTTTAAAATAGGTAAAATATAATGAATATTTCACATTTTATTGCATGGTGATTTCTTTACAGATGCAATAAAATCGTAAATATATTTACACATGTATGTAAGTTCTTTATTATCCATCAATATTACTGCTGAACAATCTAAAAGAGGCATTGACTTTAGTCTGAGAATCAAATGGAATATGGAAAATGAAAAAGAATTTCGTGTAAATGTTTTCCAATGAAGATATGGGCAAAAGTGGCAGACAGAAAATGTATGGCTGAAAATATGGTAGCTAGAAAATATTTGCAATTTATTACATTTATAAGTAGCATATCTTCTGCTTCTTCTTTTAATAGCACCACAGCTAATGGAGCCCCTAGGCCGAGCTTTTCGCTTTTCGCATCCACTCATGTAGTGTGTGATTTATTTGTACGTATACATACAATTTACGAATACGAATACGAGCGGCGAGGTGAAACGATTTTCTTAGGTAACTTAGACTCTTGTAAGTTTGCCATTGCCTGCCAAGGGGTGGTGCCGTGTAGAAAAATAGTTTTGACTTTGCCTGTACCGAGATTTGAGCACTACCAACTACGTCACGGCAACCATCTATAAATATTTTTATATTTGCTATAAATCAGTACTTTTCAATAGAAATAGTTGTGGAACTATGGTGCATATAGAAAGACTGTGTGGGGGGAAGGTTATAACACCTGAAGATTCTTTCTTTTAACTTTAAGTAAAAAGAATTATTTATGAAAAACAATCACAACGTTTATTTTTTTGACAATATCCTATCTTTATTTTAATGGCACAACAGCCCATGAAGGGCCTAGGCCGAGCTTTACCCATAGGCAATTGAAGAGTTACCAACTTCACACCGGTATATCTGGCAACGCGATATTGCCAACTATGTCAAATTCATACCACTGACAGCCAATGTTTATATTGTTTACAAATTACCACAAGCATTTGCGTCTAAGTTTTATAGAACAAAAGTAATTCGAAATGGAATTCAAACGTAATTGTGTGTTTGCATTGTATTTGAGTGGAAAATCACAACCAGCTATTGTCCGTGAGCTCAGGCATCTCAAACTGAATAAAATGTTTGTGTATCGCACCATAAACTGTTATACAGGCAGCATTGCCAAACGCTATGGTGGTGGACGAAAAAAACAGCAACATCACCTGAAATGGTTCGGAAAGTGAAGGCTCGACTTGACCGAAATCCACGTCGTAGTGGTAATCAAATGGCAAGAGAACTGAAAATATCCCAGGGAAGCATCCGACGCATATTCCAAAATGAGCTCAAGGTAAAGCCTTACAAGTTCCAAAAGGCACATGATCTTACACATGATCTTACAAAACAATAAAATGTAAGACTCGAAAGAGCAAAGGAGTTGTTACGCTTCAACGAACGTGGCGAATTTCCAAACATTGTGTTCTCTGATAAGAAAAATTTCCCTGTTGAGCAATTCATAAACTCTCAAAATTATCGTGTTTACTTAACTGAACGCATTTACGAAAATTTGTGCCTACGAACGGCACCCAAAGTAATTTTCCATCTCAAGTAATGGTATGGGCAGCTGTGACCGCCGATGGACGCTTCCAATCGTTTTCATCAAGCCTGGTTCGTCAATGCTGAATGCGACTTATTATCGAGAAAATGTTTTGGAAGCTGCTTTAAAGTCGTGGGCACGCAAACATTTCGGACGTAAACCATGGACGTTCCAACAAGACTCGGCAACGTCACATAAAGCTCATGTGAACCAAGAATGGCTAAAAAACTATGTTCCACACTTTATTTCGCCCACACAATGGCTTTCGAATTCGCCAGATGCAAATCCGATGGACTATTCCATCTGGGCCATTTTGAAGAGTAAGGTGAGGACTGTGCTGAAGAAAGTCATTGTACAGGAATGGGCCAAAATACCGTAAAATTATATTCGTGCAGAATGCCACTCATTTTTTTTTAGCAGTTTGAAGGCCATAGTCAAGGCAAAAGGTGGCCACTTCGAGCTAAAGTGAATGGATTCTAAAATTTTTATTATGTGTTTCCACACAACTACTCAACTTCACTTCAATAAAAATCAATGCGCCAATTTTTTTAAAAAAATTTTGTGAGTATGTTCAACTGGATAGGAAAGAAGGATCCGGTAGAAAAATGTGTACAAATGTGAGAGTAAACCGGGCTATTTTGAGAACAAGCCTTCAAGACCGATTCAAGAATGCTGCAGACACATACAAGCAGAGCTGTAGCCATTGATTTCCAAAGATATTTCGACTCACACAGTCTTCACAAACGTGAGACATTCCCCCTATATTATGATATGGGGATGCATTTCAAAATACAAACCTGGATCGATTTTAATAATAAGGGGCACTGTTAATGCAGAAAAGTATAAAACATAATGTTGCTCGCTGTAGTTGCTCCCAGCTTGAAACTCCTACTATCGAAAATGTTGCATATTCAGTGTTTCAGGATGACTCGCATACCTCACCTTGCCAACGGGAACACTCTGTAAGTAACAGCATGCTTTTTTATCAGTTTTTTTAATTGTTAGATAGCAAAACTAAAGGAAAATCTCGGCATAATTTAATTGTATTGTCATCCAACATACGCAAAAAGAAGCCCATATAATGATTGAGTTGCAGGAAACTATAGAGAGAGTATGGCATGCAAAAGTTACGGGTACAACTCCACGGGTACTTTGTACAACTCCATGCCCAAACGGGCTCAAAATGTCATTAAGGCTAAAGGAGGTCCCACTAAATACTGAAGAATCAATTTTAAACATTTTTCTTACAAAAGCAATTCAGCTTATGCATTAATTAACAAAAGCAATGTTAATAATAAAAAAATGTATCTAAAATATTTATTTACGATTTTATGATTTTTTCGTAAATGGTTCAAAAAGCTTTGTGGTGGCTTTTTCTTTGATTTCTTTATTTTTTACTTCTTGAAAATAATTTTTGTAATGTCTTACGAATTTTTATTATAAAGAAAAAACTAAATAACAAATTATTTTGAGGTTTTAACAGCTTCTTGGCTTAAAACATCCAAAAAAATTGAAAGCGGCTTTTTTTTTTGTTTAGCTGGATTAGCAGTTTTATGCCGAATCTGAACGGCTTAATGAAAAGATTTTCTTATTCAAATTTTAACTCTTGCAGGTTTGCCAAGAAACTTGTGTATAAAATTGGTTAATGTTAACTTTTTTATATTTTTTTTTTAACTTTACTGAGTTTCGAAATCAGTCACCTTGCAGACGAGACTAGCTCCCTATTTACAACAACTTGGCAATATAATTTTATTAAGGAATCACAATTCTGTAGAAGTAATAAGTACTTAACTAAATGGAAGGACACTGAGTGAAAAATCAACTCTCTACCAAAGTAAAGGGCTTCAACAACTTGTTTGCTATGGTTCCACAGATATGCGGTTTCAAGTATTTCCTTTGTAACTATTACTATTACTACCAGTCCCACCTTCGCACAAAAACTTTGCTGATCTCCCTTTACGTGGTTATCTAATTAAGCCTTGTTTAATAAAAGCTTCGTCTCTTTCCCGCCTTTGAGGTGGAGATATGTGATCCCAAACTACCATGCTCCGAAAGAGATTAAGTGACTTAGAAGTAACCATATTGAAATTGATTAAGTAGTGTATGTAGTTGAATAGTTTTCGAACTCCTTTACCTTTGTTGTTCTGAAGACGACCTTGTTTCAATCTCCATATAAAATTATCTAGATATTTCTTTAGAAGAATACGAATCAGGAGAATTCCAATTTCAAATTATTTGCTGGTCTACAGATTGAATTTTCACCTATTACTTACTTGCATAAATGTGTGCCCTAATAAAGTCACAACCTTTAACAAACAAACAAATCCCATATGAGTTCAAAATCAAAATAATAAAATAAAAAAAGGTAATTTCACACTACACACACACTTTCATTGTCGCTGTGGCGTAGTTCGTAGAGCGTTGGCCTACTACGCAGAGTGTCCAAGGTTCAAATCACGGAACAGGCAAAATCAAAAAGTAGAAAAAACAATTTTTCTACGCGGCACCACCACTTTCGGTCAGGCAATGGCAAACTTACAAGAGTAAAAATTGCCTAAGAAAAGTTTTTCACTTCGCCGTTCGTATTCGGCATTAAACTTGTAAATCCCTTCCATTCATGTACAAAGATATAACAAGCGCAACACGAGCAGATGCGAAAAGCTCGGCCTAGGTCCTGCATGGGCTGTTGTGCCCATTCCTTGTTTAATACAAGGAAAGAAGAATTTCACACTACGCATAAAAATACGTTAGGGACTTTACACTTTAC
Source organism: Palloptera scutellata (assembly GCA_958295655.1). NCBI lineage: Eukaryota > Metazoa > Arthropoda > Insecta > Diptera > Pallopteridae > Palloptera > Palloptera scutellata. The sequence continues at coordinate 55,726,364 of OY282449.1, forward strand.
GTGCGCGTGTATTTTAGTTTGTGGGGCAATATTGTCTTTTTACGATTTCAGAAAAAATCTTACATTTCTAAACACAAACACATACTCTCAATTGTGCTCTTTGAAACACACAACTTTATAACGAATCTTTCGCACCAAACATAAAAATTTCTTTTACTTGACAAAAATGTAATTCAAAAAAGTCAACCCGAATTCCCAAGTGTACAAGCTCAGGCACTCGCTCAGTACAGATTTTATATAAGTACATACACCCAAACATACATACAAATACATATTTTCACGTTTTATACATATGTAGATATGTACATATGTATGCATGGTATATGTTTTTATGAATGTGTGTTTTTCCCCATGAACTTTGATATTTGTTTTTAACCGTATTTTTGAGTTGGGTTATTGTTTTTTTTGTTTTTGTTGACTTAACAAAAATTATTTGTCAGCATCAACCACACAAATTCTCCTTTGAATTAAACATTTTATCAACAAAAACACACAAAAAAGAATAATACTAATATGAAATATAAACAAACTAGTAACCCTGTAGGGAAACCAACTGTTTTAAAGTTAGTCGATAAACTGGTTTATTACTGAACACCACAACTAGTCCCACATTTTGTGTTTTTCCTCATTGCGAACTGGTTTAGTTAGCATTGTGTTATCCTAGGCACGAGTCATTGCCCATGGAGGGCCTAGGTCGAGCTTTTCGCATCAGAGATGAGAATTACGATAAGCCTTGTATAGTTTAGTTGGATGATTCTCTCATCCCAGGTATGCTACATCTGAATTAACTTAATTTCGATCGTTTACATTTCCAATGCATGCAACGCCCTCTGGAAAATCATCATCTTCATCCAAATATTCATACTCAAAACATGCGAAATTATTTCCTACATCATTATAATTATAATCTTACCATCATCGTGGGAATTCGGCCACCTCAATGATTGCCTGGTGCTATATAAACTGAGGAGCTTCGTCGGGACTCAATGACCTGAGTGTTTATGCAATTACTGGCTCTAATGAACGCATTTGTCATTCGTGATGTCTCACCGCATTAGTCTTTGAGAGTTTTTTTTTAATGAAATTCGAATTCTGTTGTGGTGGTCGCTGTGGCGTAGTGGTAGTGCGTTGGACTGCTACGCAGAGAGTCCGGGGTTCGAATCTCGGCACAGGCAAAATCAAAAAAAGTTTAAAAAATAATTTTTTTACACGGCACCACCTCTTGTCAGGCAGTGGCAAACCTGCAAGAGTAAAAATTGCTATGAAAAGCTTTTCCTTCGCCGTTCGGATTCGGCTTTAAACTGTAGGTCCCTTCCATTGATGTACAAATATAACACGCACAACATGAGTGGATGCGAAAAGCTCGGCCTAGGCCCTCCATGGGCTGTTGTGCCATCAAAAGTAAAGTAAAAGTTGTGCCTCAAGTTGCTTGCGAAGTCTACACTGTCGCGATCTCTCGGTGCTGGATTTTGGGTTTTTTTTACGATAGCAGAAACTGAATTTTGTTGCGCCTCCATTTTTCGATGAAGTCTATATTCTCGCTGTCGCTCAGCCGCAGTTTTTGGTGCTGGAGATTTTATTGCGTTTTTTTCTTCAGTCTATACTCGCTCTTTCTTTCAGCTCTAGAAATTTCTAAATGTTTTTATTTGAAATGTAAAATTTTTGTTTCAAATTTGAAGAGAATTTGATGGGCAGCGCCCTCTATCAATCAAGTTTAATTCATACTGGTGGATACATGTGGATGCAAATGTGCTGGCCATCATTTATGTGTATATGCGGGTTAGGCGATTGAAGTATTACCAACTTCACACCGGTATATTGCCAACTTTGTCAAATTCATACCATTGACAGCTGTTTATATTGTTTACAAGCTACCACTAGTATTTGCGTCTAAGTTTTGTAGAGCAAAAGTTATTCCAAATTGAATTCAAACGTAATAGTGTGTTTGCATTGTATTTGAGTGGAAAATCACAACCAGCTATTGTCCGTGAGCTCAGGCATCTCAAACTGAATAAAATGTTTGTGTATCCCCTCATAGACTGTTAAACAGGCAGCATTGCCAAACGCTATGGTGGTGGACGAAAAAAACAGCAACATCACCTGAAATGGTTCGGAAAGTGAAGGCTCGACTTGACCGAAATCCACGTCGTAGTGGTAATCAAATGGCAAGAGAACTGAAAATATCCCAGGGAAGCATCTGACGCATATTCCAAAATGAGCTCAAGGTAAAGCCTTACAAGTTCCAAAAGGCACATGATCTTACACATGATCTTACAAAACAATAAAAAGTAAAACTCGAAAGAGCAAAGGAGTTGTTACGCTTTAACGAACATGGCGAATTTCCAAACATTGTGTTCTCTGATAAGAAAAATTTCCCTGTTGAGCAATTCATAAACTCTCAAAATTATCGTGTTTACTTAACTGAACGCATTTACGAAAATTTGTGCCTACGAACGGCACCCAAAGTAATTTTCCATCTCAAGTAATGGTATGGGCAGCTGTGACCGCCGATGGACGCTTCCAATCGTTTTCATCAAGCCTGGTTCGTCAATGCTGAATGCGACTTATTATCGAGAAAATGTTTTGGAAGCTGCTTTAAAGTCGTGGGCACGCAAACATTTCGGACGTAAACCATGGACGTTCCAACAAGACTCGGCAACGTCACATAAAGCTCATGTGAACCAAGAATGGCTAAAAAGCCATGTTCCACACTGTATTTCGCCCACACAATGGCTTTCGAATTCGCCAGATGCAAATCCGATGGACTATTCCATCTGGGCCATTTTGGAGAGCAAGGTGAGGACTGCGCTGAAGAAAGTCATTGTACAGGAATGGGCCAAAATACCGCAAAATTATATTCGTGCAGCATGCAACTCATTTTTTAGCCGTGTGAAGGCCTTAGTCAAGGCAAAAGGTGGCCACATCGAGCTAAAGTGAATGGATTCTAAAACTTTTATTATTTCCATACATTTTTGTAATTTCACACAAAATATGGTCGTTTGAATAGGTAACAGTTCCTAATATTTTTCGTACTTGACTGATAGAGGGCGCTGCCTTTCCTTTCCGTAACAATTCCCTCTGCGACGATCATCTTTTACCCCCTCATAAATATAATACCAAAACGATTCTAAAGAAGTAAACTTCAGCGCCGGTCAGCGGTGTTGGGCGAAGTCAAGCCAGTATTCATTATACATTTCACTTATACGTAAAGTTTTATGATTTATTTCATTCTGAAATAAGTTTACGGAACTATTTTTTATGCCTTGATATCCCAAGTTTCACACTGCGTAAATCATTTGGATTTATTCGCACTCAATTGAAACATAAATCTTTTTTATGATTTTCATATTTTTTTTTTTCTTAACAAAATCTAGTTCTTATTGTGCGTTTTCCCATAAATTTTCACCCAACTACAAACATAAATTTCTCGAAATATTTACTTACATTTGTATGCCGGGCTAACATTGGAAACTGCTATACCTTTTCTACATTATTTTCATGTTGGCATCAAAAAGTGCCATCCATCTTGTAATTATGCCCGGAGGTCACCTGCACACAATGCTTCCTTCATTAATTCTATTACATCTACATTATTATTATTAACTTGGCGAAAACCAAGTTGAACTTTGATCTTCACACATTATACCACCATCACACATTAAACCTAATACATGAATACAGGGTGGTACAAATACAAGTTTCTTTTTAAAAATAAAATACAATGACCCAAAATTTTTTTTTTTTCGTACAAAATATGGCTTTATTATAAAGAGAGAGGAAGAAAGAGAGAGAAAGGGAGAGGGAGAGAGAAAAAGAGAGAGAGAGAAAGAGAGAGAGAGAAAGAGAGAGAGAGAGAAAGAGAGTTATTAGAAAAAGAGATATTAGAAAGAGATTTCATTCATCATGAGGCTGCGCCGGCTGGCTTCGCAGTAACGCAATCAACTCAGTCAACTCAATTTTCCAAGAACTTGTTGTTTCGCCTAGAGGGCCAGAATCGTTTTTGGATTGCCCGTGTAACATCGATCTTTCGCAGCAATCCACTAACGGTATCAAATCGCAGCTCCTAGGGGGTAAATTGACATCGCCCAGACGACTGATAAAACGATTACGGAACTTAGCGCGCAAAAGTTCAATTGTTTGATAGAGTGTGTGGCATGACGAGCAATGCTGCTGAAACCAGAGATCGTCCAAGTTTATGTTTTCAGTTTCAGCTCACCGTTGACTCACTTTAGAAATAAATTTGCAGTATTTCTCAAAGTTATTCAAGCGTAAAGCGATCAGTTTCGTTCCGCGATTGTAAACTGACTGAAATTTCGAGCAGAAAGGAGCTGTCAAAATAACCAATGATTCAAAAAAAAACCACTAGTTGGACCACCCTTTTATGTGCGGAGCTATTTATGTATGTCGATATATTGATGAAACTCTTTAATAGTTTCTTGAGCACTCAAAGAAAAGATATTTCAATAAACTTTTAAATTGGCTGAAGTGACTTTCGAAATTAACTTTTAACTAACAATTTTAAGACATACATACATACATACATACATACATACATAGGAATGAATGAATGAACGTATGCATGCATGCATCCACCCTTTTTCTTCTTTTTCCAAAATATATTAATAAATGATACGAATTTATTGAGTTCATTTTCACACACTTAAAAAAAAAAACTCAAGGTAATTTATTAAAAGAGGAAGAATAACAGAAAAGAGTAGGAAAAGAGCAAAGAAATGCGAGCAAATTAAAGGAATAGCTGCTACCTATGAAAAGTTGTCTAGATAGCGAAACACGCAAGTGCAACTCACACGCACACACACACACCTACACAAACAAAGACTTTTAAATTAATATTAAACATCAGAAACTTAAGTTCTTCAAAAATATTTTTCAAATATAAATATTATACATAGATAGAAAAAAATATGCTCTCTTGAGAGATATGGTACTTAGGGAAAGAAAGAGTGAAAGTTAAAGAGCTAGTGATGGGAGTTTGAAGGGTTCAGCGTGTTAGAGAAAAGGAAAGAGAAAGACAAAGAAATTGGTGCGCTGGCAATCTACAAGTGGCGCTTAATGAAAAAGAAAAAGTAAAAGTGCAAAAGAATTCACTTCAACTTGAGTTTTCTGAAAAATTACTGGCATGAGTTCGAGGTGAAGGAAAAGCTTAAAAGTATTTTTAAACAATTCCACTTTACAACACCTTTACAACATAACATACATTTTCTCAACGTAAAGGTACGAACACAATGGTTGCGACAGCGTCATTGCATTATGAAAACAAGATGGTGTCTGCGACTGGAACACAATGAACGCTGCAACGACAAAATTACTTTACATACATACATTCTATTATTAACAATTTTCACAGATTATTTGTTTTATACCAATAAAAAGAAAACAAATAATGTTTACTTACTTATAGTAGAACAATTCATTAATTTTGATATTTTCTTTGAAAATAAAACAAGCAAATTGTATAATTTCACGGTTGGTATATTTTCGAGGGTGTAAAAGTTGATCGTGACAAAACGAAAAACTAGCATCGAGAGTTCGCGAGAGTGTAGACTTCCCAAGCAAGTTGAGGCACAACAGAATTCGAATTACATTGAAAAAAAAATCTCAAAGACTAATGCGGTGAGACATCATGAATGACAAATGCGTTCATTAGAGCCAATAATTGCATCAACACTCAGGTCATTGAGTGCAGACGAAGGTCTTTCAGATTATACAGCACCAGGCAGTCATTGAGATGCCGAATTCCCAACTTAAAAAAAAGGGCAAAAGATTTACTTGAAAATTTGCCTGTAAATCTCTGCTCCGTGGAAAGAAAACAACTCCCATCAGCGCAAAAAAACATAGAAGAGATTTTCCAACTTTCTAGTTAACCACACAACATTCATGAGTTCTCAGACCGGCAAGTGGCAAATTTTTCACCCATTGAGATCATACAACATGAATATTTTGATGATGATGTTTATTATAATGATGATAACAATGATGATGATGGTAAGATTATAAATATAATGATGTAGCAAATAATTTCGCATGCTTTGAGTACGAATATTTTGAGTAAGATGATGAGGGCGTTGCTTGCATTAATCCAGATGTAGCACACCTGGGATCAGAGAATCATCAAACTGAAATACAAGGCTTATCGTTTGCATAAATCAGCACATCGTTAAATTTTCCTTCGGCCACACCTGTAATGTCTGCGATAGACTCTGGTTTTCACAAGAATCTATAACTAAACTGAAAACCTAAAACGCAAACTTTCTGAAGACGCACACTGAAGACGTTCCCACTGACGCTCACAATTTTTTAATTTTTTTATGATTCTGCTACATGTCAAAATAGAATTAGATTGAAGTCGATGCAGTTTCGTCTTCATAAGAACGCATGGCATTTAAGTGTTGCCAGGTGGTGCAATGTCGTTGCCGCGTACATTTTTTTCGTACCTTAAAGTGATAAACTTCACCTAGAATTATGTTTTATACTGCAAAATACAAAATACAGAAGCACGAAATACAATTTGCGGCACATCAACCCGCAAACTTATGCGATGATTGAATATTCTATTAGTCAATTTGGTCCCAAACGAGAAAAGTACATGCTAAAAATCTGGTTTGCTAACGTGATGCGGTATAAAGTCAAACCAAATTTTTAGGTATAGTATCCCATCCCTCACATGCTAAATATTATGCATTCTCACTCATACTCATCCGCGCAATCTTCAATTCGCATCGACTAAGCTTAGCAATACTGCTTAAAAAATTACAAAAAAAAAAATAGAATTCAGCATATACTAGAAAGAAAATCCAAAAAAAAAAAAAGCAATAACAAAAATTTTTTTTAAAATACCAAAAGTTCAATTTACGATGATGTTACCGAAAACTTCAAAAAGCAAATAAATATATATGTAATTTTAACTATAATATTTTCCCAATTTTCTGTAAATTTCACTCACATAAATTTTGTATGTAATACTTAATTGAATTATGACAGTCAATTTGCTTGTCATGGTGTTGAAAATTAAGTAAATAAATAAATTTGAAAAGTAATTGAACGATGTAGGAAATGGGCATAACATCCGGAAATTCAGGGGTGCGATGAGAGGGAGGGATGGAGGAAGCATGCTGCGCAGATGAATGTTTAAATTTTGAGTTAATGTAGTTATTTTGCAATTTTTATGGGTTTTTCCATATTCTCTACTTCATACTAAGGCATCCAATCCCGGAATGTTTTTGAAAATCCCGAGATTTGTAATTGTCAATCCCGGGTTTGACAAATCAAGGTTAGAGAGTGCCAAATACAAAAAATAAACAATATTAAATGCAGAAAGTTTCATAAATGAGATAAAAATCATTAGATCTTTGTTTTCATTTAAATTATTTAAATTATTTCATTACATTTCCATTTAAAAAAACAAAACGATCAAATATAAGTAAATGAATCCAACGTTTTACATTACACGTATTTTATTCACATTTTTAACTTGAAAATAATAATTAATTAACAAAAAAAAAAATAATATATGTTAGAAAAAAGTTCACACACTTTATTTATTTATTATAATAAAATTAAGTTTATAATTTACTATGCAAAGAATTGATTATTGAGATCACTTATGTGTCGTTTTGGCAATACAACTTATAACTTCAGTTGAGTTAAAATAAATTATACAAGATTTATTCGTTTTTATAGAAATATTTTAAAGTAATTAATGCGTCCAAAGATTCGTCGGAAAGAGAAGAACGCAATTTATTGCAGAAATAGCCAGCTGTCGAAAAGCATTTTTCTAATTCGATACTAATCGGAGAGATAGATTGAAGGTAATCGCATGCAAGTTGGAGATGTTGCCCTCGATTACCACCCGAAACGAATAAATCAATTTCCCGAGAAACGATCTCCGATAAGCTTTCTGAATTTTGCGACTTGGTTGGACTGCCACAATTATCCAAAGCGTTTTGTAGACGGTTTTCTAAACTTTCGGTTTCATCTTCCGAGTTTTAAAAAAAAAAATTACTTCATCTTTAAAGTGCTGCGATTCCGAAGAAATTTTTTTTTAAATTCTTATAATTTCGGTTTTAATTTTTGAAAAATGTATTGAATTATCTTCGTCTTCTTAACTCAGATGTTTCCATTCGATTTGTTAAAAAGTTTAGAATTGATGAATATAAAGTTCTTCTCTCTCTGATTCGAACTTTGGCCGATTGTAAAAGTTTGTTGCTTAAAGCAGATTTGGTTTATGCGATTTCCTTTAACATAAAAACTAATGCCACGTCGGCTGTACATTGATTCAATCGACCAAAACTCGAATCATATCGCAGAGCGCTTCAACTGTAATTTTTACTGCTTTCATTTCATTTACAACAGCGCATTCAAAATCTAAAATTGGTGGCATTTTCAAATCAAATACTGCTTTTTTAATTGATCGCTCCAACTACGTAAAGCGCTCAAGCATGTTTAGCATGCTACTCCATCTCCTTTTACAGTCGATTGTCAGTTTCAGCTCCTTGCCGTAATCGTTTTTTTTTAGTATTTCTGCAGCATTTCGTTTTTTGTTGGACTTCATGATTCTCAGTATTCTCACAAAAACGATCGCGTTCGCATATTTGAAGCCCGTAGTCGTCTTCTAAATCGGGTTCTTTTTCGGACACAACAACACGCTCGGTTGGCTTTTGTAGAAAACATCAATTAACGCCAATTGAATACCATGAGCAAAGGAAATATGTTGAAAAATGCAACGTATGAATTTTAAACTTACCTTTTGGAACATATTTTACAGGTTAATAATGTTACTCTTACGACGCTAAATGAAGCGAAGTATTTCGGAATTGGAACACAGGTTGCATTTGAAAATAATTTCAACTGCAGGTTCACTGCAAAATTTCGCAAAATATCTTTAATAATGACATGAAATCGTTTATCCCGAAATCCCGGGATTCTGGACTTTATAATCCCGGGATTCGGGATTGAAAAAACGTCCGGTATCCCGGGATTGAATGCCTTATACCTTTCAACATTAAGTGCCTGAAAGTATGCAATAAATTTTGAGGGCAAACGATGACAACAAAAGTTTCCAATTATTTGATCTTTTCAAAAAAACCGATTATCGAACACGAATATTTTTCGACTAATTTTAATAACCTGATTTCGAATACGAATAGACCGATTTAACCGGTAAACCAATTTTTATCGCATATTTTAAGGAAAGTAAAACAAAAATTAAAGAAACAAGTAATATTTTATTGACAGTTTATATAATAACCACGGTACTGATACTCTAGCAAGCAAGCGAGTTATGAAAATAAAATACTTCTATACATTTAGTGGGCCTGGTTATTATCTAATTCTGATGGCTTTAGAATGAAAAATATTTCATTTATTATTCTTACTCAATATACCAATTTGTATCAAGTTTCCCTTTGATATTGTCCTTTAAAGATGATACACAATGATGATAAGTTTCTCAACAGTTATTCTTAAAGCTAACTGTGAGCACTCAATTGGATTTAATTTGATTTATTATATATATTTATATTATTTCCTTTGATATTGCCTTTTGAACATTTCATTTATATGGGTGATAGGTGTTGTAATTCCTCAAAGATTACAATTTCCAAAGGATATATTTTGGAGGCTATTTCAATGAAGTCTACCCAATTTGGTTTAATTTTCATCAGAATTTACCTTAATATCATTGTGTAAATATTGTATTTGTATGAAATATACCGCGCCCACTTTAACGATTTTACTCCTTTCACAGCTTACGCAGTTTGCTTGCAGATTAGAAAATAAGAAATTTGTTTAAACAGAAGAAGAATTTTTGAGTCAGTAGAGCGGTCTTATGAAGTTTACCTTTTTTTTTATTAATACATTCAACACACCTCTATGAATACAGAACATTGTGTTGAATGGAATGAAGATTGAGTGGAAGGAAGAAGAAGGGAAATGAGAGAGGGAATGCAATTACACAGGACACCGATAACGAAATAGACAGCCATTGTGGCAAATGTTATGCCTTTACCGCAGTGAACTTCAGTTTACCGCATGTAGCCCCAAAGGCCCAGCTTTTCGCATCCACTCATATTGTGCGTGTTATATTTGTACATGAATGGACAAATATAACACATTTGCTATGGTGTGCTATCATTATAAACTTACCATCATCATTATAATAACCACCATCATCAAAATATTCAGGTTATATGATATCAATGGGTGGAAAATTTGTCACTTGACGGTCTGAGAACTAGCGAATGTTATGAGGATGACTAGAAACTTGGCAAATCTTGTCTATGTTTTGTTGTGCTGATGCGAGTTGATTTCTTTCCATGGAGGAGAGATTTTCAGGTAAATTTTCAAGTAAATCTTTAGCACTTCTCTTTCGTTGAGAATACTGGGAATTCGGACACTTCAATGACTACCTGGTGCTGTATAATCTGAGGACCTTCGTCGCGACTCAAGCACATGAGTGTTGATATTGGCTCTCATGAAGTCATTTGCCATTCATGATGTCTCTCCGCATTAGTCTTTACGAGTTGCCCTCTATCAATCGATTGACAGAGGGCGCTGATTCGCGTATGATTCATACTCGATTGATAGAGGGTGCCCATCAGTTTCTATTAAAATTTTACATTTCATAGCTGCCCTCTATCGATTTATAGAGGACTCATAGTCCTCTGGCCATCATTTATGCGTATATACATACATATGCATCCTAATTTTTTTCGTACTTGATTGATAGAGGGCGCTGCTCTTCTGATTTTCCTTTTTTGATTTTGCCACGATAATCTTTTACCACTCGTAAATATAAAAACGATTCTAAAGAAGTATACTTCAAAAATTATGAAATAATTACTTTATCAGATATATTATATTTCAATATTGCAATATATAGTAAAATTATTCGGATTTTCGAGAAAATATCTGATTTTCGAATATGACTTTACTAACCGGTCGAATAACCGAAAAAGAAAAACCGGTTAACCGGTTATAGAAATGTAAATCCTAACTATATCGAAATTGTGTACATACATACATAATAAAATGTAAGTTAATTAGCGCAACGGAATTTGTAAAATCTATAGAAAATTAGAGTGTACAAAATGTTTACCTTTGGCTTCTTGGAAAATATTTTAAAAGCATTCGCAGGCTTTCATTAAAGCATTTGTTTCTGAACGTATTTAAAGTTTTTGCGAATAACATACTGATTTAAGGTTAGCGTAAGAAAATGTCAGTACATGTCTCCGGCAGCTTAGTCATGTTCAAAACTTAGTTCTTTTACATTTTTGTTTCCAGTTATTTCTGCTGCTGCTTAAGTAAAGTAATCAGGAACAAGAAAACTTAGATGTAAACTGACACAAATGCACACAGAATACTGATAATGTTGGCGAAAGCAAGTTTTGATTGGATTGGAGTGAAGTCGTAGAAGTTGAAGTTGCAAAGAAAATGGGAAGAATGTTGCAACTGCACTCGTTGGAGTTCTGCATACAAATTGGCGAATGTTTGAAACTTCATATTTCACCAATTGTTTTGTTGAAAATACAATTCGCTTGAAATTACGCTGCAAATTTAGGTTGACACAATTATGCGATAAATTTCCCTGAAGCTGGAAATAAATTGCGATTTAAAATCAAATCGGTATGCGTTACAAACACGATGAAATAGAATAGAAAAGACGTAAAACGAAATAAAAGATGATAGTGGCAAAGCGGAAATTGTTACGGAAATAAAGGGCAGCGCCCTCTATCATTAAGGATGAAAAAAAAATGAGGTTACATGAGATACCAGTTAAAAATGAGATACCAGCAAGTATGCATCCATTACGCATCCTCTGTCAATCGATAGAGGAGTCCTCTATTCCTTTATCGATTGATAGAGGGCGCTAATTCGCGTTTGATTCATACTCGATTTACAGAAACCCATCAAAATCCTAGTGAAATTTTAAACAAAAATTTTACATTTCAAACAAAAATCGTTAGAAATTTCTAGAGCTGAAAGAATAAGCGAGTATAGACTGAAAAAAACAAAGGCGAGGCACAAAAGCATGACAATTGTGTTACGATAAAATCTCCAGCAAAAACTGCGACCGAAAGACAACGGGTATGTAGGCTTCGTCGAAAAATGGCATGAGAAGCGGCAACTCAGGTTATATGAGAAGCGCTACGTCATTTTTTACATTCCCACACGAATTTCTTTTGAATTCTGTTCAGCTCTGTAGTATAAATGGTTTCAAAAATATGCCATAGTTCATATTTAGGTTGTAAGGGAGGTGCCCTGTCCCCTTTTTACAAACCCACACATATTATCCTCCATCGGCCTTGTACCAAACCTCAGCACTGTTGTATAAATAGCTCCCCAGATATACTGAAAATCAGAAGTAGAGGGAGGAGCCACGCCCAATCGGCAAATTCTCTCTTCATATACATATGTACGAATTTATGAATATTCGATTTCATAAAGTTTTATCTGAATCGGAAGAACGGTCTTTGTGGCTATCTGTTATAAATATTCACACATTAGGTGTATTCTCTAAGTCTACCACATGCCATTGCATGATGCAAGAAAAGAAAGATTTGTTGTTGATTCTTCGTTGCAGGGATGTCAAAGTTTTGCAATTCTGCTACTCTTGCACCGTGCAAGGTCATATGCTAAACTTAGGGAATCCCCATATTGATTTTTATACACTCATACATACTTATATAGATTTAAATTCAAAATTTTTGTGTCATAAACTGCTCGCTATAATTCTCAATTAAATATTATGAAAAATATGTATTTGAAAATTTTTCCTTAAGCCACTACTATTAAATTAACCAAAAGTATGTATTAAGCACTTATATTGAAAATATTTATTTTGCCTAAAAGTATGCAACTAATTTACTGAAAGTGTAATAAGCGGGGAGCGTATTATGTGGAATTCTCATTTTTTCGGCTTAATCCTACAGGTTGACCGATAATACTTATATATTCCATATATATATTATATTTCAAATCCTGCTGATTCCAATTACATAAATAATTTTTTTTATGATAAAAAAATTCCTGTTTTTGGGTTTTCTATAAGGGAAGGCCGTTTTAATTGTTATACTAATTCCATATTCTATATTTCATATACTTATATAAAGTATCTCCACATGAGATTACTGTTCATGACTCTTCGAAAATTTGTCACAGTGCCGGTTTTATGAACATGCCGTTTGTCCAAAGCTAACCACTTAACCGACTTAACGTTAAAGCCAGTTGAGACATAACTTTCCGGTACTATCTGCTGATTTTGGACATTTGCTAAAGCTTTGACATTTGATCCATAGCCAGAGTGACTCATTTTCATTTTCTGAGTGTATGCAGCAATTATTATTAAAAAACAAGATTTGCTATTAGCCGTTCGGATTCAGCATAAAACTGTAGGTCTATTCGTGTACAAACATAACACGCCCAACATGAATGAATGCGAATAGCTCGGCATAAGCTCTCCATTTGCTGTGGTGCCATTACAAGAAAAACTAACTTATTAGCAGTTAGAAGAAACTATACATTGTCTACAAAGGAAATATTATTCTTTATTGAACAAATTTGGGATCACTAAAGCTAATTTTGAAAAGAATTTTATCGTGAAAAGTGAGAAAAAATTATGAAAAATTCAGTTTTTAGTTGAGACTTTTATTAGACTTTCAGTTTCTTAAACTAATTTTTGATGAAGAAATATTTTAGGATAATATATTGGTTTAAAGCAGTTAAGGATTGAAATGAAGTACACTGGGGAAATCAGCAAAGCCGAGACACCTCTAAAAGTTTTTCATTAGCCATTTGATTTACTTAGTATTAAAGTTTTGTGGACTTAACTGATAAGCCGAATATTACGACTTATTATTATTATATTACGTGTTTGGGAGTTAGCATTGTAGTGCTTTTGCTGAGGTTTCCTCGTTGTCCAGAGAAGCCTGTACTACATATTTCACAAGGAATGAGTGAATGAGTAAGTACTATTCTCTCTCTGGAGAATAGTACTTAGTAGACATAAGTAAAAGATTTCGGAAAAACTTACTAAGCGAATAGAGAGTTATAAAAGGCTTTTGCTCTTATGAGTTTAGTTTAATAGCTTAAAATTTTTATTTTGTCTACAAAACTATTTTTCCACCTTATCTTTCAATTATACAAAGCTTATTCATATTTTTGTTTAAACAAAACACAAATGGGAAATAAAGATTACGCCTAAAATTATACTATCATCAAAAATGGATGTGTACCATTCGGAGGCTGTAAAATACTATTTTTTATGTATTTAACTTAACTTGACAATAAATATAATGAAAAAAAGGCGCCACGTATAATTGCTTCTCTTTGGCATAACTAAATTTTATTACTTTACTTACTTTTAATGGCACAACAGACCATGTAGGGCCTAGGCCAAGCTTTTCGCTTTTCACATCCACTCATGTTGTGCGTGTTATATTTATACATGAATGGAAGGGACCTACAGTTTAATGCCGAATCCGAACGGCGAAGTGAAAAGCTTTTCATAGGTAATTTGTACTCTTGTAGGTTTGCCATTGCCTGCCAAGACGTGGTGCCGTGTAGAAAAATTATTTTTTTCCCTTGCCGAGATTCGACTCCCGGACACACAACGCACTACCACAACGCCACAGCGACCACAAAATTTCGTTAAATCGTTTATTACAAAGTCTGCCTATAAACATGATACTTTGACGATATTTCCAGAGCAACAGCATTCGCATGTATGTGTGTATTCATAAAGATAAGCGCCCATGTTTATTTATATGTGTAGTGATATGTACTACATATATGTAGATATTACCTATCGACGCCATCTGGCGACTTCGGAATGTATTCGAATATAAACTCCGAAAAAGCTTCGAGGTTCGTGGCCAGGCTAAGGTTCGTGGTTATGTTAACTAGTGACAATCATTAAATTATTAGTGCCAAATTATAATTCGTGAAATATGAACACTTTCTCTGACACAAATAAATTTTATCTATGAAAATTTTGTTAACCGTGTTAATGTAAAGCATTTTAACACTTCACGTATACAAACATATTCATGTCAGTCAGTCAAGTCATGAGTCGCTGTGTTCCTATTTTAGGAGTCTCAATTTCACACTCCATGCATTTTTTTACTCCTTTTAGACTAACGTTGTTTGGTTTCATTTTCTTCTTTTTTTTTTCTTCTTTTTATTCTAAATTTATTTAGCTATTGAGTGCTATCAACACAATCGCACACAACTATTTTCATAAATACAAATACAAATACATATACATATATAATTCTCACATACATTCGATCCTACACTGATTTTAACTTGAAGAAAAATCTTTTACAATGAAAATCATTGCATGGCTTGCTGCTTTGTTATGACGTTCTTGTTTTTATTAGAAAACAGAGAAAAAGGCAGAGGATACAGTCAGTCTCTGAAGTCTTTACCATATTACAAAACACGTTGTTGACTCATAAAAAAAAATATGAATGTAAAAAGAACCTTCGTTTGGTTATGCTTTCATGTTCTCCATTACATAGCCGGAGACATTCATGTGTGTGTGTATGTGAACTATAGTATATATGTACATATATGTATATACATACATATGTGTGTGAATTCACAGCATGCATAATATGTGCTATAAATCGCTAGCGGTTAACTGATTTGTTGAAAATCGAAGAATAGCTAGCTGCTTCAATGATTGCTCGTGTGTGTGGGCGTCGTATGTTTGCCCACTAGACTAGATCCATGAAGATTCAATTCGTTTCTTGCGATGTTTTGTGTTTGTTTTGCTTGGCACCAAATTTATATCAAAATAAACAATATTCTTCATAAATTTTAACATGAATTTTGTGCATAAGAAAAAAAAGTATATAAATGCTTCTCAGTTCTAATACTGGGTGATCCATATTTTAACTTGATCTGTAAACATTGAATAATTTTAAGATTTATCAACCAATTGACTTGAGTAAACATGTTTTTGAAACGTCAATTCAGTGCAATTTTAACCCTATTTAACTATTCCGACAACACTATTCGTCGTTTAGTGACGAATTTTTGGTTAAGCACAAGAGAGTGGGAGATCCTCGACAAGCCGCTTATCAACGCCCAAGACGTTCCAATGAATTGGTTGAAGCGGTAAGAGAGACTTTTGCCGAGAATCCACATGTGTCGAGGTGGAACCACTTTTGACTCAAAGAATATTGCCAACAGACCGTCCACGTCACTTAGGATACAGCCAAACAGTCGCTCGAATGGCTGACACTGAACCTGATTTTTGGAAGGAATTTTGAGAACCGACCAGGCCCATTTCACACCCTCTGGCGCCGTTAACAAGCAAAACTGCCGTATTTGGGGAACGGAGAATCCACACGAGATCCATGAAACAATATTGCATGACCAAAAAGTGACTGCTTGGGCCGGCGTTTGCGCCAAAACCATTATTGAGCCATTTTTCTTCAGAGAAGGCAAAACAGTCGAAGGGAATCGATATCCGTGGATATTGGCTCATTATGTCAGCCCAGAAATGTATGAAAAAGGTCTGGGCGTTTTACTGGTTTCAACAAGACGATGCACCATGCCACACTGCAAATCAAACAATGCAGTTTATGCAACGAAAATTCCCTGGACGTGTGGTGTCAACCAATGCCGATATTGACTGGCCACCCAGATCTCCAGATTTGACCCCTCCCGACTTCTTTTTGTGGAATTATTTGAAAAGAAAAGTGTATGCCAGCAAGCCTTAGACTATTGATGAGCTCAAGGCAAACATTCGTGCCGAAATCATCGGTATACCGACCGAGATGCTCGATAAAGTAATGGAAAATGCAGCAAAAGAGGACTATTTTGCTATGGTCAATAACGGCAGCCATTTGATTGATGTTGTATGCAAATACTAGTCCAAATAAATTGAAAAAGGCCAAATTAAATAAAACTACCTCATATATGGTAATCGGTTGTTTTTTTTTTTAAGTTATTCAATATTCACATACCGTTATAAAAGATGGCGCAACCTGTGTTTTGGATAAGTTTGTCCAATTCATAATCTACATTATCTACGTTTTATTCACCACTCACTCCTAGTTATGTATAACTAGCAGCGATAATTGATTGGGAAACAACAACAATAAAATATGCAGAGATAACGCATATAACTTTAGCTGTTGTGTATAGCTAGCATATTGTTGAACATCCCTGGTTTCTATAAAAAATCCTATTGGGAACTGTCAATAATGAATGCAGAAGAAAAGTGTGAAAAAAAAATAAGGAAATATGTCAAAATGTCCGCTGAAGGCAAGCAGTGAGCTGAAACTAAGATTAAAAAATTGTCTGAAGGGCAAAGACAAGTTCACACATATTACATAATAAAAAAGAGAAATGCTTACGCTTGCGTCTGCTATGTGGTGAAAGATCAACTCGGCCGCCAGTGATATTGAGCTGTTTTATTGTGAATGACAATGCAAAGAAGAAGAGATCTAACAACTTGATCGTTTCATTCACACAAGTTAAACTACAATTCGCTAAAATAAAAAACAGCAATTGTTTTTTTCTTTAGCCAAGTACTTAATTTGTTTTGCTGGGCATCTAAAATATATATGCATGTAGCTATTTATGTCATTGAGAAAATATTAAAAAAATATTAATATGTACGAGTATGTGCTTGAGTTCCAGATATTCATACTTGTGCAAATGATGCCGCTGTTCAAACTGTCAGTTGCATCTGAAAACCATCATTCAAAAGGAAAGAAATTGGGTGGCATACGACTTGAAGCCGACAAACGTCTAAAAGCGGGTTTGCTTGTCTGAAATGATGCTTCAGCGTTATAAAAATAAGTAGTTTTTGCATTGAATTATTACTGACGATGAAAAATGGGTCGTTTGTGAAGCTCGTCCAACCAGGAACATTAACGCCGAAGCAGAATATTCTTGGCGACAAGGTAATGAATGCTCTGTATTTGGTGGGATCAAATCTATGTATTAAGAGCTGCCAAAACCTGGTGAAACTATTACGGGAGAGCTGTATCGAAAACAATTGATGCGTTGTCCGAATAACGACCAGAATATGCGACCAGGCTTGAATTCGTAAATTTCTAACATGACATGTTGCTAGACCGGTTAAAAATTGTATGGAAAATAGTGGATGAGAAGTTTTGGCTGTATTCCGTATTCCGCAGAGCTTGCTCCGTCTGGCTAACAATTATTTCGATCGATGTAGAATGTACTTAGTGGAATACAATTTACGTCAGTTGAAAGTATTAAAAATTGGATTAATTCTCTCCGATTTTCGTTGATGTGTTGTTCGGGTTTTCTACCATTACATTTAATTCGGACATAACGTTCTGCTGATCCTGCATTCCGTAGGTCAATCCGACCTATAATTGGCCTTTTGGAGGTATATTGAAACGCATGACCGCTCTATAAGTCCCTCATTCTCCCCGTCCTAATGCATGGCGCAGAGACGTGGACATTGACCACCGATGATAAGAGGCGATTAGGGGCGTTCGAGAGGAAGATACTCCGTAAGATCTATGGTAGCTGTTCTTCTTGTTTGCTTTTGTATGATTTTAATACAATTATTTCCTGTTTTGCTTAACAAAAATGTATCCTGTTCTCGCCGGAAAAGATGGTCACGTTAGGCATGCCTAACTTACACAATTTTTTTAAAAGTGGAGATGCCATGTTCGTTTGGACCATGCAACTAATTTTTTGTTAAGTAAATATAAGGTAGAGCAAAAGTAATGTCATACTGTGAATTGGCAGCCATTTTGTTAGAAATGAAAAATATTGAGCTTCTTCTTTCTTCGGCACAACAGCCCTTGGAGAGCCTAGTCCGAGCTTTTAGCATCCACTCATGTTGTGCGTGTTATATTTCTGTACACGAATGGAACCGTTTACATTGCTGTGTAGAAAAATTGTTTTTTTCACTTTTTTTATTTATCCTTTGCCGTGATTTGAACCCCGGACCAATGCACTACGAACAACAGCACAGCGACCATGAGCTGTATTTACACAGAAAGTTTATTTGAAGGTGTAAAATTTATGACATTAAATTGAAAAAATTATGTCGGTCAAATGAACACCTCCTGATTTTACGGCATTTTACTTGTTGTCAACAAATTCCCCTTGCGTCTACAGTATAAATGTCAAAACACAATGACATTTGACGCCATTTGCAAAAATTATGGTATATTAACATAATGGCATTACTTTTGCCCCACCTTGTACTCTCCAAGTACATACTTAGTTTAAGGATAAAATGTAAAAATATTAGCAAACTCTATTTATCTTCATAAATTCTAGTTTATAACAAGAAAACTCAACACTTTGCCCACAGTGCATAGTAAAAGACGATGTAAACAGTTACATGAAAAAGAAATATACTTGTAGGATTTCCATCGTATAATTGTTATTAATTTATGTTCCGATCTTGTTATTTTTTTTTGTTTTTTTTTTTTTAAATACAGTCAATTCACAGGGGGTCAATTCACTATATTTTTTGTTCACTGGCCGAAAATAAAAGATTTATTCTTAAATGCGAACTTTCACTAATTAAATAAAATAAATACAATTGTACTTTACTATGGTGTAATAAATATAAATTGATATGATTATGATTAAAAGATAAATTGATGTGCAAAATTGTATATAAATTTTATGTATTAATTTGTTTGTCTGTAGCATTCACCGCTAGATCCCTTTCATTTTATTTATTATTAATTTTTCGCTCCCAACATAAAACAATGTAACTACTACGCTCCTACTTTTTTATGACGAAAGTATTTGTCATATGGTATGCGTGACATTTTCATATTTCGCATATTATTATTATTTGAATTATGGTAAATTATTTTATTATATTTTTTCACATATGCACGCTTTCACATATGAAAGTATTCAAAAAGGAACACAGACGCAGGCAAAACAAAATAAATTCTACTTTCATTTACATTATCAACAGTCGTGTTCCCTCATATTTATGTGCCAGTAAGTATGCAACGAATTGTTGTGTGTGCCGAGTGTAGTCTGCATAGTCTAGTCAACATATGTAGCTACATATTTGCACAATAATTTTCTTCTTTTTTATGAATCTGAAAAAGTGAATTTGCATATGAAATATGCATATGTAAATAATTCAGTATGTCCTACATATGTATTTACATATTGTTACCTTAATGTAGAAAGGTCCTATCTAAAATTTTTTAACTATAGTATATGCTTTTCTACAGATTCTGAAGAAATATACCAACTCCCATTCGAATTTGCAAACAATTACAGGTTTGAAAAAAGTTTAGTTTGAATGCCTAAATGTATGCTTAGTAAATTGTATATACAAAAATATATTAAAATAAAACAAAATAAAATGAGAAATGTGGGTTAAATAAAATGTCTTTTTTGTTTGCACCGAATTGAATATTGTTTTCAGATAAGCTAAATGATGACATAGAGATTCAGAGGCTCATAATGGCTAAAAGTAAAGTAAAGTAATTCTTAAATATTGTAAACATTTTCGACCTAAAATTGTGAAAGAGAAAGTGCTTGAGTTAACACCACAACCTTTTTTAATCTAGTGTGCACCGATAGTACCTGGGAGGTGCCGGGGACGGAGAAAACACAAGGTAAAGTTCGTTATAGTCGCATACAGCCTCTTCGTGGCGCCCCTGAATAGTGTTCCGACACCCGTCAGTGAGCTACCTAATGTGTGCGACGAGCTTCTCCATGGCCTTGAATGAATGGTTGTGCGTCGGGCTTGAAACCTCAAACGAAACCTTGGATATTTAACCGTCGAAAGGACAACGATTTACGGATATGCACCTGGATTGTCCGAACCTTAAGGCCACTTTTCGGTCCCCCGATCAAAACACACGAAACCAGAATGATCACGTTCTGATCGACGGAAGGTACCCTTTCAATGTACTAGCCGCACGCACAATATGTGGTGCAAACATCGACTCAGACCACTATTTGGTTGCAGTCAAGTTCTGCACACGTGTAAGTGTAGAAAATCGCGTACGGATAGGTACAAAGAGAAAGCTGGATGACGAAAAGCTGCAATCACAACAGACAGCCGAAGTCTTCGCCAACCAACTCGCACTCCTCCTATCTTAAAACATCCCTCAACTTGATGATATATGCGCGCAGTGGACGCACATTTCCCGCTCTATGCGTACGGCTGCCGAAGAGGTGCTAGGCTACCACCGTCGACAGAGAAATATGTGGTAGACTAAGAATGTCGCGATGCTACTGAAGCGAAAAACGCTATTTACAGAGCCACCCTGCAGTCAGTTGCAGTCGTTCCTGCAAGAATGAAGAAGTAAATCTGGTGACAGGTGTCCGGGGTATTATGATCTCGCAGCAGCTTATTGGCGATGACGGCCACTGCGTAATCTGCTCCGGAATTCCTAATCACTGACATCGCTCATCGACATCGCTCAGCTTGGAAACGATGTGGCTGCAGGTGCAGATAACCTGCCTGTTGAGTTGTTTAAGACTGGAGGCGTAGAGCTCGCAAAATGCATGCACGAACTTATATGTCCAATCCATAAGAAAGGTCTTGCTGAGTGGTTCTAGTGGTGAACGAGGACAAAACGAAATAGCTTGTGTGAACAAACAGAGAGACACGGCGTCTTGGACAAAATGTCACTGTTGACAATTATACTGTTGAGGTCGTCAAGGATTTCCTTTAGCACTGATCCAGCATTAACATCAACAATAATGTCAGTCTTGAGATCAAGCGGAGATTAACTCTTGCCAACAGGTGTTACTACGGGCTCAGTAGGCAATTGAGAAGTAGAGCCCTCTCTCGACCGACGAAAATAACGCTCTATAAGTCCCTCATCCTGCCCGTCATAATATATGCCGCTGAGACTTAGATATTGAACACCAATGATAAAAGGCTGTTAGGAGAGTTCACAAGGAAGATACTCCATAAGAACTATAGTCCAATATGCGTCGACGACGTGTATCTAATAAGATTGAAAAATGAACGGTTTGAGCTGTACGCCGACACTGACATAGTGGCCTTATGGATATCTTTATGTTGGAATCTGGTGCTACTAACTGTCATGTTTCGTGCCGCGGCGAAGTCGATCAGTCTCATACCGTTATCGGTGGCTTCGTCGTGGAGACTGAATTTTCCGATCGTCGGACCAAAGAGACTCTCCTTGCCCACGTTGGCATTAAAGTCGCCTAACACGATTTTAACATCGTGGCGGGGGCAATGCTCATAAGCTTTGTCGAGGAGCTCGTAGAAGTCATCTTTGGTCGATTCATCCTTCTCATCCGTCGGGGCATGGACACAAATTAGGCTGATGTTGAAGAATTTTGCCTTGATGCGGATATTGGCTAGGCGCTCGTTCACGGCCGTGAACCTCGAGACTAGATGACGCAGTCTCTTCCCAACCACAAATCCAACACCAAATTCGTGTCTCGACGCATGACAGCTGTAGTAGATATCACAGGATGCTCTTTTGGAGCAACCCTGTCCCGTCCATCGCATTTCGGTGATGTCAGCTCTATATTTTTGGAGGACATCCACCAGCTGGATAGAGGCACCTTCCCTGTAGAGGGTTCGGACATTCCAGGTGCATATCCGTAAATCGTTGTCCTTTGGGCGTTTGCGGGAGTCGTCAACATTAGAGGGGTTCATTATCGGAGGCTTATTTGGAGGATTCATTGGTGGGTCTTTTAACGTGGTGGGTTCCAAGCCCGACGCACAACCATTCATTCAAGGCCATGGAGAAGCCCGCCGCACACATTAGTTAACTCACTGACGGTTGTCAAATCGCTATCCAGGGGACGCCACGAGGAGGCTGTGTGTCGACTTGAAACGTAGAAGCGTAAGGATCGATCATGGACGCACCTGCGACTGTCATGAACTTTACCTTGACACTGACATAGTCAAGCGTTAAAACTCCAGCGGCTTCGCTGGCTGGGTCATGTTGAACGAATGGAAGAAAGCGCTCCGGCTAAAAGGGTGTTTTATTCGAGCCATGGTGGAGGAACAGGCAAAAGAGGACCAGGCAGAAGAGGGAGACCTGACTCCATTTGGCATTATCAACTGGAGCCAGCGCGCGTATAGCAGAGGGGACTGGCGAAGCTTTATCGAGGTGGCCAAGACCGATCATCGGAGTAAGTGGATTAAGGGGATGGATAAATTGCAATTTATATGATATAACATTTCTTTCTTCTATTATATTTCTCGGAAAAATTTCTAAAAATTCATAAATTTTAAAAATTCAGTTAAAAATCTATGTAAGTGATAAAAATTCTATATAAAAATAGAAGTTTGCCTTTTTGAAATTTAATTACCAAAAATATACCTTTTTCTTGATGGCAACAAGCTTACCTACAAGCTACATATAAGTTAGATATCCTACAACAATAAAGATAGTGTATAGTATATTGCGCTTCGTAAAATTTCCTTACACATGTTCTATTTTATTGTACATTGTCCCCGTTTATACATAATAGATAAATACTCGTATGTTCATCCTTAGAAAAACACTCAATCTGAATCCTTACACTTATGATAATACCTATACATTTACTCGTACTGTAAATAAATATATACTTTATTCCCATATACTTATGTACTTAACATATGAACGACTCCCCTATAAATGCCTTTGACAAGGTTAAACATGTTTTAAATTATACAAAACTCTTTACTACATTGGTTTCTGTTCTGTTGTGAGTTTGAAAATATACGTTTATTGTTTTCCCCATATGATTGATGGAAGTGTTCTAGTTGATATGGTACACATATGAATACATTGACAGTATGTGTACGTGTTTTTGTTCTGTGGTATGCTCAAAGCTAAATGCTATATAGAAAACGAGAAAAATTATTTTGCAGACTTTTGGGATTACAAAAAGAAAAAACTTACAGACAAACTATCGATTTCAGTTCATTCTGTGAAAATCGTTATGGTACTTGATGATATTGCATCGAACAAAAGAAAATATTGCATACTTATAGGAGTATAATATGCATGTGGATTCAATGAACTTTGGCTTGAAATGCTTATTAGTTTACTGATAGTTAGGCATTTAGAAATACATACATACATGTTCTGGCACAATTTATAAAGATAACGATATCTCACATAAATATTTAGATTGATAATTATAATCGAATTTGAGCTTAGAAAAGAGACAAACTTGAACGGAAACATTTATAGAAATTGTTGATTAGTACTTAAACATGGGAATTAACAATTATGCTCTATTTGTTTTGAGGCATACTTGGATGGAAGGGCTTGAGATTGCTGATGAGTTAGAGAAGAAAGGAGTATCTGTATCCATAGCCATTCTGTGGGATGGCCAAAGGATGATTGTTATTATTCATTAAGAATAAAGAATAACAGAATATGAAAATGTACTGGGAAAATCTACAGGGGCTAGAAACCTCGAAAGCATTTATAGGAACATAGGACCTAAAAAACTTCAAGCAGCTTATGACTATGACAAAGAATAATTTAAGAACCATTAAAAAGATTTTAATAGGGCACTTTTGACATATCCTCAAACAAAACTGTTTATAATAGCTTATGCAGGTTTGGAAATGAATATAAGAAATCTGCGTAGCCTATACAATGACATTGCTCTGCACTTATGCTAACTTCTAATCGAGATGTCACGGTAGCCATCGAATACCAGTTATCAATTTGAGCTACAGAGAATTCTATAGGAGATTGGTCTTATAGAAGAGCTGTAGATCCATGTAGGGGCACAATATATCTTGTGTATCGTAGTGCACTTCCCAACAATACTAATAATAATCTTTGCATAGTTTTAGGATTATAAAATATATCTCTTAGCCTATCTTTTTTTGTTATTCATAATATTCTTAAATTTTTACCTAATTCCAGTGAATAATTAAATTAAAATGATTACTAACTGAAAATCACTTTCGATCGAAACGAAATCAAATTATTGAAATACATCAGCTGTCGGTATTAAATTCACTTGAAAAATATTTTATGAAGACACATAGTAGATTAAGCTTTAAATTCCTTAAATATCTAAGAAAGTATTAAATAACTTAAATGAGCATTCTATAGAAAAATTAAAAGAATATTGAAAGCGTCTGTTTTACTATGAAAATATAATTTAAAATATGTAAACACAAATTTATAACCAAACGTAAAAAAAATTCCAAATATTGCATATTTTTAGATGCTACTGCGTTTTCCTATGCACTTCGTAGTAACTCAACAGTAATTGATTCTCAAATTAACCCTACATGAACCCTATTGATTGAATATTTGATTTGAACATGAACATACAAAGTTGTAAATATTAAATAACCAGCATTAATATTTATAGAATGGAAAATAATAATAATGCATGTCATATTGCATATTTTTAGATGCTTAATAAATTCTCTTGTTAACATGACATCATATACCTACATGATAAAATGTCATTTACATATTATCGGTAAGTAAAATAATTGCATACTTATAGGCAAACTATTGATTTTAATGCTCTTCTGGACATTTGGACAATGTACAAAAAAGTGTTGTTTGTGGTGAAGTGGTTATGGATTTGAAGAAAAGGACCTACTTATTCTTATTGAATTGTAAGAACGCATTAAAAATTTATTAGAATTTGTGATATACAAGTAAGTAATCTAAATAAATAATTGAGTTAATTTTGTTTCATGAAAGGTTACAAATTACCGGTGTGATGTGTATTATTATTAATACCCGAAACAATATTTATAAATCAGAACCAAAGTCAAACCAAATACGAACTAAATTTATATCAAAATTCAGACTAAATACGGAATAAAAACCAGGCAAAAATTCACAATAAATTTTTGTACACATTCCGATGGAATTCAAACAAAATTCAAATTGAAAAATAGGCCAAAATTCAGACCAAAATTCAGATCAAAATTCAGATAAAAATCTTAAATCTCAGACCATAATTCAGATAAAAATCTCAAACCAATATTGAGACCGAAACTTTGATAAAAATTAGATACTTAAATTTAGATGCTCGATGTCGCACTAGACTCTCAACTGCGAGATTGCGGGTTCGTTTCCCGTGATAAGAAATTGCCATCCCGCCGATCAGAACCGGCATTGAACTGCAATACCACGTTGTATTACAACGGTCGTCATTGGCCTAAGTACCTATGTCCTACTATAGGACAGTCACTCTAATCTAACTTAACCTAAACTAGATGGGTTCGGAATAAAATATGTACAATTAACAAACCATATAAAATTTCTGACCCATCAGACCTAAAATCAAATCAAAACTCAGGTTAAAAACCAGCTTTACAACCATGCCAAAATCCAATCGAAAGTTCAGACCAAAATTGAAGCCATAAAATCAGACCAAAGTCCAGATAACAAAATACGAAAATCAGGCTAACAATCATACCCGAAATTGGTCAAAATTGACACCAATGTAAAAATAATATCAATGTACCCAAGTTCTGACCAAAATTAAAATAAAACTGAGATCCAAAATCTAGTAAAAATCTTGCTAGAATTCAGTCTATAACGAGACCGAAATTCAAAAATCCGCAACTGACTTCAGACAAAAATCAGAAAAATCAAAATTCAGACTTAGTGAGAAATCGTAACTGACCCTATTCCTCTTTTGAGTCATCTACTAATTACAAGTATTCTGTAGTTGAGGATTACAAGAACTATGGATTTCAAGAATAAAATGCACATAATATTTATTAATAACTAAAAATAAGTATAAATATTTATGTACGTTATAAAGTGCTAAAATAGTAAATTCTTGAATCTGATATTTATGCTAAATTTAATAATCAATAAATCAAGTGCATCTTTATACATACCACATTGCATATTTCTAGGTGCTTGCGGCATGATTTTATTTATACAAGCAAAAAAGATTTTGAACTATATCATTCGGAGTATTGTTTCCAAAATATTTAATTTATGCTAAGAACGAAAAGGCAAATTGTGGTCTCAACAACTTTTTTGAAAATTGTAATTGGAAATTGTGTTTTACCGATAAAAACATAGGAACCAGTGTTAAAATGGTAGAAGAAATAATTTTATTAGGTATGCATCTCTAAAGAGAGTAAAGAACCAAACGTCCTCGTCAATTCCAATTTTTTTTACAGGTGGTCGCCTCGTCACTAGCTCGGTTGATAAAGCGAACCTTTTTGCTAACATTTCCGCAGAGAATTCTTCTTTGCCAGCTAGCGATCAACCACTGCTTGTTATCGAATCTGTATCATGTGCTATGCTTGAGAAACATTTTTGAATGCGAATAGTTAAAATAGCTCTGGCAAATCTTAACATAACCAAGGTTTCCGCTCCCGATGGCATTCCAGCCCATGTATTGCGAGCTTATGCGACAATACGCTGCTCAATCATTTCAACATTTCATACACAACTGGTGTATTTCCGTCTTGTTGAAAGGTTGCCAATGTACAACCAGTTCCTACAAAGGGCATGACTACGGACCCTGTGAAGTGTCGCTCCATCGCAATCTGTTCTACTTTATCCAAAGTTATGGAAAGTGTAGTTAACTTCTACTTGATCAAAAATATCTTGAGCAAAACGAATTGCTTAATGACCGCCAATACGGTTTCCAACAAAATCGCTCAGCGGGCGATCTCATGGACACGATCTCATAATGTCCATGGCTTCGGATATTTCAAAGGCGTTTGACAGAGTGTGTCATAAAGCACTGGTGTCAAAACTGATTGTGCATGAGGTCATGAGTAACTTCACACGATGGCTTACGAACTTTCTAAGCGGCCGCCCTATCTGTGTTGTGATAGACTGCATTGTTTCGCAAGATCGTGCCATTCGGTCCTCTCCCCTACCCTTTTCCATTTCTTCATTAATGACCTTCTGTCATTAACGAAGAATCCCATTTACTCGATTGCTGAGGACAGCACCATTTCTCATTCATACAGCTGTTCAAAGCGCCCTAACTATTTGGAGATTGAGAAGAAAAGGCATATTATGAATGACTCACTCAATAAAGATCCCCAGTCAATCTCCGAGTGGAGTCTTACGAATAACGTTGAGTTCAATGCGCGTAAGACCAAATGTTTTCTGTTATCTCACTAACGAGTTTCCCAACCCCCTGTTAACACCTGTTTCCTAACCTACCCTGTTAGATATGGGTAGGTTAGCTATTGCGGAGGCAGCGACTCTCGATTTTCTGAGCATCCATCCAATATGATGTTCGTTGGAATAAACACATGGGCTATGGGCTAGCGCTTCATGAACGCAACTGGAGCTCCTGGACCGTATTCAACATCGAGCGATAAAGCTAATAGGAGACATAAGAGTTTCCAGCTCTATTGACTCCTTAGAACATCGTCGTAACGTGGCTTGCATCTCTCTGTTTTACCGTAACTATCACGGTTGATGTTCTTCTGAGATGCGCAAGCTGGTGCCGCCAGTTCTTGTGTTCACCAGAACTACACGAACAGCAAGCGGAACTCACACATTCCACGTAGACATGGTGTTCCACCGCACTACGCATTACAGAGAAAGTTCTTTTATCTGTCGTACCGCTCGTATTTGGATACCAATATTTTCACCGATAATTACGACCCTTGCAAATTTGGAGCAAACGCTCATAACTTCTCCCTCTCTCTTCCTCCCACATATCAATCGTCCTTCCAATCAATACAATGCTCTGCATTCAAGGGGTACCACTTGTGTGTTGACTGTATCAAAAAATTAAATAAAGTAGAGATTAAGGGTGACACGCTTATCTATCAAAATTTTGATTCTGATGTTAGGGCTTCAGCCACTTTATATGCATATTTACATATGTATAAGTATACTGTAAATATCATTAAAAACAAGTCGTAAACTTTTAGTACGATGCAGATAAGATTGCTAAAAATAACAATCATTCTATACTTGTAGGGACATCAGCAGCATCAACGTTCAATGGCAACGAGATACATAAACGATGTGTACATATGTATGTATGTGTAGATGCCGAATGCTTTTCATAGCCCAACAAAAAATTAAATATTAACATAACAAAGTGCATACTTTTATGACTCTTTATTACAAATTTGTTATTCAATTTTAAGAGATTTAACAAGTACCTGCATATTATGTGAAACCCAAATTATTGAGTAATATTCTTATTATGTTGCATATTTTTAGGTGTTTACAATTATTGCATTTAACAGTTAATGTTCCTATTTTATTAAATATTCAACGAATTTTTATTACTTAATATTTAAAAGTTGATTTAACTTACTTACTTACTTAGCTGGCACTACAACCGATGATCGGTCTTGGCCTCCTCTATAAAGCTTCTCCAGTCACCTCTGCTATACGAGCGCTGGCGCCAGTTGATAACGCCAAGTGCAGTCAGGTCGTCCGGTACCTGTCTTTCCAACGGAGATTAGGACGTCCTCTTCTGCATGTTCCTCCACCGTGGCTCGATTAAAACACCCTTCTCGCCGAAGCGCTTTCTTCCATTCGCTCAACATGGGCCAGCCAGCGAAGCCGCCGAATTTATATACTCTTGACTTTGTCAGTGTCAGCGTACAGCTCATACAGCTCAGCGTTCTATCTTATTCGATACACGTTGTCCACGCATACTGGGGCGTGGATCTTATGTAGTATCTTCCTCTCGAAAGCTTCTAACAGCCTCTCATCATTGATGGTCAATGTCCACGTCTCTGCGCCATACATTAGGTCGGGAAGGATAAGGGGCTTATTGAGCGTCATTTTCGTCGGTCGAGAGAGGGCTCTACTTCTCAATTGCTTACTGAGCCCTTAGTAGCACCTGTTAGCAAGAGCTAATCTCCGCTTGATTTCAA
Organism: Palloptera scutellata; assembly: GCA_958295655.1. Taxonomy (NCBI): domain Eukaryota; kingdom Metazoa; phylum Arthropoda; class Insecta; order Diptera; family Pallopteridae; genus Palloptera; species Palloptera scutellata. Next base: position 55,756,170 of record OY282449.1, read on the forward strand.
AGCTGACATAATTGTTGGTGTTTATGCTGGATCTTAGATATACGAAATCCTTGACGACTTCAAAAGTATAATTGTCAACAGTGACATTTTGTCCAAGACGACGTGACTCTTTGTTTGTTGACACAAGATATTTCGTTTTGTTCTCGTTCACCACTAGACCCACTCGACGAGACTCCCTTTCCAGCTGCACTGACTGCTCGAGCGTTTTTGCCAATGATGTCAATATCATCAGCGTATACTAGCAGCATGACACTCTTGTAGGAAATAGAGCCAGAGAAGTCGATGTTCCCAGCTCGAATTATTTTCTCCAGCATAAGGTTAAAGAAGTCGAAAGATAGGAGGTAAACTTGTATGACAACTCTATACGCATCAAATGGCGCGGAGATGTCTGTCCCAATTTTCACTGCACTGGTGGTGTCAACCAGTGTCATTTTGTAAAGGCGAATGAGCTTTGCAGAGATACCAAACCCAATCGTGCTGTCGAAGGCGGCTTTATAATCGACAAATAGATGATGGGTATCGATCTGGTTTTCTCGGGTCTTTTCCAGGATTTGGCGTAGCGTGAATATGTGGTCGATGGTGGATTTACCAGACCTGAAGCCTGGTCCACTGATAAGGTCCAATCAGTTTATTGACGATGGGCTTCAGTCTTTCGCACAGTACGTTCGATAGAAGCTTATATGCAATATTAAGAAGTCTTATCCCATGGTAGTTGGCTTGTGGATTGGGCAGAGTACGCTGAGGTTCCAATCACTTGGCATGCTTTCATCCGACCGAAATGTGCGTACACTGCGCGCATATATCATCAAGTTGAGGGGTGTTTTGCGATAGGAGGAGTACGAGTCGATTGGCGAAGGATTTGCACCACGTATTGTGTGTACGTCTAGAACATTGGAAGCCTTATGGATATCCTTATGTTGGAATCTAGTGCTACTAACAGTCATGTTGATTTAACTAGTTAAAATATATACAGTAGACGTCCGATATATCAAACTCGAACTAATTAGCCTTGTTACTTAAGCGAAAACTTCTTAATTTGAATAGCCAGATCATTTAGCTACACATATAATAATAATATTTTAAACATTATAATGGTTTTCCATCATATTTGCCCCCTATATCAAGAAAAAACCACAAAAAATTTTCCTTGAATTTTCTTGAAGTTTTTTTTTGTTTTATTTGCTTGGAATTGAGGCTAAAAGTAAATTCGGTGATACTTTAATTCTTTAATCAAAACTCTACTTCCTCTTCCAAGTATGTATGTATGTACTCTTGCATATGTGCGTGCTGTCTTCAAATTATTAGCAACAATAGTTTGGTTTGTGGAGCCTGCTCTCTTGAATTTCTTAACCGTAACATTAACACAGAGCGTACGTGAAACGTGTGAAAAATCGATTTAACTCAATTGGCACACACACGCATACCCCGAAATAAACTAAGACGAACGAAATGAAATCTAAATGGCAAGAACATTTTGTGAAAAATACTGAAAAAGGAAAATCTATACACACACGCAAACATGCAAACATCGAAGAGCATGAGAAAAGCTCCTGGCCTTTTGTAATACACTGTTGCAGAGCACGGCAAGAGAGTAGAGAGAGAGAGAGAGAGCGATGGCCCAGAAAAAGGGGGAGAATATAAAATCAGTAAAACTTAAAGAATTTAAAGAAAACATTAAAAATATTTTCTATGGTTTAAATGGAAAAGTGAATGACTTAACTGCACACACACACACACACACACACACACACACACACACACACACACACACACACAAGCACACAAGCACACATAGAGACACACTCATTGTAATGGAAATTGTACTTAACGCATCATATAGAATTTCATTGGCGGCGACAGCAAAGAGTGACGACGACAGCGATGCCACCGACAGCGGAAACATCAATGGCAACGGCGACAATGTCATAGCATTCACAGATAAATTTATTTACCGCGCGCATTTATCATTAAAGTTTTTGTGTGAATGACAAATTGACATTTTGGTTTTAAATTACAAAATAAGGCTTAAAGAAATTTCCATGCAAATTGCCTTTGAAAAAAAAAAATAAAAATATATTCAATTGATTTTGTTTTCTTGATTTGAAAACATATCTACCTATATATAGTCACAAACACACACACACACACACACACACATGCACAAATTCATTCTTTCATTTATTCACTAAAATATTAAAGTACACACTTATTGTACAAAGCACAAAGTAGATAGGCCAAATTATACAAACAAACTTGCTTGCATTATATGGGTACACACGCACACACATATGTACCTATGTATGCGTACAATATGAAAGCATAAGTACTACGTAATAAGCAAGAGTGAGAGAAAACAAAAATCTAAATGTTTTATATTTTTATGGATTTTTTCCATTTTTATGTATGGTGTACGAGTATGTGTGTTTGTTGTGTTGTATGTTGTGTTGAATACATACTTACAATGTATGTATGTACATATGTACATACTATGTTTGTACATATATTGTCTATTTGCTTAAGCTCTAGGCGGCAGTGAAAAGTATATGTACAGCCGGCAATGGTGGTGTTTTTGGTGTTTGGATATTGTCGGATGGCGAAGGGTTCAACAAAAAATACATTACGCACTTGTAAACGCATTAATATTGCATATATTTAGGCTGAGGAGCACAATGCTGCGAATTACACTGTGTAGTAAATACATAGTTAGTTTTATACTTTTTTGAAAAGGAATGTAATAATAAATAAATGCATAACTAATCAAAAACCATAAATAATTGTAAATATCATGGGAAATTATTTAGAAAATCTTAGTGACCAAAATGAACTTGAGCTGGGTAGCAACTCTGAAAACCAACAAGTACCCGTTCTTGTAATGTTTTGCAACAAACTTTGTTATACTTTGGTACCATGGTAGCAGACAATAGGTAATGAAGAAGCCGGTGAATTAGCTAGAAGAAGAATTCATCGACCAGGAATGCCAAGTTACTAATTTCCTCCGAACAGTTAGGTAATTTAATGCTTTGTCCGAATCAAAATAAAAAACATAAATGGACAAAGGACTGTTTAGTTTTTTTTTTTCAATGTATGAAAATTCAGTGTTAAATTTATATACAGTCCATTTCATAACTAAATTACCTTTCTCATAGTTAAAATTTTTTTCTTAAAAAAAAAGAATTTTAATTAATCATATAAAACGAATTTATTTCATGCAATAAAAATAAAAAAAAGGCTTATTGCTATAATCTATAATAATAATTGTCAAGACAAGGTTTTTATGAATGAAAACTTGGGAAAACCCTTAAGCGGCGTAGCACCGCCCATACATTTCATCAATATATGCTATAACTCGGCTCACTTTGAATATTTTTTAACGAAATTTAGCACTGGACTTTATGTGTTCAACTGTTCAACTTTAAGCTCCATGTACCATATGGACGGAATTAGACAAAGAGGCATAGCACCGCATATACACTACAATATTTCAAAATGCTACAACTCGGCTCCCTTGGAATTTTTATCAACTAAATTTGGCACAAAGCTTTCTGTGTACAACTCTAAGCTCCATGTCACATATGAAGGTGGTTAGACAAAAGGGCGTGGCACCGCCCATACGAGGCTTATTACTAAAGTGTTCCCGAACATCGGCCGCAATTACTTGAATCACGATTGGCTTGACGATCTCAATTTCATCATTCAGAACAACATAACTGCTAATTTACATTCGTTCAAATCGAATCAACAAACTATCCCAATGAATTTTTAAATTCATTGGATCTTCATTGCAATTGAAAGTTGGCTCAATCATCATTATGCTGCGAAATATAAATCAACCAAAGCTGTGCGGTACTCATTCCGAGAATTCCAGTGACTTGCCTACCTACTGACTTGCCTTTCTAGTTTAAGCGAATTCAGTTCCTCGTTCGACTCGCTTTCACCATTACGATCAACAAAGCTGAAAGACAATCGTTCCAAGTGTGTGGTCTCAATCTCGAATTTTCATGCTTCTCCCACCGGACATAACAAAAAAAAACGTTGTCTATCATAGAGTTCTGCATTGACCTGAAATTGGTTAAACCAATTCTCCATGCTTTGTATCGAATGTTAACCTCATTCCTTTTCCATTCCATGTAATTCATTTGAATTTTAAAATTGAATTCTTAGTTCAGATACATTTTTCAATTGACGGTTGCTACATACCATAAATTTTCCCAATATATTTACCCCTAAAGTTTTCTATGGGATTCTGATCCAGTTAACAAAAATTAATGTCATTGTTATCAAACTATGATTTAGCCACCCTGCTAGTGTAAATTTCAACGTTGTCCTGCTGCAAAGTCCAGCCTTCGTCCCGAATTTTGTCATAAAATGACAAGAGGTTTTCAGCAAGGACCCCGATTTGTTTCTTGGCAATAATTGTAGTGTACATGAGCGGATGGTAGTGTAAAAAGCATCCCATACCATAAGGATTTCTCCATTGAAGGCTACATCAAGGCTACATTTTTCCTCAGAAATAAAAATCAACCTGTAAGAAAAGTGTAGGGAGATTTTTCTAGCTCATGTAGCATTTCACTATCAGTAGCATTTAAATACATTTTTTTTTTGTTTTGTTTATTGATACATTCAACACTCAGGGTGTACCCCTATGAATGCAGAGCATTGTGTTAAATGGAAGGAAGAGTGATAGGTGGGAGAAAGAAAAAGGGAGAATCATTAGCGGGAATGAACTGAAAAAAATACATCGGGGTCCTTGCTGCTGTCGCTTTTGGATAAGAATCGGGACGAAGGAGAAAATAAAAAAATTTTATGTAAATGTGGTCATATAGTTATGAAATGGACTATGTAATACAGTGTGACAATAATTACATAAGTTTTGTGCTGACTCAGGAAGAAGTCGATTTATATGTGACGATGGCCAAAGAAAAACTCTATCCTCAGTTAACTGTATCACTTTAAAATTGTAGCTATTTTTGGCGTTTTGATCTTCTTCTCTTCTCTTCTGAAAAAAGGAAAAGGGGAAATTGCGCTGAGCCAGATCCTCTTTTGCAAAGGATGTTATATACCTTCATTAAGGTAGCCATTCTCGTGATGCTATTGCTTGGGTTTCTTAGACTATACCCAATCCACCTTTATATTCTTGTATATGTTTAATTTTTTTTCTTATTGGATAATTTTTCTCGATTATAAGGCTACAAAAGTTATAATTTCTTATTAGAAATAAAAACAATATATTCTGCACTTAATCAGTAAAAACTTATTAACGACTAGGTACTTGTAATTTTTAAAGTTTCACTTTCATATGTGTGGATAGCATATGCTGGTCTTTGCGAGTTACCCCATTTTGGCTGTAAAAGTTAACATAAACATAGAACCTATTTTCCGTGACTTCAGTGAGTCAGTTGTCTACGCTTTCATCTGACCCACCATCTGACTAGGTATCTGAATTAGCTAGCGTATTTACCATAATTTTGATGTGGTCAGTGGCTACGATGTTATGATATTCTCATGACTAAAGCATTTTATATGTATGTACTTAATATGATTTCTTAGAAATTTCGTGAAATGAATGGCGTTTTTCTAACGTCAGAAAACACTGACCATCAATTTCATCATGATTTGGAAATTTCTCTATCTCGACTTTCAGGGCAGTTTCATTAAATTTTGTTCTTTCAGTTGAAAGAAATTTAATGAAACTGCCCTGAAACGCCTTACGTATTCCAGTAAATTTTTAAGTAAATTTGCTCATCATCAAAAGCAATCAAACTTCATTTGTACCTAAGCCAATATGAAAAATTATTCGCTTTCAGTTTTAATATGATTTGAAAATAAGTATGTAAGTACTATAAAAGAAAATCAATTTCATGCTGTATAATTAAAATCTTTTTTTACCCTACACATTTGCTAAGCGCACACACTGACACACACATACAAGTATGTTTGTATTTGTTTACATGAAAATTCGTTCTTATCATTTTTGCAGAATTCCCCACTTTTATTCGCTAGAATAAGTATCTACATTCATTCTTTTCACAATAATAATACGAGTATGTATTTTGGTAGGGAACTTACCTTTTGTCCTCAATAACTTTTAAGTACGTACGTAGTAATACTTGAAAATGTTTGCCAAAAGTTTGAAATCGAAAGGAAATTCTCGATACTTACATATTAGAAGCTTTATGTACCCAGGTGTTTCCCAATTGAGTTCTTAGGAAAATACTGCGATTAGTTTGAATAGAAAAGGTACCCATTAAACCACAGACCAACCTCAAATCCACATCGAAATAACCAAACGTGAGCGAGCTCCTAAAACGAAATATGTTTTGTACGCTCCTGAAAGCAAATTATGTCCTGAAACGAATAATTATTGATTAGAATCTATAGGGTGTGATGCTCGTATATAAGCAGCTGAAGAATGAGGTTGTTTTATATATGTAATATTTATTAATTGAGAATCAACTCGTAGGAGATACCCCCTAGAAATGTAAGCATTGTGTTGATTAGCAAAGGTTGCTAGGTAGTTAAGAGAGAAAAGCAAAGAGCGAGTAAAGCTTCGCTTTGAATTTGATTAAGACAAAATCGTCTGAAGGATAATTGCTGGTAACTTATTGCATAAATAAGAGATGCAACTAAAACTGAAATGATTAGTACGTTGGAGTTCCGTATTCACGTAGGATTCGTCAGTTATGCATACGGTTTGCGTAGTTCTTGGGAAGGAACAAACTGATCTCATTAAATTGTTAATAGATCTAGGAATTCTCGGGGAGGGAGAAGTGGGTGAGAAGAGGATGATCAGCTACGAAAAGCTTTTTTTTTATGAACCCAAATTGGACATACTCTTACATGCTTTAGCTGAAGCGAAATGGTTAAAGTGTAACTGACACGGACCCCTATAAAAACTGCGGCCACAGACAAAATCCTTCCGTATAGCCAGGCAGTTTACAGGAGGTTAATGAGATAAAATACAACATTGGATTTAAAGAAAATTAAATTCAATCAACACTATTCGGGAGACCCTACTCGATTAATGAGCGTAACTTGTCTTTATCTCTCAATCTCCAAAGAGTTAGTTAACAGGTGCATGAATGATAGAAGTAGTCGGTAAATAAGTACATGGCATTACTTGTCAACGAGTTAATTGATCAAGGTAAGAGAAAGGGTTAGAGGTAAGTTTCTGTGCCATAGAGTCCTTTGTTTGCGTGAGAGCGAAGTACACAGCTGGCAACCAAGATGAACTCCGTGTAAGAAGTGCGGCCCATAAACAATGAATTCATTGAAATAACTTTTGCCGTACGCTGAGAGTGTGTGCGAGAGGGTGACAGCTCACCGTGGGTCCGAATGTCAACAGCTCGCTTAAGGTGTTAAAGTTCAGCACTTGTTGTTTTTGTTTTATTAACGAACTTTCACTCGTTTTCGGGAATCAAACAAACGACATCAAGATCATCGTATTATCCCAAATATAAACTGCTGAAGCAAAGATTTCGTGAGAGGTCTTTTGAAGCACTTCGAAAAAGAAATAATATATAAAAATAGTTTCAAGCAGAGAAAAAAGTGATTGCCGTGGCGTAGTTAGTACGTTGACCTACTACGCAGTGTGCCCGAGGTTCAAATCTCGGCACAGTCGAAATCAAAAATTAAAAGAAAAACAATTTTCTACTCAGCACCATCTCTTGGCAGGAAACGGCAAACCTGCAATTGTAAAAATTGCCTGTGAATAGCTTCTAATTTCGCTTTAAAGAACGAGAAAAAAAGTGCAAAAAGGCAAAACCATAAAGGAGCGTGAGCGGAATGCGTTTTTCAAATGACATGCAATTTTAAAAACGTTATGATGTGTCAAAAGTAGAGTCAGCGCCTGCATGTACTTTGTATACGTCGTATACTTCGCTCTCACGCGTACAAAGTATTCCATGGAGCAGAGGCTTAAGAATCGATTACTGCCGCCCTGCAGCGTTAATGGAACGATTTTTTGAAGGAATACCATATAATACAACACAAATCCATCGGGATCCATGGAATAAAGTTATTACCAAACTTATACTCAATTAGTTTCTACACACACTACTGCTTTATACAACACTCGAGCAATCAGTTTTGTCTCACCTTAGCCATAAACATTATGGATCCAGTTGTCGGTGAGGATTGCCATTAGATTTTCCATAGAACTAGTTATTTCGACCAGAACGTATTTGTTTTCAGTTATTTCAGATATTTTGAAATGAAAATAAAGTACGCTTTCATGGACTATGAATGGCGTAGAACAAATTGCTATGGAGTGGTTAGTCCGTCGAGTTCATAGCCTTAATTGAATTGATTAACCCTCGAGAGATTAGAATGTGAGAAATTTATGGTGATCCTAAGCTCTTCATTGGAATGAAGAAAGTAAATATATAAAATTAATTTTCTTCCCATTTTATATAATTTATCTTTTTTGACTCCTTGAAATAAGTAAATGAAAAAGCAGAGCTTCCAACCAAAAGTAAATTCATGTAGGCTTACCAATGCCAGAAATCACAATTCAACGTAGAAAAAAAAACTTCAATTTCACAATTGAACTAAAGGCTTCGTAATCTGTTCTTCCACAGTGAAGACCAATAAATAACGCCCGCACAAGTCTATCATATCGCTTTTACCATAGTTACCCAATTTGACAGTATCAATATTTAATGAGCTCTACTAAACACTACCGGTAGGGTGGTTGGTGTTTTAATGCTACAGAAACGATAAACAATCATGCCATGCATGCGCATAACGTTGTGCTTCATTTATATTTTACTACTAGTACAACAAATTTAATAGGTATTGTATATACACATACACACATCAATCCACATATACATATATACATAACTCCTAACATAACATAATATTCATATATTTAAACTTGTGTAAGTGTTGTACGTCCACTTTCAAAAATAACATGTTTGATTTTCGTTTGATTTTAAAACAAAAATAATAATAAAAAAAAAAAGAAAGCAGTTAATCAAAAAATAATGAAACACAAAATATGTGTAATGCAAGTAATGTAAAGCGTGATTGTACGGGTAATGCACATGACTTATTTTTACCCCCACTTACCCTTATCAGAACATAGCGTTACCATCACTGTCATCAGTAGCGCTTCATTGTTAGGTCGTGGTTAGGTTGGTGTTCGCTGTTTGGCGAACACATCACTTTTTTCTCTCGTGTCGGTGTGGTGGTTACATTCGAGTTCGTTACAGAGTTGCTTTTGGTCGACATTCAGATTTTTTTGTAATACTATTTTGTGCGCAACGGCAACACAATAAATGGTATACCAAAAAAACTGTAAGCAATTTTATCAATATGTAGAGTGAAATTAATAATAAAATTAAATGTGCAATAAATTATGCAAATAACTTAATTTTTTGGACCGACAGCCACCGAATTGAGGTAGTGGAGAATATGTGGCAACTTGAAGGCAAGAGTCGTATCAACACCATTTGCATCACAACGTGAATACAGTTAATATGTTGTATAAAAACTTATATGTTGTATTACTTCTTCAATAGTTTTATAAATAATATATTTAATATTCACTTCGAAATACTGAAAATATTCGCAACTTCGCTTTTCAGCAAATGAAAATAACTATGTACAGGTTTGCATGTTTTCGTACTATTTTACATACATTTGTAGTCCTTTTCTGTAGAATAACTTATTGTCACCCTGAATGCTCGACGTGCACGGTATACATTTCACCCAGCATATCGTGTTCGTTGTGAGAGTGAGCAAAAGCTCCCTCTTTCTGTTCAGTGCAACAACAATTTCATGGTGTTCGCCGAGCAAAATTTGAACATAAACACGGATTTATTATAACACATTAAATAATTACTTATTTGAGATTTCCTCTTCGCACAAAAATTATGAGCATAAATATACAGACATACATATGTATGTATGTATATGGTTTTAGATAAAAAATTAAATTTATGGTATTTATGGGAAATATTTAGAATGGGACCATGAAAAACAATATTGTGTTATTTTCGTTTCATTTTATTAGGAATCAATAGCGTTTACAGTAAAGAAAGAATTTCAGACAATGCTTCCTTTTGCGTGTATTTGGTTGGTTTCGTGTCTCTCTCTCTCTCTCTCCCTCTGGCTCTCTCCCTCTCTCTCCCTCTCTCTCTCTCTCTCTCTCCCTCTCTCTCTCTCTCTCTCTCTCCCTCTCTCTCTCTCCCTCTCTCTCTCTCCCTCTCTCTCTCTCTCTCCCTCTCTCTCTCTCTTTCTCTTTCCCTCTCTCACTCAATAAATTATTTCTGAATTTCTGGTATTTCCACACCAAAATTTTATCAAGCGTAGTAATTAAAATATAAGCATCTAATGCTAAATAAGTAAATAGCAAGCGGAGTAATGCTGATTTTTTCTTTTCCAAAAAGTTTGCAAGAAAAATGGAGGAAAGTGGAAAGGGAAAACACTTTCGTAACAATATTGTAAGCATTTTAAGCTGCTTAGGCTCTTGATATTTGAAATTGGAAATTTATTTACAGAACAATATAGAGAAACACCAGGCTGAGTTTAGACGCAAGTAAATAGCAGAATGTGGTAATAAAGCGTTTCTGTGGGTGGAGTAACTTAACAAACTCAACGCGTTTTAAAGTTCGTTTGTAAAAAGTTTATGAAAAGAAAGAACAAAATCAAGTGTTTACGTAAATTTCCTGAATTGCGCATTAAAAAACAACAAATACTAAATAAATTATGTATACATTTAGGCGCATTTATTAAATTTGCTTAAGTAATTTTTTTTAATAACCATGTCATTTTTTGAACACATAAATTATACAATTTAAATATGTTTTGTAGCACCCCAAAATGATAATGGAAATTTGTACTTAAGTTTAGTTATAGCTTGTACCTTGTACCTTTTATACTTTACATATGATACATATGTAAATATCGTATCTATATTTTTTGTCACAATTTGTACTCATACTCCATGTGAGCCCATATTTATAATCAAAATTCTCATAAGTGAAAACCACATCAAAACTCTTGAACTTGATTCTTCATTGTTTCATTATGCTTTCCTTATTGTTATTTATTTTATTTTGTGCATATTTTCTTCGGTTTTGATTTTCAAAGCACATATTTTTTAACCTAAAAAGCACACAGCAACAACAATAAAAAAATGTTTAATTTCATACATAAGTACACCCATGCTCAAATTAATAGTTACACTGAAAGACTTTTTGTTCGAATTGGTTTTTGCAACCATTATCGCGCAATTAAAGGTAAAATGAAGAGTATTTTTAATTAACGCAATATGACAAGGCTTTATTGCTGGCAAAGTGAAACGTGTGATTACCCTAATTATTGTGAATCAAAATCTGCTTGCTCAATATAATAGTTACACCTACAAGTTCACAAAATTTTTATTTTTTTTAAATCTTTTTTTTTGAGTTTTTATAGTTTTATAGTTGAGTTTATAGTTGAGTATATATAGTTATTAACTTAAAAATAGTGAAATTTGATTAATTAATTTATAATTTAGATGGATCGTAAATCACACTGCACTGGTGAAGAAGCCCGGTTAGTTTCGAACCTAAGAAAAGAAGGAAAATCACTTCGTGACATTGGCCGATTGATGGGGAGAACCAATAATTTTGTTTTGTTGAAATGCGTTTAAGCGAAAACCCCAAAACGAGTCTCGAGGAAGGCCCAAAAACACTAACGCAAATCTCGATCGACACATTGTGACTATCTGTAAAAAGGACCCATTTAAGTCTTCAAAGGTAATAGCAGCCGAAATTTAAAACGTGGTTAAACGTGGTAAGTTAACCACGTTTAAGGACAAATAGCCAAAAAAAAGTTGCTTTGATGCGAAAAACCAGCAATTTGAGCATCAGGTTAAATTTTGCAAGGAAACACATAATCTGGGTGGGGTCTGAGGGTGAGAAAAAGTGGATAAATATTTTATGGAGCGATGAAACGAAAATTAATCTGTTCGGAAACGATTCAGAAAGGAATGTACGCCGTCCAAAAGGCAAAGAATTTCACGTTCATTTAACGAAAAAAAACAGTAAAGCATAGAGGTGGAAATATTATGCTTTGGGAATGCTTTTCTTGGTATGGAGTCAGTCCTATACACCAAACTACTAACCATATGACAGCAGCCAAATACAAAGACATTGTGGAAAATACAATGCGGAGGGAAACATGCCTTTACGTTGGGTCTAACAGCAAGACAACGACCCAAAGCATACCGCAAAGTTGTTAAAAAAATACTTTGAGGACGATAATGTCAATGTGTAAGAGTGGCCAAGTCAATCCCCGGATCTAAATCCAATAGAAAACCTGAGGGGAAACTTAAAAAAGAAATTGACGAAAAAAGTTGCCTGTAATAAAGAACAATTATGGGAGTACTTATGTTCAGAAAATATGATATAGACACCTGTCGGGATTTGATTAATAGTATGCCAAGGAGAGTAGCGAAGGTAATTCAAAATGGTGGTGGGTAAATGTGGTCGCTGTGGCGTAGTGATAGTGCGTTGGACTGCTACGCAAAGTGTCCGGGGTTCGAATATCGGCACAGCCAAAATAAAAGAAAAAAGTAGAACAAATAATTTTTCTACACGGCACCACCTCTTGGCAGGCAGTGACAAACCTACAAGAGTAAAAATTGATATGAAAAGCTTTTCACTTCGCCGTTCGGATTCGGCATTGAACTGTAGGTCCCTTCCATTCACGTACAAATATAACACACACAACATGAGTGGATGCGAAAAGCGAAAAACTCGGCCTAGGCCCTCCATGGGCTGTTGTGCCATTAAAAGTAAAAGATAAACAGGATATTAGTTAAATGATTCAAAATATCCAATAATTTTTTATTAACACTTTTAATTATTCCTTTTTTTTTTTTTGTAATGCTTCAAGTGTAACTATGTAAGCGCCTTAAAATGTTTATTGATCTCAGATTCTTTGTTATACTTTATCTAGTAATGAAGTTTTTTTTTTCTTTATATATTTATATCCCCTGAATTAATGTGCATTTTTTTTTTTATTAAAATATTGATTAAAACCGTTATTTGTTATGTTAAAGTTGAAAGTGTGCTGTGTACCTATTATTTTGAGCAGGGTTGTATATTTTTGTTTGTTTGTTGAATGAAATTTCAACAGAAGATTCAACGTCAAATATAGTATTAAACCCAGCACAAGGAAGTAGCAGCGCAACTCCAGAAAACCAGATACAAGGATAAAGTAAGAAAACTTAATTCAAATTCACGCGAATTATGCAAATTTACTACGTAAATAGAGTAGAAGAAATACGAAAAAAATAAAAGCACGCAAAATAAACATAAAAGCTGACGCACAACTAAGCAGGCGATACATATGCTATGAAACTACGAAACTGAGAGCAAAACTGTTGAAATCCATTATTCCTTGCATACTTACAGGCGCAAAAAAGCAAACGCCCAAACGCCATAAGAATAAAAATAATACATAAAAATGACAATAACCACACGCGAATGTTATTTCTTCATCTTCATCATCTGGAGGACAAGGCATAATTTAAATGCTACAATATTTAGATGAATAGTTTATTCTGTTCTTTCTAAATAAAATACTTAATTTCATGACGAGCACTTGAGACTCGTATGAACTTGATATTGAGGGTACAAGCAATAATATTCTAAGTTGACTTAGAATATTTATATATGCATAGTAAATATGTGCTCACATCTTAAATAATTACATAAGTAGTTTGATAAAATGTGAAATTTGACTTAGAATGTTCTTGCAGAAATGTATGAACAACTGAAGTTAATTAAACTTAAATCTCATTAGCTTTTACTCGAAAAGTGTGCATATATATTCGTACTGTGTTGGATACTGAGGCTCAACACAAAATTATACATGTATGCTTATAAACTGTAAAATCTGTAACCACCTCTTGGCAGGCAATGGCAAACCTATAAGAGTAAAAATTGCTATGAAAAGCTTTTCACTTCGCCGTTCGTAGTCGGCATTAAACTGTAGGTCCCTTCCATTCATGTACAAATATAACCCGCTCAACATGAGTGGATGCGAAAAGCTGGGCCTAGGCCCTCCATGGGTTGTTGTGCCATTAAAGTAAGTAAGTTATGGATGTCCTACTTTTGGAGATCTTAATAGTGGTTTTCGGACTGGTTTTTGATCTGTTGTTAGATCTTATTTTATGATCTGGTTTCAATCTTATGTATTTTAGGTATAGTTTTTACTCTGTGGTCAAATCTTATTTTATGATCTGGTTTCATTCAATCTTATGTATTTTACGAGGGTAGATCAATAAGTACCCGTGTTATGAATGAAGAGACAAGTTTTTCATAAATTTTTTTATTCTATTTTTCAACGTAATCTCCTTTTAGTACAATACACTTTTCCCAACGTTTCTGCCATTTCTTTAACCCCTCCAAAAAATACGATTTGTCAATCTCTTCAAAATACGCTTCTGTCTCGACGATAACCTCCTCGTTTGAGCTGAATTCTTTTCCCCGGGCCTCGTTTTCATGTTGGGGAACAGAAATAAATCGCAGGGAGCCAAGTCGGGCGAGTACTGTAAAATAATTACTGTAAAATAATGTAAAATATTAATTACCGTTCCGTACGACACTCCTACACCCTGTGCTACTTCGCGCACTTTCGCTCGGCAATCAGCGAGTATCATGTCGCGGACCTTTTCAACGATTTCCTCGGTAACCACGTCTGCCGGGCGGACTGGTCGCTCCTCATCAAAAACAGATGTACGACCACGTTTAAATTCGTTGAATCAACATCTTACGGTTGTCATAGATGGTGAAGAGTCCCCATAGATAGCACCCAACTTCGCTTTTATTTCTTCGCATGTTTTTCCATCCAAAAATAAAAAGCGAATTACGGATCGATATTGTTCTTTTTCCATTTTATCGCGAAACACCAAACACGTGTGAATCTAATAGCTGCCAAATAAAAACTAACCTATGAATCAGTTCAGAAATTTAGAGTGGTGTCGTGTGACAGATGGCAGCACACGACGGTAATGCCAACACCTCTCAGCAACGCCACCTGTCTTCACACACGGGTACATATTAATATTGATACCCTCGAACGTATAATTTTTTAACTGAATTCCAATCTAAATTTTGCTCTTAATTTTTGTTTGAAATTTGGTTTGAATATCGGTCTGAGCTTAAATCAGAATCCAGACTTCTGGGTCAATTGAGTTAGGTCTGAATATCGTTCTAATTTTGTTTCGATTTTTTGCCTGAATTTTCGATGTCGTTTAGTCTGAATTTTGGTATGAGTATCGTTTTAAATTTTGTTCTCAGCTTTGGTTTGAATTTGACCTGACTATCGATCTGAGTGTTGGTATGGGATACAGTGAGAATTCGGATCGTTTTTTTTTTTTGGGCTGAAATGGATTTGAGAGTATCCGTCTGGGTATTTATTTGAGCATGGGTCTAAATTGTTTGACTTAATTTGACTCGATTTTTGTGCTGAATTTTGTTGAAGGGTTGAGCAGAGTTTTACTCACAACATTGGTTTCTGTTTTAGTTGAAATAACGGCTTGAGTTAAGCTTTAAGTTTTCGTCTTGATTTAGTCAGAATATTGGTCTGACTTTGGTTTTCCGAATTTCATTTAAATTTCGGTCTGAACTTTGGTACGTATTTGGCCCAACTTTTGATCCGATGTTTGGGTCTGAATATTTGTCTGTTCTTTGTGTTAAACGTGAGCCTTAAATTTTGGTCTGATTTTGAATTAAGTATAATCGAAAGCCAGCCAAAAATGGGTGTCGCTGTGAATTTTGGCTTGAGTGTTGATCTGATTTTTTCTCGTTTTTTTGCTGAAATTAGTCTGAACTTTGAGAGAAATTTGGGTCTGAATATCGTTCTGGTGATTAGGTCTGAATTTTGTCTGGTTTGAGTTTAAGTTTAATGTTTATGCTGAATTTGGTCTGAAAATTCCATTTTTTTTTGCTGAAATTAGTCTGTAATTTGAGATGAATTATGGGTGAATATCGTCGTAAGTTTAGGTCTGAATTTTGTTTTGATTTTGAGAATTAATAGGATCTATATTTTGATATGAATATCGTTCTGAGTTCTGGTCAGATTTTGGTAAAATTTTTACCTTGAATTTTGATCCGAATTTTGGTCTGCTTTAGGTCCTTAAGTCTGCTCTGGACCAATGTATTCTGCCCGTCTTTTTGTTTAGGTGTATCACTTGAAAAATGCTTCTTAATTTGCTTAAAATATTGCTTCACCGCAATAAAACAAAACAAATGATCAGAACCAGGGCTTTTAACAACATTGGTTTCTGTTTGTGCCTTTTTTTCTACTTTTTGATTTTTTTGGTTTTGATTTTGCCTGTGCCGAGATTCGAACCCCAGACACTCTGCGTAGCAGTCCAACGCCACAGCGACCACGATAATAAATAACGTGGTGAATATTTCACAGATAGACCCGAAATAAACTCAGGGTTTGAACTATGGACTTCTCGGATGGGCTTCATCAATCCCTATGCCTCTCTATTGCAGCAAGTGTAGGTAGCTAGATAATAATATGACAGAAGGCAGAATGTCATGGTTCTGAATTCAGCCGAAATAGCATTTAATCTACAAAGTAACATGACTAGTTGGAGAGTTTTACGCATAGCGTTGCCCCAATATGGGTGCACGAAAATCCGAAAATAGAGGAGCAATAAAAAGATATCGAGCTAGCCGGAAGCAGTTTAACCTCCATAAATCTCATACTGAACTCATACTACTAAGGTGAGCGGAGTCTAATCACGAGTAGATATAAAAAGAAAATATTCTTTTTGAGAGCAATTTGTAGATAGTACAGGCTAACTACCTACAGGATAAGCAGAGTATTATGTATTAAAGAATATCATTATAAATTATCAAAAAAATAAATACAAAATGTTTTCTCAAGACTGACGACGGTCATTACGGGACCATCAGTGAGCAGGCGGCTAAAATTTTAGTCCTCTACTATTGTAGTTAAAAGAAATTTCCGCAGTAAAAAGAAGCCATATTTCATTTTCTTGAAACGTCTGGCTCTGGTATAAGCCAGAAATGCTTTAACAACTTTAGGGATCTGTCAAAGTTATTTAGCTTGACAAGCTCAAACTACCACTTTGATCGTATTTGATGTGAAATGGTCTTGTCAAAACTTAATTACCACTGTCACTGTATATGTACAATAACGCAATCAACATTTTAATTAAATCAGTATAAAAAAACATTTTTATGAAAATTATTTTGTTTACAAAAATTTTATGATTACAAATTTTTCAATTTATTTTGATTGTTCATATTTCGTTTAATTGATCAATTTACATGTGTCCAAAATAAATAGATTAAATCACACAATTCATATAAAATACTTTTTAAATATTCTGCTAAATATTGTTTTTATTCGTAGGAAGCAGCTCTCATTCCAGCTTGAAATGGAGGTTAGCTTTTATGTATCTATTTGAATAGAAGGTAAGGGAAGGGGTTATCATTTTTCAATTTGACTAATATTTAATGAGACTGTAGAATAATTAATTGTCTAACTATTTCAAAAAAATAACTGTATAGTTTTAAAAGTAATCACATACGAGTAAAACTACAAGGGGTCTTGAAAAATCGTTTGAAATATGTGCAATCTTTGAAACCTTTGAGAATATTCCCTAGAGCAAAGGAAATAGTCCACCGTTTATGTTTCTCATGGGAAGAAGAGAGGCTTTTTTCGACTTTAAAATATTTTTCTAAGTTATTTCAATAATGTTAGAAAAAAGATTGGCGCATTTGCTTGGTCAAAAATTAAGTCTACTGCGCATATACGTCATTCCAGACCCTAAACTCTAATCTGATTGGCTATAGTATGTACGTTTTCACTAAAAAAAAGTGTGTATTATTAAGATAAATAAGAAAAAGGGATTGTGGTAAGCAAAATGTAAATAAAGGGTCTGGTATGACGTAGTTAAAAAATGGCGAACCTTCTAAATGCCTAATCTTGTATTCTATCGTTCTTGTAGTTATTTGTTTACTCAGCTTTTGCAATCAACTGAATTTCTAAAGGCAATAGCCACCATCTCTGTGAATCCGGCACTGTTAGGTGTACCTGAAATTTTATTGTAATTATTTTACAAGTAACACTAAATAATTGTGTCCACTAACTAATTTAACTTTACACTTTTTTTTCTAAAATCTATACATATATGTATATCTGCTTAACCATAACCACCTCATTAAGAACTCAATGCAAAATGGAACAATCTTAGTAGAAACAGTTAAAAAAGGACAAATCACCTAAGAGACTAGAACTTAAACATTATCAAAAAAAAAATACTTACATTATTACTACAAATACCCAGTCACACACATTAATGCATAACCTTTTGAACTTTGCAAGATATTAAACGGAAAGTGAAATGGGAAAAAGAACCTCTAAAGTGCTAAGTAGGTATAAATTAAACGTTTCTGTTAAATTTTGGCGCGATTTTATTGCAAAAGTTACAAGAGGCAAAGAAACGAAAAGAGAGAGGAAGAGAGAAGGAGACTAAGGTGACTCTCCCGCGAAGAAGCAAAAGCCGGAGCCCACAACGGATATGGGAAGAAATCCGTCAAAATATGAAAATGTTAAATATGAACTTTGGTGTGGCAAATTTTTATGTTATGTGAGTGTTTTTTTCTTTTTTATAGTACAATGAAGAGTGCAAGGGGGTGGAAGAGGTAAGCACCGTTCGGAAATATAATATTTTATATGCTTTTAAGCTCATGTTGCTGTTGCTGAATTGCCAGTAGTGGTAGCATAAGGCTGCTGCCAGCAAGAACTACATAACAAACAAAATGTGGTGGCAGACATACGAAAACCTTTTCAATTTTTCTTCTAGGTATTTTTTTTTATACACCGAATTTTTTCTCACCTTTTCCTCTCTCTCTCTCTCTCTCTCTCCCATACTCTCTATCTCTACTACAACTTTCCTATACTTTGTTGATGTTTTCTCCACTAAAAAAATGTTTGTTTGCTTTTGGCTTAATAGCACGCAAATCTTTATTGTTCCTATAGGACGCGTGACAAGGGCACGAAACGAAACGAAGCGACTGCGAGGAAGTGGGCACAGGGACATGAGCGAATGAAAGACGTTGTAGCGGAAAGGCGGTGAAAGAGATTGTGGTATTTCAGCTTAATTTTTGATTTTAATATAATTTTTTTGTGAAGACTTGGACAATGACAAACGAGTTCAGGTTTGCGCATTTTGGTATGCGTTAGAACATGTATTTGAAATGTGTTGGTGTAGGTGGGTGGCATGCGTGTGTCGTTGTGTGCTTTTCAATATGTATGTGTTTGCATACACCTACACTTATTCTTCGTAGTAATTTTTATGATTTATCAAAGTGGAAAGTTTTTTTAAATTATTTATTGTGTAGTTAGGTAATTGTGTGTTGGATTTTGCCGAAATGTTTGGTAGAAAGAAACATATTTCTTTTTTAAAATTTTAAGCTTTAAGTTGTGAACTTTTTATGTCACGCGCACTCAAGGTGATGATCATTTAAAAAGCCCGATTGTAAAAATTCTCTTTGTCGCTAAGTTGGCACCACTGTTCTCCATCCTGACGTGTTTGAGCGCAATCTTTTTTTATGTAGTTAATTTACGGTGCTCGATTTTTGTGGTGCAGTACATTCAAAAGCGTTCGAGATGTGGTGGAAGATGTGCCTCACTTTGTTTGGCCATCAATGCGTCAATTAAGTAATGGAATGGTGACGGAAAATCGTCAATCAAAACGTCGTCGCCGTTATGCGGCATTTGAAAGGGCAAATTCGTCGAAAAAGGGTAAGTTTGCGGAAAGAAAACTCATGAATTTTGCAACACAATAATGCACCATCTCACAAGACCATCGTTGTGAACGAATTTCTAACAATAAAACCCAACAAATATCATCGAGCAACCACCGAACTCACCTGATATGGCTCTGGCTGACTTTTTTCTTTTTCCAAAACTCAAATTACCATTTCCAGGCATCCGTTTTCAGTCGATAAAATACATAAAAGAGCATACGCAGCGAGATCACTTCTCGATTTCGGAAAATGCGTTGGAAAAATGTTTTGATGATTATTCGTTGCCATAACTTACTTTGAAGGCGATACAATAAATTTTATTTTTTAATATTTTGTGTTTTATTGGCCAAATCTCGCTACTCGTATATAGATAGCGAATATACACACAGCGTTGCTTTTAATGCGTATTAAAGGCGTGAGAAGTGTAGTTGATTTAGTTGTATTTTACATATAAAATATAAGTCTCTTCTAAATGTATTATATTTTATACTGCAGGGTTTTTTTACTTTAAAATACTGGTGAAATCGCTTTAAAGTCATGTTTAGTTCTTATACTAAAAAGATTTTCCACTTTTTCCATTTAATAAAAGTTCACTTTCCTGACATTTGTAAAACAAGTTGGTATACTCTTTAGGAACGAGCATTATTACCGAACCAATTGTTATGCTATGCAGAGAGAGTGTGGGATTCGCACCTGCTCCTCTCCGCCACCCAAATTAATACGGATGCGAGACTATGGCTAACAACAGACTCATTGTAAATCACATACTTTCTGAAAATCTATTGAACAAATATGTACCTTATATGTAATATAATATAAAAAGTGCAAAACGGATCGGGCATTGCAAAAGGATTCATACAATATTTGCCTTAAGTTTCTGAAACACTAAAGAAAAGAGAAAATGATATGGAAACGAAGCAATCTAAAAAAACTTCAACACCAACCAGCAAACCCGTGTAGCGAAAGAAAGGAGTTAGCTAAACTAAACCGTATAGCCGCTAAATACTAAAGAAGTGAAATGTCTTTTAGTTTTTTCTACCTATGCTTTTTCTCTACCCTCGCCGTCTCACTATCGCATAATTATATTTAACAGATCCACACACAAGTAAAATGCAATAACAGAAGTGCTTCTTTGAGATATAGAGGGCTTTACTATTTCGATAACACACTTAATTATTTTTTAATATGAAACGGTTTTTTTTTTTTGTAAGGAGTAGTTATTCGCTTTCCACTAAACAACTCATCGAATAAGTTCTTGAAGTACACACAGGTCGTAGGTTCAAACCATGCTGGTAATTTTATTATTTTTTTCTAAATTTACTTCAGCAGCAATTTCTTTTGGCAAATTTTCCAGTAGATATAAAGGAGCAACTATTTCATTTATATTAACATAGTTATGTTGAGAGTATAAAGGATTCTATGACGTAATTTTCTCCAAGCACCTTTCTAGAGCTAACTAAAATATGTAGGAAAAACTTCCGAAACATGTTATCGTATGGATGGACAAAAAACCTATTAAATAAGGATAGTAAATATATATTTACTTTTGTTATTAAGAAAAATATTCTTGTTTGTGTAGTTTAAGTATATATTTGAAGAACGGGTAGAAGGCGGGGAGGAGGGGGAAAGGTGGATAAAAAAATAATTGAAGAGCTTGACTTTTATATGGAATCCAATTATTTATCTAACCATTCCAAAATCTTAACTACGCCACTGATTTGGGGTCTTCCTAAGGTGTCTTATTTAGTGTATTCTTTCAAATGGCCTGCCGGGGTACAAATTTCGGCACAGCCAATATGAAAATGTAGAAAAAACCATTTTCAGGTAGGCAATGGCAAACCTACAAGAGTACAAATTGCCTATGTAAAGTTTTTCGTATTCCGTTCATATTCGGCATAAAACTGTAGGTCTCTTCCATTCATGTACAAATTAACACGCATAAAATGAGTGGATGCGAAAAGCTCGGCCTAGAACCTCATGGAGGGCTTAGGCCACATGTTGTGGCAATAAAAGAGAAACAAATTTTCAATATTAAAAAAATTCGTTTATTTCTCGTACACAATTTTGTGGCATTATAACAATAGGACAGAATAAGACACCTTGTGAATACCTCAACTATATTTATAGGTATGTTGTTACACAGTGCGACAAATTCGACAAATTTTTTCGTGTTTCAATTATAAATCAAAATGATCTAACTCTCTTAATGTTTTTGGTATGAGTAATTTATTTCTAATATATTTTTTTATTCTAAATCCTGATGGAAAATGGTTGTTTAAAAGTTTTTTGGTACGAGAAATACATTTTTGATATTTATTTTATGAGAAAAAAACAGTTTCAATAAAACTATGTACTTTACAAAAATGAAGTTTCACACTTCCGCTTGCTAGTGTAAAATATTTATGCTACAGGCTTCTGATGCAATTAGAGCTTCAATGTCGTTTAAATTACACTTTAGGCAGTACCAGCTGGACTATTTTGAACAGCAATTGTCTATCGAATCTGATGAAAGTGAAAATAGTGATGAGTGAAAAAAAAGACAAGCAATGGCACAATTGAAGGTAGTGATCCACCCTCTTAAATGATTTAAAACTTGTACACTTAAGTACATTTAATTGCCCTGTTAATTACTTAAGAGTAATAAAATTAGAAGAACAATTCGTGAGTTTATGTGAAATTTTCCCATAAAATAAACGTCAAAAACTAATCTCTCGTACCAAAAAAAAAAACAAAAACCTTACAACGCCATCCAAATTTAGATATCAATTGTTTTTACCTAATTACCTTTCTACCTTTTTATAATCTCAAAAACACAGGCTGTTCTATGAAAATTCCAGAAATTAGATTTCTATTTATGGTTCATCCAATATCGGAAATCTTGTCGCACTGTGTTATATTTATATACATATTAATATATGGTATTTAAATTTTTTGTTCTTTTGATATTAAAATATTTTAGAATATCTTCTATAACTTTTTGAAGCATATTGTATTCGAAAGCAATAAATGACATTAAAAGAAGAAGAGCACAATCTGAAGACCGTACGACATGCTTTCGAAATAAGGGTACATGAAATCAGAAAACCACGTTAAAAAGACTGGTACTAGCTTATTTCTAATTTGAGATTTATCATTTTTGGGGGCTATAGGAAAATTGTTTAATATAAAGAGAAGAACATTTTCTGTGAGCAAATCTGTGACAAAAACCTTCTGACCGTTATGTGTTGGGTAGCAATAAGAGAATAAAAATAAATATAGGTATATAGTACAGGGTGGCATGTCTGTCGTAATAATACCATTCAGTGAAAATATTTGAAAAAATCTTGTTATAGTAATTCTCGATTACATTTTTCAGTTTTTAGCAACTTATTTGGATTATTGAGACACAAAGATTTGCCACCAAGATCATTGATGAGGAGGTACCATAGTTGGTTCCGAAACGATCGTCTGATCAGCCGCCCTATATGTCTTATTGTTGTTATTTTCTCTATGGCACACCTAACGTTCATTAAGTGTATTTAATACATTAAATAAAATCTCACAAGATGAACTTACCAAATTCGGAAAAAAACAATTTTTCCAAATTAAAAAATAAAAACAAATAAGAAAACACATATACCTACACCAAAAACAACACTTTTATGCATAGCTTAGAATAATACTGCCAAAATGGGCTAAACGAATGATAAAAGTATTAAAGTGTGTTTGGAAAGAAACTCCCGAAGAAGCCTTGGTACCAAATGCATACAGTATCCAACGAATCATGAGATATTAACTACCCGTTGGTATAATAGGAGTTAAATAGAAGTGATAATAAGAACTTTAAAAATTCTTTCAGACAAACTCTTATGACATATTGATTATCAAAAATTTAACATTTGGGGTTTTAAGCGATGTTGAAACTTTATATGAGTTTGAAGAAGTTACCCTTTGTTTGATTATAACGAAGTTTTATGAAAATTGAAAGAATAAATTCAAATACAATGCATACAAACTACTCCTAACTATACTAATTTCTGATACTCTAAAATTTAGCAATCAACGATTAACTAGTCACACGATGTTAGACGATTTGAAGCAGACCTTACAGCTAGAATAATTTGTTGGGACAACTACACGCAATTGTACCATTTTACGATGAGATCAGGAAAACAAACGGAAAAACGAGCTGGCATAATATTTAAGCACTTTGCTTACTTACTTTTAATGGCACAACAGCCCATGGAGGGCCTAGGCCGAGCTTTTCGCATCCACTCATGTTGTGCGTCTTATATTTGTACATGAATGGAATGGATTTAAGCACTGTAACCTATTTAAAAAAAGAAAGTAAACTTATGGGGCAATATTAAAATTATTTCAGCATAAATTGACTTTGTTCAACTAGGATCATAAATTTCCAATTGAATTTGAATACACACTTTTATCTTTTATAGAAACCTCTCGAGTTTCAACTTCTTCTGTTCACACTTTGCAACAATTGCCTTAAAATTATAATAAAAATTTTTCCTTATGTGACAGTCTTCATTAACAATAAAGTTAAAGTCTTTATGAGCATCAGTTTTGCGACTAAGACTGAATTGGCCAAAAAAAATTAATGGTTAAACTTTGTTAAGGACACAAAGTTGACATCTGACAACCTACATAAATAATATGTTTGAAATGAGGCTACCTATTCTAAATTCACCTGCATAAATTCACACTTGGTCCCTTCTGTTAATTAAGCATTTTAGCTACTTACCATAAGTCTTAACAGATTTTAAGTCTCACTTAATATATAATATTACCTTTTATTTTTTTTTTAACATAGGAATTTTATTTTTATATATTATGTACATATGTATAAGTATATGTACTCGTATGTATGTATTTACAATATGCACGAATTTCTGAAAAAAAAAAACAAAACAAAAAAAGGAAATTTTTTGCTTTTGTCACCTTTTCTCGTGTTGTTGTATATTTTTCACTCTGCTTTACACTTGTATATAAATATTTTATTTATATTTTTATTTTTTTTTATATTTCTTTTTGATAATAATTTCTCCACAATATTTATTTATTTAATTTATATTGTTGTTGTAATTTTTGTTGCTCCTTCTCTTGCTTCTTGTAGCAGCCTCCGCCACTATGCACACATTTTTATAATATAATTTTTTTCTATCATTTTGTTTCAACAAAATTGGCGCCCACCACCAACAAACGAGCTAACAAAACGGCAACGGCAACGAAATTTTCACACTAAAAATATTGTTTATTTATCTTTTGCCTCAGATAAACACCGGCCTCAATAATTAGATACCGAAACAACAAATACACAAGTACATACACTACTAACACCACTACACCAAGAATATCATCATCATCATCATCATCATTATCGTCATGACCATCGCCATCATTATCAATAACAAATAAGCGCAGAGGCGTTGACGATGGAGTAAAAGAAAAACAAAAATACAATAATTCTGCCAGCCACGTTTATTAGGCAATCTGGGGCTGATTTCGAACGCGTCTGCCTTTTGTGAAATGCCATCGGAAACTGATGAAAACTTGCGATGTTCATACAGTTTTGTGTTGCGCTATTCTGGTGGCTAAGGCATTTGCGAGAAAATGCGAATGCCAGATTGTGTGCCAGTGTATGGGTTTTTGTGTTTGCAGCGCGCATACAAGTACATATTAAAAAAAAAAAAACAAACATATCAAATCCTTTTTCTGATGAGCAGAAACATCAGTAAAGCGTTTTCTTTCTGTTTTGCTTTTTTTTTGTTTGTTTTGTTTGGTTTTTTCCGTTTTGCAGTTTGCAGCAGCAAACAGCTGTTTCCCACGAATCTTTAGAATTGTTGTTAGTCTGCAGCAGAGCCCTTTGTTTTGTTATTGTATGTATTATATATGTATGTGTGCGGTGGACCACGTGCTGGATGGTGAGGTGTAGTGCGGGAGGCAGAATTTTGTTTTTCTTGTATTTACTTTTATTGTTGTGTAAGGTTATTATTATTTCTTCATTGAGTGCGCAAAAGTCAGAGGAAGAGTGAGCTAGAGAGAGAGAACAAAAAAGAGAGAATAATTTCTGCAAAGCTCGTATGGTAACTAGCACAAGAGCGAAAAGGATTTTACAGTGCTGTATTAATGAAAAAACAATATTCTATTGCATGAAACTAGGCGCTATTTATCAAGAGTCATGCTTAACACTATTCCTACCGACATTTGATGTATACCTATTTCTACCACGCGAGGACAAATGACCACTTTAGGAAACACAACATACATTAATAAGATAGAATGTAATTTTAGTCAATTGGAAGGTGAGCAAAATATTTACTTTTATTTGGAAACGAATAATACACATTTTATTAATTTACACCGCATTTTTTTACAAATAAAAGGTTTTCTAATTTCACATTTTTCTCATATGTATCTTTTACATTTTAGACCGATTTTGTTCGTTTTACTGATTTTACAATATCTTATTTGGCAAGCTGTACTTTCATAGATATCTACAGGATTTGTTTTCCATGAATTTTCTTTGCTTAGATGTTTCACGTTTTGATATTCAGTCACAATTTCTTCTGCCAATTGAAATAATAATGCTTGCCTCGAAATCTTCTCACCCGTCGTTTCTTTGTAGAAAAGCCAAGAATAAATATTCCAGCTAAATCTAAGATATTAAAAAATACCAGTAGTGGCCATCTTCTGGATTTAGATTTAACACTAAATTTTCTGGCCATTTGGATGTTTACATCTACACCGAATTTTTTTCTATTGTAGAATTGGATTGTCTCTGGTTTTTGAGCAGCACTTTTATCAATTTCAATGGATGAACGCATAGAGCTAAGCATTAATACTTTTTATTGGGTCTAGTTTTGTAAATTGTCAGAGTAGTATTTTTTGATTGATACTACATTGTTGAAAAACATTTCATATTATCTTTTGCTTGTCTTGCCAAGTTTGGTAGTTCTCTTTTATTGCTGCGAACGGTTCCAACTAGGGTAGTTTTTTTCTAGAAGTTTATTCGCCAAGGATAGACTTGTAAAAAAATTGTTCCTACTTATATTTCTTCCATGGCTTGTATATGGTTCTGCTAATTTCAAAGTTACATATTTCCCAAGTGGAACTGCAGATTCTCTCCTTTCATCCTTTCCTAAATATGGAAAGCGGTTTACTACATACTTACTATTTACAACAGAAACTAACCAGAACTTTATGCCAAGTTTATCCGGTTTATTGAGTAAATCTACACCTTGCTTTCGTTGGGAACAATTGTTCATCTACAGTAAGATATGGTCCTGGTTTATGACAGTTTTGACTATTCATAATAAACTTGTTCCAAACTTCAAAAATCATAACAAAGTTGTTGGTTCCTAAACGCTGGCTTCGTTTATTTTTGTCGTCAAATCGAATAAATCTCATAATTTCTGTAAAGTTATTTCGGCTCATTTATTTGTGGTCGCTGTGGTGTAGTGGTAGTGCGTTGGACTGCTACGCAGAGTGTCCGGGGTTCGAATCTCGGCACATGCACAATCAAAAAGTAGAAAAGATAATTTTTCTACCCGGCACCACCTCTTGGCAGGCAATGGCAAACCTACAAGAGTAAAAATTGCTGTGAAAAGCTTTTCATTTCGCCGTTCGGATTCGGATTAAACTGTAGGTCCCTTCCATTCATGTACAAATATAACACGCACAACATGAGTGGATGCGAAAAGCTCGGCCTAGGCCCTCCATGGGTTGTTGTGCCATTAAAAGTAAGTAAGTATTTCGGCTCATAGTTGTCGAGAAAATTGCTGGACCCAATTTCTGGTTCCATAAATATGATAATTCCATATTTTTAGAATCATATGCACAAAAGTCCCGTTACTTCTATGTGTATACTTTATAGTAATTAGTCATAGATAACACGAAATGTTTACGTTGTCAGGTATGACGGACGCTTGGTAGGTATGACGGACTCCGATTATTTTTCGCAAAGTAAGTAATAAAAAAATGTTTGAATAAGTCAAAACAAGTTGCACGTATAAAATAATAAAAGTCCTACGAGGGTAAATCAATAAGTACCCGTGTATGAAGACAGGTGGCGTTGCTGAGGTCGTGTACTGCCATCTGTCACACGACACCACACTAAATTTCAAACTGATTCATAAGATAGTTTTTATTTGGCAGCCATTAGTATCACACGTGTTTGGTGTTTCGCGATAAAATGGAAAAAGAACAATATCGATCCGTAATTCGCTTTTTATTTTTGGATGGAAAAATATGCGAAGAAATAAAAGCGAAGTTGGATGCTATCTATGGGGACCCTTCACCATCTATGACAACCGTAAGATGTTGGTTCAACGAATTTAAACTTGGTCGTACATCTGTTTTTGATGAGGAGCGCGTATTAAATCGTTGTCGTCCACAACATGATTCTCGCTGATCGCCGAACGAAAGTGCACGAAGTAGCAGAGGCCGTATGAGTATCCTACGGAACGGTAATTAATATTTTACATGATAGGTTAAGCATGAGAAAGGTGTCGGCCCGATGGGTGCCCCGGTTACTTACGGTGGACAACAAGCGGATACGGAATTGTCGCGGCCAAATTGCATGAATTGAACTACGAATTGCTGCCGCACCCACCCCACCGTACTCGCCCGACTTGGCTCCCTGCTACATCTTTCGGTTCCCCAACAAGAAAACGTGGCTCGGGGGAAATTCAGCTCAAACGAGAGGGTTATCGTCGAGACAGAAGCGTATTTTGAAGAGATTGACAAATCGTATTTTTTGGAGGGGTTAAGGAATTGGCAGAAACGTTGGGAAAAGTGTATTGTACTAAAAGGAGATTACGTTTAAAAATAGAAAAAAAAAATTGTTAAAAATTTGCCTCTTCATTCCTAACACGGGTACTTATTGATCTACCCTCGTAAAATTAAATGGCTTTACAATAACGTTATGTATAACAAATTCATAACGAAATTATGGTATAAAAACGGTCTTTTGACCACGTGTTGGTGTCTTTGGTAAAACCATTTCTATAAAATAAAGCTACAATTTGAGATATTGAATAAAAAAAATATAAAAAATTTTAGTTGAAAAATCGTTTAAAAATTAGTTTTTAAAAAATGGGCAGGTAGAAATTCTATATGCAATTAGATAGATATTTATGCGCAAAATTTAAGTTTTCTCTCGAAAAAAATTTCTTGAATTTTTTCTAGTTTAAAACTTTAGACTTTAACAAGACGCACGTCATTTGATCTTATACAACGACGGGACATAATTAGAAGGAGTGCTCTGATTTCTATACAATTTCATATGCTAGTAAATTTTAGGTTGCTAAACTCAAATCTGAAGTCAGTTTTAGTCACCCTATAAATTTTCGTCATATAGGACAACAATTAGTGGAAGAATGGGTGGTTTTATTTTCACCAAATTCATTTTATTTAGTTATGTTGAATGTGGAATTATTGGAAAGTTAAACAAATTTTATTGGAATCCTTTAATGTAGGAATATAAGTTTTTAAATTGAATGTGGAAGAATGGGCGGTTTTATTTTCTTTTGATTTGAATGTGATTTTTGACTTTTTACATATTTTTCATTTTTCAGCGTGATTAAATACTTTTAAAGTTAAACATTTTTATTTTTTATTTGTTCTATGTTTGGAAAATTATTTCCGAATTTTGCAAGTTCATATGCTTAGCGTATATCTAGTGTATTCCTACAAGCTCAAATGAACGTTAGATGTGCCATAGAGAAAATAACAAAAATGTACATAGAACAGGCGATGGTTTCGGAATCACCCATGGTTCTTCATCAGTGATCCTAGTGGTAGTTTAATGTGTTTAAATTATCGCCAAAAAATACGTACTCAGACCTATTTTCAATTGCGCAAGAATGCGAAGCATGTTTTTGCATATTCCTTACAGAAGTTTACTTCTCCAGAATGTTTGCGATTTCGATTTTCCGGTTAGATTTAGTAATCTTGTAAAACCAGAGTCTATCGCAGACATTACAGGCGTGGCTGGAGGAATTTTTAACGAACATGTTCTGAAATTCTTCATGTGCTGACTTATGCAAACGATAAGCCTTATATATTTCAGTTTAATGATTCTCTGATCCCAGGTGTGCTACATCTAGATTAACTTCATTTTGATCGTTTGCACTTCCAATGTATGCAACGTCATTATTATTACATCATGCTACATCATTATAATTATAATCTTACCATAATCATCATTATAACCATCAATAAAATAATAATCATCATCTAAATATTCAGGTTGAATGATCTCAACAGGTGGAAAATTTGCCACTTGCCGGTTTGAGAACTCGCGAATGTTATGAGGTTGACTAGAAACTTGGCAAATCTCGTCTATGTTTTGCTGTGCTGATGCGAACTCATTTGCCATTCATGCCGCGTCTCCGCTTCAGTTTTTGTGAGTTGTTTTTCAATGAAATTCTGTTGTGCCTTAAGTTGCTAGTGAAGTTTACACTCTCGCGATCTCTCGGTGCTGGTTTTAGGGTTTTTTTGCACAATAGCAAAATCTGAATTTTGCCCCCATTTTTCGACGATGTTTACATTCTCGCTGTCTCTCAGCCGCAGAGTGAGATTTTGCTGGAGATTTTACGTAACACAATCACCATTTGTTTGTCTCGCGTCTTTTTTTTTTTAGTTTATACTCGCTCATTCTTCCAGCTCTAGAAATTTCTAAAGATTTTTGTTTGAAATGTCAAATTTTACTAGAAACTGATGGGCAGCGCCCTCTATCAATCGAGTATGATTCATACTCAGCGCCCTCCATCAATCAAGTTTAAAATATCCGCGAATATACACCCTCTATCAGTCGAGTTTGAATCATACTCGTGGATACACGTGGATGCATATGTGCTGCCCATTTGACAATTTCCATTTTGTCATGATCATCTTTTACCACCACGTAAATATAATAACGATTCTAAAGAATTAAACTTCAATAAACTTCAAAAATAAAACGATTACAAAACTTAGACTCTCCGTAGGATATCAATAAAAACTTATTTTCGAGATAGTTTTTACTCAACGGACTAAACTCGAACGATCCAGCATTTTTTATGAACAATTTGTAGATTTGAGCAACTCTTGAAGCCACACTAATTATTTTTTACATACGTTTATTTTCGCAAAAATATTTTTGAACAAAAATGAACAGTGAAAAATTATAACAAAGAAGCTGCTGCCCGCGGGCACATTCAACTATTAAAATAAGGAATTTAATTACAATTTGTTTCCATCGTTTATAAGTGCACCGACAATTTCGTTAAGACAATAAATCATAATCAAAAACTTTACTATTACAAATACGTAAGTAAAGATTTCACATTCGTCAGTTGCCCAGTTTCAATGAATCAACGTTCGGCAAATTCTCATCCAAAGAGTTATCGTTCGGTAAGATCTCATCCAGTAAATCGTTGGGCGTAATTTCTTTCACTGAAACATTCAGCAAAACCTTTTCCTGTTCTAACAATTCGTCAAAGTCAATAACGATTTTATGCTGCGTGGGCGTATAGAGTGTATATTTTATGCCCACCGCATCGAGCATGCGCTTGGAAGCTCGATACACCGGCTTCTCGGCATACTTATCGGATATATAGAGAACTTCACGGATGCCAGATTGAACAATAAGTTTGGCGCATTCATTGCACGGAAAGAGTGTTGAATACAATTTGGTACCATTCAAATTCGATGCATTCCTATTGAGAATCGCATTTGCCTCCGCATGTACAACATACATTTTTTTGTCTTCAAGTTCATTACTTTTACATTTTCCCCATGGAAATACATCGTCGTGACAATTGCGCGGAAATCCATTATATCCAATGGCTACAATACAATTATTATTATCCACAATGCAGGCGCCGACTTGTGTGGCCGGGTCCTTGCTACGTTTAGCGGCGAGTACAGCCATGGCCATAAAGTAATCATCCCACTGTAAGTAATTTGCGCGTTTCATCTTCCGCTTTTATTGCAATCTGAAATATGTATGTATATAAATTAAGTAAAGCATATTTAAAATAAATTTAAGTTTATACAGGGTTAACGATTTTTGCCACTTGGCGTATGCACTAGGGTTCAACCGAATATTCGGCTTCGGTTCTTCTGCTATTTGGCATAAAAAATCATATTCGGCAACGGTTACGGCTTCGGCCATGTTTTGCGAAAGCCTAAGCCGAACTTTACAGCAGATTGGCAAAAACAAAAAAAAAAACATTTTATTTAGAATTATTTATACTTATAAATAAATTCGAATTCAGAGTTAAAATTTGCTTGGGAATTTTGAAGACAAACTTCTTTCTTCTTTTATTGAAAATATGAAATAAAATATTAAATTTTAAGTTTTGATATATTTTTAAAATCATCGAGTTCGTTTTCGGCCAAAGATTAAAAAAAAAGAAAAATACATACCTAGTCTTGCCATAAGTTCTGTTACAAGCTTTTCAAAGTAGTAGGCTTTGAAATTTTAAGTTGTATGATCCCGTTATTCGCATTTTTTGTTACAATGTCCATTCGCAGGTGCACAGGCCATCTTTTAACTCAACGGCTTAAACAAATACGACTGGAAAGATGTAAGAAGCTTTCGCAGTGGCACGCAAGAAACGGTTATGAAAATATCCTTTTTACGGATGAAAAAATTTTTACGGTAGTTTTTAATAAGCAAAACGACAAAATCTATACGAGAACATATGAAGAAGCTAAATTTATTGTGCCTCGGGAAGCCCAGATTTTAAGCCCCATGATTATAAAATGTGGTCAGAGCTAGAGGGTGTGGCCTGTAAAGTTCGCCACCGAAATTTGGAGAGTCTTAAGAAAGCTCTTATTTCAGAAGCATCATCAATATCCATCGAAACCGTACGTGCCGCTATAGCCCAATGGCCTGATCGTCTAAAGGCGTGCATTAAAGCGAGAGGCGACCATTTTGAATAAGATGTTGATTTTCAGAAACACTATAATTTAATAACAAAATAAAAATTACAACACATTAAAAAAACTCGTTTCTTTAATTTTTACACTATATTCAAATTGTAACAGAACTTATGGCAGGACTAGGTACATATGTACATACCACCTATATATTTACTTAGTATATAGAAATCCCCTAAAACTTTATTGTGAAGACGAACAAAAACAAAATATACCAAAAAAAACCTGTTATTATTTATACAAATGTTTACGGATTTTACTTTTAACTGTTCATATTTCATATTCTTCCATATATTTTAAAAAACCACTCATCAGTAACTAAGTATTAGTGCCAAAATGTTCAGCGGACGTATAACATTTGTGTTTTTAACGGTAGCAATTTTAATAAACTGCGACTTGATAATAGCCAGAAGTAAATATCATAATACATAAAATCATCAATTCATTTCAATTTGTATTTCTACAAAATTTTTACTGTATTTCTAAAAAATAATTACAGCGCGCTATGAAGAATTTGAGTTCAAGTATTGCGAGACAGAATTAAAACGATCGTCGGCCTCAACAGCCAAACGTGTGCCATGTGTGCCCATTGTAACATGTGCCAACCATTGCAAACTCCGCGATTATCCTCATGGTGGGTGTGACTGCGTAACAAAGAAGTGCGTCTGTGCCGATATGAATCTGGACTTTTGCAATTTCCAAGAAGTTCGTCTCTTCATTTGAATTTAAAACTGGAAGTTTGTGGATTTAATGTTGTATATAAATTTATTGATTATACATACACATACTATATATAATTTTCAAATAATTTCATTTCAATTGCAAATTTTCATTCAAATATTTATAATTTAATACTTTGTTGAAACTTTGCGTAACATATTATGTTTAAAATATAACTAAGGATATAAAGAAAATTAATTGGTTCCCCTCCGCTGGAATTTAATGAAGCATAAATTGTAATTAGTTCACTTGTAAGACGCTGTCACACTGTTTTAGGCATTTGATTTCTGCAAAGGTATAGGATTCTGCTTGAGATGCAAATAGATCGAACGCATACGGGACACGTCCTTGCCTGATTTGTTTACTTTTGGATTGAAATCACACAATTTAGCAATACGTTCCCATTCCGTGCCCGGCTCCATCGGACCACCATTTTCCAATGCGGCAGCTTGCTTTTCAGCACTACGTGATGCTGACTTTGTTTTTGCAATTGATTCTTCTGTTTGACGCAGCCAATCATCTAATTCTTGTTTCGCTTGTAGGCGTAGCTCTTCTCTTTTACGCTCTTCTTCGCGGTCTTTCTCTTCCAGGCGCTGTTTTTGTTCTTCACGCCACTTGCGTATTTTTTCCGGTTCTATACGCGATGGTGGTGGCCCTGAGATGCCCACAGGTTCATTTGATTCTCCGCCTATCATTTCAAAACTGCCAGTAGATGACTCGAGACCACCACCAGCAGATGGCGCCAATTCATTGATGTCACTACCTAGCAAACCTTCATCGCCGGATGTGGAGGAAGCAGCTGGTGCGGACGCTGCACTACTACCTGGGATCACTTCGGCTTCTAAGTCACCCAGCACTGATTGTTCGCGTGCCAGAAATTCTGCTGCTGGATCAACTTCATCCTTGGAGGCGAAATCATCTCCGAAATCCATTTTCTTAATTTTTTTTCTTTTTGGTTGTTAAGGTGCGGCTGCTGAAGTAAAACAGAAAATAGGGGGCGTTCGTAAAATTATTTCTCATACACGTAGTCAAATATACAGTAGTCATATATAATTGCAAAAATAAATTATTATGGTAAATCATGATTAAAATCAATTTTGCTTGCTTACCGTTTAAATTGGATTTAGAAATATTATTTGCTTATAATTTTCACACTTTCACAAGACTGAGTCAGCAAAATCACAAAAATTCAACAATTTTGTAAATTTTCACTTCAGTCGATGCGTAAAATCTCCGTCTTTCTTGTTGTCAATTGAAATGTCACTTTTAGCTGTTGGCGCGAAAAAGAGACAGCTATAGAAAAAACACCAAGAAAATAACAGTGACAGAACGAACAAAGCTATTAATAATAAAATACTAATTAACGCTTTTCTTGTAATAAATTAATTAAATGAAAAAGTCTAACTTCTTTTAAGTATTTTATCGACAAAACTCAATTCAGTACTCACATTTGACTTAAAGAAATATTTATCCGTAAAAATTTTTGTGCGAAAAACCACCGATAGCGCACTTCACACGTTTCTTGTTTTCTACAATTAGGGTTGCATTAAAAAGTTCTAAAAGAAGCCAACCAAATAGTACATTTTAAATTTTGAGTATTTTTTCTTATTAATTAAAATATACCATGCTTAATGCGGTATTACTTGACTTTCGAAATATGCCCATTTAGTTTTTACTAAATACGCATAAAAATACAGAAACGATTGATAATGTAGTAGAATTGGAAAAGATTCTTAAATCTTTGCCATAAGTTTGGTACCACCGTATGATATGATCGATACCGCTCTGGAAATTTTGATGTAAAAGATGCACCTAAAACCATGCACCGAAAACGTGGACGAAATTCTTGAAAAGGTGGAGGAAGACCGACACATAGACAGGGTTTGAGCTATTTAAAAAAGGCTGACTATTCCAAAAAAGTGGATATTTGGGTGCTACATAATCTGAGTGAATAAAATCTCTCTGACCGCATTTCAATATGTGAATCTCTTCTGAAACGGAATGATATCGAACCATTATTGCACATATTGTTTACTGGTGTCGAAAAATAATAAACGTATGATAATAAAGTGCGAAAAAAATTATGGTCAAAACGAGGTGAGCCTGCCCAAACCTTCCCAAAGCCGGAGCATAATGAAAATCTTTTGACGCTTATACACAAGTAGCTATATATATTTGTATGGAGAGCATAGTGGCGATTTCATCCCTACTTAGCTGCTAGTTGCGGACAAAAAGCAGTGTTGGCAAAGTGTAGTTTTCTATTTATTATCGAAATGTAATAACAAAATTTCTTCTTTCTTCTTTTAATGGCACACTAGCCAATGAGAGGCCTCGGCCGAGCTTTTTAGCTATGATATTGAAAATTTGTACCAACTTACAAGTTTTCTATACGTGTAATTTTGCATCACTTTCTTACAAACATTATTTATACAACTACTAAATATATAGATATGTATTTATCTTACTTGCACTCTCTTAGATAAACAAAATAGTTTGAGTCAAAATTGTTGGCACGTTAGCTTAGTGGTATAAAACGGCGCAACAGCCCATGAAGGGCCTAGGCCGAACTTTTTGCTCTCTTTTAAATATAAATACTTTTAAAAAAAATTGTGTGCGTCAATGTGCCGCCTTACAGAAGTTTACTTCTTTAGAACGTTTACGTTTTGGGTTTTCAGGTTAGGTTTAGTAATCTTGTAAAATCCAAAGTCTGTCGGGAAAAGACATTACAGGCGTGGTCGAAGTAATTTTTAACGAACATGTTTTGAAATTGTTTATGCGCTGATTTATGCAAACGTTAAGCCTTGTATAGTTCAGTTTGATGATTCTCTGATTTCATGTGGATCAACTTCATTTTGATCGTTTGCATTTCCAATGCATGCAACGTCCTCTGCAAAATCACAAACTCCATGAAAATATGAATACATACGAATTTATTTGCACATCATTATAATTATTATCTGATTATCATCATTATAATAATCATCATCATCAAAATGTTCGGGCTGTATTATCTCAACAGGAGAAAAATTTGCCACTTGCAGGTCTGAGAACTCGCGAATTTTATGAGGTTGACCAGAAACTTGGAAAATCTCATCTCTGTTATGTTGTGCTGATGCGATTTGTTTTCTTTCCACGGAGGAAAGGTTTTCATTCAAATTTTCAAGCAAATCTTCTGCCCTTCTTTTAGTTGAGAAGGGCGAGTGTTGATGTCATTATTGCGGCTCAGAGGCGGCGAGAATGTAGACTTCGTCGAAAAATGGAAGCACAACAAAATTCAGATTCTGCTATCGTGAAAAAACCGCTCATTCTTTCAGCTTTCGAAATTTTTGTTTGAAATGTAAAATTCTTGTTTGAAATGATAAATTTTACTAGGAACTGGTGGGCAGCGCCCTCTATCAATCAAGTTTGAATCATATGCGAATCAGCACCATCTATCAATCAATTATGATTCATTGTCGATTGATAGAGCGCACATAGTGGATTTCACACGCTTTTTTTATCTTGGAGGTTTGCCATTGTCTTCCAAGAGGTGGTACCATGTTAACGCTACTAATATAAATAAAACAAATTATACAATACGTTGGAGTGAGTCACATACTGTCTTTCTCTTCTTTCTACGGATAGTGAGACGCCATTTGATATCACGTCATGGTAGCATAGGCAGCCCGGATATATTGCACGATAGGACAATTTTATACTATCACTGTTCGTAAAAATTAGCTTTGTTCACGAGCGTAATAATTATTACTAGTTTTATTATTTTTCACTGGAAATCCGTTAGCGTACGAAACAAAATAGTAAAAGACAGAAGAACGGGACAGTAAATTGCCATATTTCCGTGATAATTTTACCAAATTTTTACTAGTAAAAATATCGTGAGGAAAACAAGAATAAGAAATAGCTGTCGAATGTCAAACTGACAAAAGCTTTTTATCTACAATATTTTGTTAAATATATTTCAAAATTTGTTCAAAAATAAGATTAAAAGTAAATTTTGTTTATTTTTTTTTTAATTTAGAAAATTATTTTTCCGAATTTTTGGTAAGTTCATCAATTAGAGTATATTCTATGCATGTACTTTATACAGGCTTCCACGAAAATTAACAATAAGTGAATTTTATTTTCATTTTGCATTGTGTTATTTGCATATTGTGTTGCCCATTATTTGCATTTGAAATCGATGCAGGTAGATTTAACTTTTTAAACTATATAAACTTAAATAATTATTTTTTACCCAGCAGCTGTTATAACATAGTAGTAGTAAGTTGAGTTACAAATTTTACAAGATTTCCGTTCGTGTACTTTTTCAGATTATTCTCTTCTAAAGAGAGTTTTTTCATAATTATTATCACGAAATATACCTGTGGTCGCTGTGGCGTAGTGCGTTGGACTGATACGCAGAGTGTCCGGGGTTCGAATCTCGGCACAGGCAACATCAAAAAGTAGAAAAAATAATTTTTCTACATGGCACCACCTGTTCGCAGGCAATGGCAAACCTACAAGAGTAAAAATTGCTGTGAAAAGCTTTTCACTTCGCCGTTCGGATTCGGTTTTAAACTGTAGGTCCCTTCCATTCATGTTCAAATATAACACGTACAACATGAGTGGATGCGAAAAGCTCGGTCTAGGCCCTCCATGGGCTGTTGTGCCATTAAAAGTAAGTAAAGTAAAGTAAATACCTCGTGATAGCAGAATTTAATTTTTACATGATATCGTCACAATGTTGACATCACCTGTTATAATTCTCTTATGGTAGTGGGAAACACAAGTGTTTGTTTGTTGTTTTTTTTTTTACAAAAATGAGCAATCAGAATATTTTCGATTTTCCGGTTTATGAAATCATTTTTTCCATAGCAT
Organism: Palloptera scutellata; assembly: GCA_958295655.1. Classification (NCBI taxonomy): domain Eukaryota; kingdom Metazoa; phylum Arthropoda; class Insecta; order Diptera; family Pallopteridae; genus Palloptera; species Palloptera scutellata. The sequence goes on from OY282449.1 coordinate 55,794,464, forward strand.
CTGCCTCTGATTTACTGGTGGAGCAAATTTTCGTCCTAAGTATGGTTGTCTTTTCCATAGGTAAGATAAGTTCAGTCAGGTCGCCCTGTACCTGGTCTTTCTAACGGAGATTTGGACATCCTCTTCTGCGTGTTTCTCCACCGTTGCTCGAATAAAACACCCTTCTAGCCGGAGCGCTTTCTTCCATTCGCTCAACATGACCCAGCTAGCGAAGCCGCTGGAGTTTTATACGCTTGACTATGTCAGTATCGGCGTAATGCTCATACTGGTCATAGTTCCATCTTATTCGATACACGTCGTCCACGCATACTGGACCGTAGATCTTACGGAGTATCTTCCTCTCGAACGCTCCTAACAGCCTCTCATCATTGGTGGTCAATGTCCACATCTCTGCGCCATACATTAGAACGGGAAGGATGAGGGACTTATAGAGCGTTATTTTCGTCGGTTGAGAAATCATGAAATATAAACGTAACTGAGCTACGTAAACAGTGTTGCTCTGCCACCACATAAAAAATTTATGAGTTTTAATTTTTTTAAATTTACCAGATCTGGTGGCAAAAATACTAATTTGGCAACACTACCGTGAAAGAATTGTAAAACCATAATTCCTCCACTTTTGTTTGTTATTTAACCCCTTTTACTACAATTCATTCAACACTGCGGCGTGCAAGACGAAACTGTCATTTTTGCGATATTGAAAATACATATTTTCGGAAACGAATTTGCTTCGGATATAATTCGGGGTTCAAATGTTTTTCTCAAAATGGCGCTTTGATTAATTGTAGTAGACGAATAAAAGGGGAGAAAATTCAAGAATTAAAGCTACAATTTGTGCAAATTGTATATTAAGTGGTGAAAAAATAGAACTTAAAGTATAAGACACAAGTTGCAATAGAATTTGATATCGAAAATAGTGTGTTTATGTGTAAAATATTGAGTTGAAAATATACCCGAAGAACAATTTGACTAAAGAACGCGATTGAAAACCTGAGTGTGGAGGGTGCTCGGTGCTCCGATGCTGAGTGCTAACCGCATGTTGAAATTGTGGAAAAACAAGAGCGGAACGCTTAAAAACTAAAAATAACAACAATTTGCATATTAGATAAGAAGGTACGCATAATTAAAATAAACAATATTGTCGTAGTAATGTAATTAGTGTAGAATGTAAGGTAGGTAGGTGCATTAGTTAATAGTGGGTGAGAGAAGCATTTTGCAATGTGTGAGGGTGGCAAGAAGACGATTGTCTACACTGACACGTCCGACGTTTGAGGGGAAGAATTTTTGTACAGTGCTGTGGTGCATTACGAACGTTTTTTTTTAATACTAAATTCAAACGCTTTCAAATGTCAGTGGCAAATAAAAATTCAAGAGCCTAAATTTGTACTTGAAATTTCACATTCCAAATTGCGAATTACTAAATTATTTTATTTCCAACTTGGAATGTTCCCCTTACTGTATATATACATATATATTTGTTTTTGCTTATGTCTCTTTTTTGTATTTAATTTTAGTCTCCGCATACATACACACAATTATGGATCCGAATTCCAGTCCGTGGTCATATGCATACAATCGTATTGTACCGTCAGCTTCGAGTGGTGGAACAGCAGACGATTTTCAACATCCGCATCTGGCTTCAATCACAGCAGCTGGACAGAGCGCACAATCGCTGCTTCTGCAAGCAGCACATTCTGGCATAGCAGCAAGTTTCAATGCAGCCGCCGGTGGCAGCAGCTTTGTTTCCCCATCACCCATTAGCAGTTATAATCCCATGCTACAACAAATCTATCATCATGCAGCAGCAGCAAGTGTACAACCGAAACCAGCTCATTATGCATCGACAGCGGTGAATACACCGCACCGGCAGTTGCAAATACCAACCACGTTGGATAAGCAGCTATCCTCGTTTCAGAATCAAGCTGCCGCTGCGGTTGTATCGTCAGCAGCAGCTGCTGCAGTTAATAATGTTGCTTCAAATTACTATGGTGAAAATTCGTCGTCAAGTGGTGCCTCTCCATCGCCAACAACAGCTGCTCTAACATCCACGACCTTAAGTTGGAATACACCAATGATTTCAAATACATTTTTGGCAATGCAACAGCAACAACAACAGCAGCAGCAACAGCAGGCGGCGCAGCAGCAGCAACAACATCAACAGCAGCAGCAATTGAACTTAGTGGCCGAGAAGGTGGTGAGTAGTATGTTTTTTGGTTGCATTTATGAATTAATTTGCATGTGGACACGCATCAGAAAAAGATATCTTGATAATATTCAGATTTTTTTTTGCATAAATCAGTAGATGTTATAGTTTTATGTACGTAGTTATATCTTATAACACTTCTTCACTTGATTTTTAAATTTAACTGAAGTCATTATTCTATATTATAACGCTTTAGTGTATAAATACATGAATTTGAAGATGATTACTTACTAAAGTAAATCTCATGCTTAGCTTAACCTCTCATATCAATATTAAGAAATACAAAATATCTACTTTTACTCTTGAACCTAAACCTTGACAATTCCCATTTTTCTAATGAATCAATTTGATGTGAAACAAATCAGCAAATTAAACAAGAAAATGCTCAAACAAAAGCGCAAATAAAAGCTTACAACGATATCATATATTTGACGCAACTGCAGCAGCAGCAACAGCAGGGTCAAGAAGAGGCGGCGGCGGCGGCGGCAGTGGCAGCGGCACAACAGCAACTAGAAAATGTAGAATATTACACGATAGATGGTAAAAGTTATAAAATAGTGCGAAAGCCGCAACAACAAGTACTCCAGGTTGAACAGAATGTTAGTCCAGCTGCATATCCTGTGTATGCAAGTCCTTCCCTTAGCTCTGCTGATGGCTCACCGGCTGCGGTGGCTGCTGTATCGAATTTACATACTGCTGAAGCACAACAGCAACAGCAGCACCCCTCACCCCAAGTCATCGTCTATAAGACGAATGTACCTGGTAGTGCTGAATCGCCGATCAGGCGTTCCAATGTTGCAAGCGCTGGCTCGCCTGCAGCAGCCTCAACTGTGGCCTACTCATCTGTGATACAAAGTACATTACAACAGCAACAGCTACAACAGCAGCAGCAACAACAATTACAACAGCAGCAAAATGTAACTGGTTGTTGGACGAAAATCGAAGATAATTCGCCGAATGATGGTACTGGCGAAGATGTGAAGAACGTGCTGCAACTGCAAGTGAAGCAGGAGCATCGCCAGCTGGGCTATGTCACTGATGCAGATGTCGGCGAGAATATCATTTTCAATTTGCCACCTGGCTTGGAAATAAAACAAACGATATACCATCCAAATACTGGTACAACAAGCGCCACCGTCTTACAGCACACTCAGCACCAACAGCAGCAGCAACAACAGCAGCATCAATTGTTAGCGCAACAGAATATATATAATAACAATCAAAAGGTACAACAACAGCAGCAACAACAAGAGAAACAACGTCGTCAACATATGGTCGCCAATATGCTCATGTCGCCAACAACAAACAATCAACAACAGCAGCAGCAACAACAGACTACTTCACCTTCCAATTCATCGTCGTTATCATCGTCACAGATTCAAATAATACCAAAGGTTTGTATTTTATTTTTTATTTTTTTCTTTTTTTTTTTTCGTTTATAAATTCACTTTTTTCTCAATTTTTATTAATACTTCTTCATTTCATCCGATTTTGTTATCTCTTGCGTTCTGTTTTGATTTTAATTTTCTTTTTATATTCTGGCATTCGAATGCTCATTTAAGTTTTTGCAATTTTTGTTTTTTGTTTCCTAAATTTTTATTTTGCTCTTATTCCTCCTCATATTTTTATTTTGTTCATATTTCCACACACACATACACATCAATCACTTCTACTTCTTCTTTGGTCATGTCTTTTAATTTCTTTGGGTGTTTGTTGTTGGTACCAATAAATGAGATAATCACGCAATTCATTAAAATCTTTGAAACTCTTATGTTTAAACATATTGCGTCGTCGATGGCTAATCAACACCGGCGATTTATTTCATTTAATGATAAGACAAATAAACTTGTTAAACAATCGACTCGATTAGAAGAAAGTTATAACGAAAAGGTTTAATGTACTTACATAAATAGAGAATTTGAATTAATTTTAATACATAACGATTGTAATCTTATAAAACTATTACACAATTTTCAATATAATATACCTACATAAACGGCTGGAGATTGGAGTGATTTTGATGATAATGAAATGTGTAGTGTGTAGAGAGCTGATACGATAACATCTAAGATTGTCTGGCTAGTTCTGGTAATGGGCACTTGTGATCATAATATTGTCCATGCCTCAATCAACGCAATAGGAATCCAGGCGGATTACAAAACTCTCTACTTGTACTACTTTTCCTTTGGGGCGTAACTTTCATTAAGACTATCTGGTTCCAATATATCTATTTCCCTGTTGGTGGGAAGAAAAATTATTCTTCACTTTGGGGAACCTAAATGGTTTATACTTCAAGATAGCATAGTGCTATTGGCAATTCTCTTGAATACAATTTTTCAAATAAACGTGTGTGAAGCTATTGAAATGAGAATATGAATATAAAGCAGGCACACATAAATACGAAAGAATTGAAAGAGAGAACTGTCAGATTACCACTAGCTTCCTACCCCTCTCCCCCTCACCTACATACTACAGTTGCATGCAGCTGATCTCATGAAGAGTTATTGCGCCTCTTAGTTTCTTATGCGCTTTTAATCATTCAATTATCATAAACCTTTACTCTAAGTAAAATTTTAAACTGTTGATTAGAAATACATAGTTATAGTTTTTTCTTTTCTTTTCCATTAGTTTTATTTTTGCTGTTTCTGTAAAATAATTGGTGTAATCAAATAAATTATAATTTTTTTTTTTTATTTAAAAAAAATGCGTCAATCTCAGCATATGTTAAATGCAAAAGGAAGTTATATCGGAAACTTCTGTTATGCTCTCTGCTGCTCTGTGACTATCTTTTAGTACATACTTCAAAGTTGTTTGTTGTTTTCTATGTTACTCTCTCTCGCTCTTTCACTTTCAACGAGAGGGAGAGAGAGAGCGGTGTTCATTTTCAAAGTTATGCCTTGCCACCGGTATTTATTAAAAAATATTAATGTTTAATTCGATTCACTCTTTAGAATCACTCCGATCTTTTAAAATAAAATATATACTCGTATGTATGTAACTAGAACTTAAATCAATCATCTTCCTCTTTGTTTTAGTTTCATAAGAAACTATAAAAATATCAATCAATTGAAATGGTTTGGGCTTAGTCTTTTTCTTGTATAGTATATTTTTGTATGCGTTTCTTAATTCTAATCAAATCACAACAACTAACAATTTTCTTTTTTAAAAACAATTTTCTAACAAATTTCTATCTACTTTTTTAATTTTGTTATATAAAAATTTTTCAAAAAACTGTCTGTTCTTTTAGTGTAAGATCTTTTTTTTATTTTCTGAACGTTATTAATTGAAAAAAAAAACAAAAAAAATTGATTATTTAAAAAGTAAATTTGAACCTGTGACGTTAATAAATGCGATGTTGAGGAAGATGAGAGTAAGATAATAATTTTTTTTAATATTTTTAACTAAGTCAATATGTAAATTGTTGTAATGAGGATGTAAACCTTTCCGCTATTGTTTGATGAGAAGTGCTTGTTATAAATTTCAAAATTCATTTACACTTTTTTATCTTTCTTATTTCTAATGAATTGCAAATGTCGGACAAACGCAGCAACAAAGTTCCCTAATCAGAATTCTTTTGTTTTTTTGCATCGTTGCAGGTGGAAGAGTCGTCCAAGCAGCAGCAACAGCAACAACAACTCCCACCGAAACCTGCAAAAACTCCAAGGAAGCGTCAGCCGAAGAAGACGCTAGTCACCAATGATTATGCTGCAGTGCGAAGCCCTGCACAAGAAACACCACAACAACAGCAGCATCATCAGCAGCAGCAACAACAACAACAACAGCACACACAACAGCAGCAACAGCAACAACAAGCCACTTACTACGATTTCAATACGAAATGGAATACACCGTTGAAAATTGAGAATAATACGCCATCGCCTGTTGCACAAGCTGCTGCTATTAGCATACCGACGTATGTAAATCCACATGCAGCCGCTCAGCAGCAGCAACAACAATCGGCAACGCAGCACCAGCAGCAGCAGGCACAGCAGCAGCAACAACAACAACAACAGCAGCAGCAGCAACAACAGCAGCAACAGATTCCCCAACCAGCACATTTGCAATCTTCACAAGCGCAATCGCATGCCCATCTTACGAACCTTACCTCGTATTATCCAGCATTTCCGCAACAGATCGCATCACAGTATTCGGCATGCATGCAACAGAGTGCAGCCGCTGGCGCCATACAGCACACGCTATACAATCTAAATCAGCAGCAGCAACAACAACAGCAGCAGCAGCAACAACAACAACAACAACAGCAGTCACAACAAGTGCAGCATCAGCAACAACAGCAGCAGCAACCTGCCGCTGTGGAGCCAGCACCGCCAGTCAACGATGTAAGCAATAAAGTTATCGTACCCAATATCGAGGAGGAGTTGGAATTCCTACAAGATGCCGCTGCGCCCAAGCAGGGCTATGCCAATTCGGCAAGCAATGGCCGTAGCAATAACAATTCAGCCAGCAATACCACAAACTTCGGGATACGCAATCCAAATGCTGAACAGAACAATTCCACAGCCTCCACCTCAGCCTCGACGGCAGTGGCCGCAACAGTGGCGACGGTTACTAATAATGGCGCCACTGGCCCCAATGCACCCGCCTATGTACCGCCCGAGAAGAAGACTGCCTGCGTAGGTACTTCGATTGGTGAAAAGAAGACGCAATTCATGGATAGTTACTTGAAGTTTCTACAAGGCGAACGTGATGATTCGCCACCCCCGGTTGTGAAAAGCGGACGCAAGCTTAATTACCAGAAGACACCGGGTGCCGGTGGCGGAGGTGGTGCCGCCAAACGTAAAAACAACCCCAATGACGAAGCAGCTTTAATTGCCGCCGAACAAGCGGAGCAGCAGGCAGTGCAAAGTGGTATGACAATTGGTGATGATGGTCACAGAATAAAGATACTCTCCCAGACGCAGATACTGCCGAAGAAGCGACCACACGCACAAATGGCCGCAGCCGCAGCTGCTGCCGCGTCTGCCAGCTCGGGCACCGCCTCAGTCATTCAACATCCCGCCGATCAAATGCAGCAACAGCAACAACAACAACAGCAGCAACAAGAGCAGTCATTCCGCCCCTATGGTCAGCAACAGCAACAGCAGCCAACACTTCACACCGCACAGCAGCAGCAGCTTCACCAGCAGCAACAACAGCAGCATTACGCGGCGCAGCAGAATTGCGCACAGCTCGGGTTTGGTGTGGCCGGAAGCGCGACGGCGGCCAGTAGCAGCAGTCAAGGTATGTTACTTGACCATCAAAATTCCACTAGCAATACTACTGCCTCGAGTGCCACAAGCGTTCCACCCAATCCACATCATTTTCTAAATTTTCTGTGGTCTTGGCATTAAAGAGCGATTGATTGCAAGCGATTGTTGATTGATGTGCGCGCAGAAACGCCGCAGATGTGCCGCGTTCGAGTTTGTGTGTGTGTGTGTGGCGTATTCGTGCGTGCGGGAGGAGGGAGAGGGAGTGTGTGTATGTATACGAAAGCGTGAGTGCGCATGCACATCCAATTCCAACACCCAACCCAATGTGAAGTGGACTAACAGACAGACCACCGAACACCTGCGTGAAACTAGCATTGTGTGCAGCTAACTAAAAAAAATTTAAGAAAATGTGTTAAGCAAAAAAAAAATAATAATTTGTTATATAATCAAAACAAAAAAGAAAAGAATGAAAAGTATTTTTTTGACAAAAGCTAAAAAGAATGAAAATTCAATAAAAATCTTGTGTTTTTTATTTAAATCTATGACAGACACAGACACAAACATTTAGTACAGCAGCTGCTAGGAAATGCGATGTTTTCTCTATCGCTGGCTCTATCGTCTTTGTTGGGTTTACGCGGGTGTTGTTGCAAAGAAAGGGTTTCTCTCAAAGCATTTCCCCTCTTAGCAAGATCCTCAGGCACTCTCTCACTCGCTCTCAATATCGCATTCACACAACGCAGTATGAATTGCAAATAGCGATGAAAATTTGAAAATTATTCACACACACATCAACAACAATATCGGAGCAAAACAAAAGCAACTGGATAATCTTAAGATTTGATTGTATTTGCTCATTCTGTCGCTCTCTCTCCCTCTCTTGAGCTCTATTTATGTTTCTTCATGTACTCTGTATATTCCTGATATTCCTGTTTGTATGCCATCGTCTATATTCCAATATGTTCTAGATCCACTCACATTGCCACCACGACGTGAGCAATGCTTGCGCAAGGCCAAACAATCCAGCATGCATGCTATGATGTTGGATTCAACTGGTGGTGCCGTTGGTGTTACTGATGATCAATTGGCAGAACCGGATGAATTTGCCGATTCGGATACGGATCCAGTATGGACACCACAAGAAGAAGACGTAAGTAACTGGTGAGAATAATGAAAAATCATCTTTTTCGTTCTCTCTCTCTCTCTCTCTCTCTTTCTCTCTTCATCTCCAAGTACCATGATTAATCTGTTTGCTTTGTGCCTCCTCCTCTATTTCATATCCTTCAGAGCGATGGTGAGGGGGGCAAAGGCTATAAACGCAAAACTGTACGTCGCAGCAAAACTTCACCACGAAAAAGCACTTATGGTCCGCCACAACAACTGCAGCCACAGCAACAACAGCAGCAGCAGCAGCAACAACAACTTCAACAGCAACAGCAGCAACAACTACAACAGCAGCCACAGCAACAGCAAAATGCGATCGTTACCAATGATAGCTATAATCCAAATAATGCCGATATCGCAAATAATACCGCATATTCCAATTCTGCAGCCAGTGCAGATAATTTCAAAGTAAGTTGTCAAGTTTGCTATTCAACAGAAAAAACAAAACTTTTTCTCCTCCATAGACTGGTGACTTTCTTGTGGAACGTGTTGACTTGGTCAACGATTGGCCAACCATTTGGCAAATTGACTCGAAATGTATTCTACAACGATATGAACCTTTCTGTCAGAATGGCAAAATGTTTTATAGAAATATGTCGAAAGTAAGTGAGACAGCCTGAGGCTCTCTCTTCCCCTTTCTCTCCGTTCAAACACATTCATTATTAATTTCTCCAAATTTCGAAACTTTCAGTATATTTCTTGGAATCTCGAAGCAAAAAAATTGTATCTAAAAGCACCAGTGCGCATTCAAATTCAATCGCACACTGAAACTATTGTGGAATTTATGCGATCAGAACTTTTAGCTGATGACACAGAACAATTTATCGAAAAGATAATGGAAGATTATCTGTCATATCGTGATCATTTTGAAATCTATATACAAACAATGATTTCACAAGTTCTAGATCCGAGTTTCTTCTCGGAAATCACAAGAGAAAAGGGTAAGTTGATATTTATTTCCCGGCGATTCAAAATAATAATCGTTTGCTTTTTCACAGATGAATACTTTTTGGGTAGCGTACGCGCCATCGACACCATTATGGATAATTGTAAACGTAAATTACTATCGATTACACCATGGACACGTAGTATTATTGTTTCAATTGAAACATGGCCAAAATGTCATGTCTTCACCGAATGGGGTCAAAATAATTTAACACATAAAAATTGCGGTGGTTGCCATCAGCCGGGAATATCAGTAAGATTTTTACTCTTTGGCAATCCTTATAATTCCAATACGATGCAAACAGTACCAGCAGATGCACGTATGTCATATGAAAAGGTAACGAATATGAAGCAGCTTAGAGAGCTTACGAAACTAATACAATCATTTTTGTTTTTACACTTCAGGATATTTTACTTTGTCGCATTTGTGCTGCACGCGCTGATATATTCCATAAAATTGCGCATGAAAAGTTTAATTTGTTTATAAATTGTTCGCGTCGCGTCTCGGAGCAGCAGCAAGAATATCCAAGTAAATCGTCTACAGAAATATTGAATGATCTGTTGGCTGAACATAATTGGGTTGATGAGGTACGTACAAATTTTGAAATTACACTCACTGTACAATGAAAATTAACTGTAGTTGTTCAGATAGTGTTAGTCCTCAGAAGTGTTTTAGCTTACGTTTACATTATACTGGTTACAAATATGTCATTGGTTTTGATTTTGCTACATGTCCTAGCGTTTTAAAATTGCTTCAGTTGAAGTTGGAAACAAATTCGTCCCTGTATAGTGTTTGACTTCTTCAATATCTTTCAGAATCCTAAGAGTTTTTGTTTTTTATCTCACTTAACCTCACTCACCATTTTTAAAAAGTCCAAAAATCATCATGTCTAAAAAGTGTAGTTCTTACTAAAAATAAAAATTTTGAAAATTTACGCTTATATTTATTTAAGAATTTCAATTCTCTGGGAAATAGAGAAATTATATATTTTAAAATTCAAGTTCTAAGTATGTATTCCACATTACTCTATTTATTTATGTATCCTTTTTTGCTTGAATTTCAAAAATTATAAGTACCTAAACAACTTTAGCATAACCATGGCATTTCCTATTTAGGAAAATTTGTTAATTTTCTGTCTCATTTTCTTTCGCAAAAAATGTTTAAATGTTTTAACTCCATCAATGCTAATGGGATAAGCAAAACTTCTTTTGCCGGGATGTGCTAGTTAGTACTAGAAGTACCTATAGTTACCTAGCTTAAGACCATGAGAATCAATACGTTTGTATTTTTAACAATGCTCTGCATTCATAGGGGTACACCCTGTGTCCATTATGTTTTCTCCATGTGGTATCTCGCAATAAATTTATTCCGTGCTCATCTTAAGTAGTTTTAATGAACATTATTAGGTCGTTTGGCGGCACCTGCACCTTGTCCTTCAGTTCCCTCAGTATTTAGTCGAACACCCAAGTACCAGAGTTGACGGGTCAGAAGATTAGGACATTCACCGAGAAAGTGGTTCTTCTTCAGCAGCTTCTACAGTAATCAGGTACTAAAATTGAAATGTTCAATTGCAGCAATCGCACTAAAGGCATTGACTACTTTACTTTTCTTTTAATGGCACAACAGCCCATGGAGGGCCTAGGATGCGAAAAGCTCGGCCTAGGCCCTCCATGGGCTGTTGTGCTGTTAAAAGAAAAGTAAAGTAGTCAATGCCTTACTTATTACTTATTTCTATAAGTGCATTTCAGCGGTTTAATATTGCTTTCGATTTCGTGATCATGTTGTTCAATGCTTTGATTGAGTGATCAAGGTTACTGCCCTTATCAATAGAGAAAATCTCTACCTTAAACACAGTACCGGCAATCAAGGAGTTTATAAAAGATTCAACGATTTTTTTTTCATTATTATTATTTTTTTTATTTTTTTTGTGTGGTATTATACTCATTTACGATAGGACTAGATGGGATGTGTGCGTGTCCGAAAGTGTTTCGCTTCCGAAACTGGGATTCTCTTAGTCAGATGGCTGCCTAAGCATAAACTTACGAGTGTCTGTTGGTTTTTGTTTCATATAGTCCTGCACCTGTTCCCTTTACAGTTCTCCAATATGCAAACATGAAATTTATATTAGTTTAGGACCTGTATTGTCTTGTGGTTAACAACGCGAAGAGCAATTCAACATCAGATTTTTGGAACACTTGTTGGCTTTTACCAATTGTACAGTTTTACATGTAGATTTACCACTTGTAATACAATTTCTTTATTTTTTTATTTCCAGCTCTTCCGTAATATGCGGAATTCATGGGCAGAAGTTGAAAGTTTGGAACGTCAAAAGCGTTTTCGTGAAGTATCACAATAATTATAATTACATATATATATCTATATATATATACATAAGTAATTATATAAATATATAATAAGCTAATGAATTATATAGAAAGCAGTTGATGTTAATTTTGAAAACATCAGCTGAAAATAAAATGCAAAAAATGATTCCTTAATATTCTAATACATATACATAAATTATATAAAATAATAGCATATTCTTATAAAATGATGATGAACTATAAAAGGCAAACAGAAAAACAATACATACTTACATACAAACATACATGAATATTAAGTATAATTTTAAGCGTACACATAACAATTTAGCATCTAGTACGTAATTCCTATAACTACAATCTATACTTATGATTAATATGAGAAATAGCTAAATGCTTTGATATTTCTTCTTTTTAATTTACATACATTTGACGTTTGAGTTATTTTCAATTTCATTTTTTTGTCGATTATTAATTAAAGCAAGCAAAACAAAAATATTAACTTTAATAAAACATATAAAAGTTATGAATCGAATATGCACGCATTGAAAATTAAGTTTTAAGCGAAAGCAAAAATTTATAGACATTTAAATAATAATGAAAAGCAGAACAAAAATATATGCAAACTTTCTGTTCTACTTAAAAACTTTTGCATTATTTCTAGATTTAAAAAAAAAATGTAATATTGCTATACTATAATTGATTACACAATATTTTTTTTTATTTTTTATTTGTTATACATACATTATGGCAAAGAAACAGAAACAAAATATAGTTATTTAATAATATTATGTTATAATTATAATAAAATCAAAATTAGGTTCTTCTTTCCTTACCTCCTTCCAATTATAATACCTAAATTATATTTAGGTACTTACATATGTATAACATTTATTATTGATTTAAATACAATTTCGAAATGAATGAATTGGTTAAATTAACAAATTGGTTTTTTAATCGGTTTATTTGTGTTTTTTTAAATGTGTGCCGAAATTTCGTTGCAAGGCAATACAATTAATATGAATATCGCAACAGTACAATTAATCACCAGCGTCGTCAAAATATATTCGAATTCCTTAATCCAATGTAGGCGTTAAGTGTAAAAGTTGCTCAAGCTTATTTAATACTTCCAATTTTATGAGGCAAGTGGTCGCCGTGGCGTAGTTGGTAGCCCGCCCTTCATTGACTGTTGTGCCATTAAATGATAATGAATGAATTTTATGAGGCGATGTTGATTCACGCTTCACTGCCATGAGATGTTAGTCAAATACAAATGTTTTCGAAGTTCTGTACAGCAAAAGCTGCCAAAATTTATTAGAAATTAGTATGGCTTGGGCCATTTTTGCGCTGAATGCACTCAATGGAATCTGTGAGTGCAGTCAGTCCGGTAAGTCCATGAACAGTTTGTCGCTGTTATATAGTATATGGTACAATCATCATAGTACTAATACATTATCTATAATCATTGGGGGTTGTACCATGGTGTCGTTGTCTGCTTCGTTGACGTCCTTATCCTTTTCTGGTCAACTCGTCTGCTGTCTCGTTCCCTTTGATATTATTATGATCGGGAATCCGGCATAAAGCGGCGAAAGACAGTTTGATACGATCTCTAGCTTAACTGTATTCCTTAAAAGAGACCTGGCGGTCCACAAAAAAATAGTGACAAAAACTAGTGACATTCTGAGCAGAGACCCACTGCAAATCTGCTATTTACCCTTGAATTAAGCTGCTTTGGATTCCAGCATTTTTTTTTTTTCTTTATTACATTCAACACACAGGGTGTACCCCTGTTTTTCGGATTGAAATCCATTTGTATTTCCTGGAACCCGTCGTAACACTTACGAATTTCAAATTTGCCATTTATAGATCCAAAAAAAAACAAAAATCTATCATAAACTAAGCAACGATTGGTTTTCAATTAAGCTACACCAAATTAGGCTGCTACTGTTGCTACTGATATTGTACAAATAAACACAAAACCGAAAAATTATCATTTAGAAATAATGTTTAGAATACTTTTTATTGATAACAATCTGAACGAAAATCAAGTAAAAGAAAAGAAGAGCATTTTTAAATTCCACATTCATTTTCATTAAATATTGTTTCAATTTCAATTTGTTCTTATGTCATTTTAAATATACCTGCATATAACGATTGCTTATAAATACATTATGTCAATAATGAGTTTACACATTGAACGAAAATTAAAATTTTCAATATTTCAGTTGGCAAAAGAAGGTTAGTGTTATTTATTTGCCAAATATGTTGAAAATTGCTAATTCCAGTATTTATAAAGGAGTCAAGGAGTTTCAAAGCAAAAGAAACGAAAAACAGAAAAAAAAACAAATCTGTACTACTCAATTTTTTGTGTGTCAAGTAACTGTTTTTGCAAATGATATACACTTACTCACAAAAGTCTATGTACGACAAATATTTTAAGAAAAACATTATTTCTTTTATTAAGCGAGTGTACATTTTTTTTAAACCAAATATTTATTTAAGATATATACCATAAAAGAAATCAGAAACACAAATTAGTATTTCAATACAATTAATATAACTTGAAAGAACATAATGTACATTTTTCAGCTTATTGATTCCCTCAAAAATCTACGTGCGATAAAGTAAAATTATTCTTTACATCTCCTTAGAACTTTGTATTCGAGCCTTTTGCAGTAATTACTTAGGCATTGATAGCACAAATTTTTTTTGTAATTTCAGGAGAAATATTTGCCCACTCTTCCATCAAATGCGTTTTGAGTTGTGAAACGGAATTTATGCATTGCTTCTTGAGCTGTTGCTTAAGGTGGGTTCACAAGTGCTCGATTATAATAAGGTCTGGAGATTGCGAAGGGTGAGGAAGCTTAGATTTAACATGGTTAAGAAGCCATTCCTTTACCAGACTGGAGCAATATTTAGGATCATTGTCATGTAAGAATATGAATTTGTCTTTCAAGTTCAACGTGTCCACACTTGGCAAAAAATTGTTCTTTGAAATATCGATGTATACGTATACTTAAAGCGATCCATTATACCATCAACAAATCTAACTTCACTAACTCCGTCTGCGCTCGTGCAGCCCCAAATCATCACCGATCCGCCTCCATGTTTCACTGTGCCACAAACGCTTTTTGAATCGAACGCAAATTACGTTTACGCCGTACTCTTGATCGGCTATCGTTACCAAATATGTTAAATTTGCATTCATCGGTAAATATAACTATATTCCAAAAGGTAGGGGTCAGTCAGATGAATGTTTTTATACCGTTTAGCATACTATGCACGAAAAAGTTTAAAGCATTTTTCATGCACATCAACGATTTTAATAAGATATATTAAGAAGATATTTGTCGTACGTAGACTTTTGTGAGTAAGTGTAAAGTATTTTAATACAAAATTTATTACATAGAAACTTGATTGGAAAATTAATTTAATATTAAGTATGACCACCGTTAGCGTCTATTATGCACTGTAATCAATCAATTTCCCGATTTGATTTTAGTCGCGGCTTTGAGCTGATGTATCGATCACTTTTCCATGGTTGCAAGAAGCCTAAAGTGCACCGTATGCATTTAATGTTTCGGATCGTTATCCTTATAAAATTTAAAATGCGGTTTATTGTCCTTAATAAATACAAACTTAATGGCACTGCTTATCAACTCCATGGCGTTCTCTATAAAATTCAAGCGGCCAACGATTTTGTTTTGAGATTGCACCCCCAAAACATAATATACAATTTTAAAATTTTTAACGGTGGCAATGACGTAGCGGTTTTGTTACAACAAAAATGCTTTCAGCAACACCCTGGTGTTTTTTTTTTTTTTAGCATTTTGCGCATAAAGCAACGGGTTCTTACTAGCATTTGTTTCGCATTATGACCTGTCGTACAGTGTCATGGCAAGCAACAACATTTGACTCGGCCTTAAGTTCATCGTAAGCTTGAGTTTTTGTTTAATTTGCTAATCATTACACGCTCTGAGCAAGCAGTTAATTTAAGCTTGGGCCACCTGCATGCTTTGGCTGCCAATCTACCCTCTTTTAAAATGTTATAAATTGTTTTCAGCGTCACAGAAAACATCTCGGATAACTTCTGCACACTTCTTCCCAAGTGGCGATTATAATAGAACCATCTCAGATGTGGTTGTGTATTTATCAACTAATGCAGAAAATCATAAATACGCAACAATACAAAGCTTAAATAACGGGAAGTGCCCCGCTCATCATTACAGATTAAAAAAAAAAAAACGTTTGTGAAAACAGTTACTTTACACTTTTTGTTGTTTTTCGTTTCTTTTACATTGAAACTAATCTTTTTTTTATGACTCTCTTTTATAAATACTGTAAATATCGAGAATGGGTAATAAAAATCATAAGTACATAGACAAAAGTAATCCTTTTTTTTTTGAAATTATGTAGAAAATTTTAATTTTTGTTCAGTTTACAGTTTACACTCATTGTTGAAACACTGTTTATAATATTTAGTTTTTGTATTTTGTACATTCTTAAGAGTTTAATTATAAATACCATTAAATATATTAAATATACTATGAAAAATTACATATATTTTTCTTTTTGTTTTATTAGTTTATTACGGGGAAATTGTTTTACATTAATGCTAGATTTAAAGATATTTAGAAGGTATTTAAAACAAACTTCACATCAGTAAGGCAACAAAAACATAAATTTTATATTTATTTTAAAGGTACACTGCTTTACATACACACCTGGGCAAAATTTTATGTGTGAACATAATTTTTTTCAAATAGCTTGGCTTTCATATATTTTTTATTATCCTTCAAAAAATAAATTAGTTTTCAACATAAACATACTTCAGCGTCATAACAAAACATAAAAGGTCTTAACAACTCTAAAAAGTAACTTAAATTTTGGTTAATTCATAAAATACACAGATTTTCGATTGGACAGAATAAAAAATAGGAATAAATATTGAAATTTTGCTAGTTATGGTCCCGTATTTTACTGAATTAGTAAGAACACATGACTTCCCACAATATCCACCATTATTCTTGATCCCCAGAGGTTCTCAATAGGATTGACTTGGCTATTCAAGGACGTCTATATTATGCTCTTGGAACCATGCTTTGACATCTCGCGATGAATGTTTAGGATCATATAAACAAACTTCAGCGTCTTAACGAAACATAAAAGGTCTTAACAACTCTAAAAAATAACTTAAATTTTGGTTAATTCATAAAATACACAGATTTTCGATTGGACAGAATAAAAGGTGTGCACAAAAAACTTAGGTCGAAATAATGAAATTTTGCTAGTTATGGTCCCGTATTTTACTGAATTAGTAAGAACGCATTAATACCCACAATATCCACCATTATTCTTGATCCGCAGAGGTTCTCAATAGGATTGACCTGGCTATTCAAGGACGTCTATATTATGCTCTTGGAACCATGCTTTGACATCTCGCGATGAATGTTTAGGATCATATAAACATACTTCAGCGTCTTAACAAAACATAAAAGGTCTTAACAACTCTAAAAAATAACTTAAATTTTGGTTAATTCATAAAATACACAGATTTTCGATTGGACAGAATAAAAGGTGTGCACAAAAAACTTAGGTCTAAATAATGAAATTTTGCTAGTTATGGTCCCGTATTTTACTGAATTAGTAAGAACGCATTAATACCCACAATATCCACCATTATTCTTGATCCCCAGAGGTTCTCACTAGGATTGACTTGGCTATTCAAGGACGTCTACATTATGCTCTTGGAACCATGCTTTGACATCTCGCGATGAATGTTTAGGATCATATAAACAAACTTCAGCGTCTTAACAAAACATAAAAGGTCTTAACAACTCTAAAAAATAACTTAAATTTTGGTTAATTCATAAAATACACAGTTTTTCGATTGGACAGAATAAAAGGTGTGCACAAAAAACGTAGGTCGAAATAATGAAATTTTGCTAGTTATGGTCCCGTATTTTACTGAATTAGTAAGAACGCATTAATACTTACAATATCCACCATTATTCTTGATCCAAAGAGGTTCTCAATAGGATTGACCTGGCTATTCGAGGACGTCTATATTATGCTCTTGGAACCATGCTTTGACATCTCGCAATGAATGTTTAGGATCATATAATCATACTTCAGGGTCTTAACAAAACATAAAAGGTCTTAACAACTCTAAAAAATAACTTAAATTTTGGTTAATTCATAAAATACACAGATTTTCGATTGGACAGAATAAAAGGTGTGCACAAAAAACTTAAGTCGAAATAATGAAATTTTGCTAGTTATGGTCCCGTATTTTACTGAATTAGTAAGAACGCATTAATACCCACAATATCCACCATTATTCTTGATCCCCAGAGGTTCTCAATAGGATTAACTTGGCCACTCAAGGACGTCTACATTATGCTCGCGGTGAATGTTTAGGATCATTGTCCCGCTGAAATTTCCACAAAAGCGGCATATTATCCTCGGCCTATGGTAACATTACCGTTTCCAACAAATTCTTATACACGAATCTATCCATAACGCCACTAATTTAATGTATCGGACCAATACCTTGCCAAGAAAAACAGCCCCATACCATTAAGCCGCCACCTCCGTACTTCACTGTTTTCTTTGTGAACCGGACAAACGTTTCTTTCCGCATCGTTACCAAACAAATTTATTTTTGTTTCATCGCTCCAGGGAATATTGGGCCATTTTTTTTCTCCCTGTGAAACGCACAACGTTTTATGAACTAATTCAAAATTGTTCCTCTTCTTCAAATTTGCAGTTCTAAGCAGAGTAACTTTGCGAGCAATCCTATCGGGTAGATTTGCGCTTTCTTATAGTCTTGGAATGATTCGTGATGATGCAACATTCCCAATTTGGCTTGCAATTGTTCTGGGCAACTTGAACGAGTAGCGTTTAGCTAATGTAACGATACGATTGCCGGTCACTAATGAAGTTTTTTTTATTTGCTCCACGCTTTTAGCTTTTTCTGGCTTGTGAGCATTTGTAACGAAATTCTGAGACCGTCCCATCGATCTGGCAATGAATTTGTAGGTTTTTCCTTGAATGAAGAGCATTGTATTGATTGGAAGGAAGATTGATAGGTGGGAGAAGTTGTTATGATAGCATATATTCATCCACTAATTCACGGCATTTTGCATCATCCGTTGATGAATTTGAAATACTTGTAGAAGTAGTAATATTTAAATTATTACTCCTCTTTGTTGAATTATCTTTTAGCTGTGGTATCAAATTTACTATATCCTTCCTAACACCGTCAATATCTTCTGTATTTGAATTAACTGCTATCATCATCAGCTGACGATAAATCTTGTAGTGCTTGTGATACCTTATCTAAATCCCGGCATTTCATTTGTTTTCGATATAAAGAATGGCATAGCAAATGCACTCATACAAAATCCATATATATCAAGTTCACGTAATTACCTGCTCACTTCTTCCCTTGTTGTGTAATCGAAAGCGAAAATCAATCATCAACTAACGCAGAAAATTATAAATACGCAACAATACAAAGCTTGGATAACGGGAAGTGCCCTGCTCATCATTGGATAAGTGCAAAACAGATTTGAAAAAATAAACGTTTGTGAAAACAGTTACTTTTCATTTTTTTTTTTTGTTGTATCTCTGATTCTCCCTCCTTCTTTCTCCCACCAACCAATCTCCCTTCCATTCGACACAATGCTCTGCATTCATAAGGGTACACCCTGAGTGTTGAATGTAACAACAACAACAAAAATTTTTTCGTTTCTTATGCACTGAAAAGGTTTTTTTTGGCGACTCTCCTCTAAGAGTGCAAAACAGATTTGAAAAAAACAAACGTTTGTGAAAACAGTTACTTTACACTTTTTTTGTTGTATATTTCGTTTCGTTTACACTGAAATTTTTTCTCATTTGTGGCGACTCTCTTCTAAAAGTGCAAAACAGATTTGAAAAAAAAAACGTTTGTGAAAACAGTTACTTTTCACTTTTTTTGTTGTATTTTTCGTTTCTTTTACATTGAAACGGTTTGTTATTTTTGGCGACTCTCCTCTAAGAGTGCAAAACAGATTTAAAAAAAGAAAAACGTTTGTGAAAACAGTTACTTTTCACTTTTTTTGTTGTGTTTTTCGTTTCTTTTATATTGAAATTTTTTCTTATTTTTGGCGACTCTCTTCTAAAAGTGCAAAACAGATTTGAAAAAAAAAAACGTTTGTGAAAACAGTTACTTTTCACTTTTTTTGTTGTATTTTTCGTTTCTTTTACATTGAAACGGTTTGTTATTTTTGGCGACTCTCCTCTAAGAGTGCAAAACAGATTTGAAAAAAACAAACGTTTGTGAAAACAGTTACTTTTCACTTTTTTTGTTGTATATTTCGTTTCGTTTACACTTAAATTTTTTCTCATTTGTGGCGACTCTCTTCTAAGAGTGCAAAACAGATTTGAAAAAAAACGTTTGTGAAAACAGTTACTTTTCACATTTTTTGTTGTATTTTTCGTTTCTTTTACATTGAAACGGTTTGTTATTTTAGGCGACTCTCCTCTAAGAGTGCAAAACAGATTTAAAAAAAAAAAAACGTTTGTGAAAACAGTTACTTTTCACTTTTTTTGTTGTGTTTTTCGTTTCTTTTATATTGAAATTTTTTCTTATTTTTGGCGACTCTCTTCTAAGAGTGCAAAACAGCTTTGAAAAAAAAAACGTTTGTGAAAACAGTTACTTTTCACTTTCTTTGTTGTATTTTTCGTTTCTTTTACATTGAAACGGTTTGATATTTTTGGCGACTCTCCTCTAAGAGTGCAAAACAGATTTAAAAAAAGAAAAACGTTTGTGAAAACAGTTACTTTTCACTTTTTTTGTTGTGTTTTTCGTTTCTTTTATATTGAAATTTTTTCTTATTTGTGGCGACTCTCCTCTAAGAGTGCAAAACAGATTTGAAAAAAACAAACGTTTGTGAAAACAGTTACTTTTCACTTTTTTTGTTGTATATTTCGTTTCGTTTACACTGAAATTTTTTCTCATTTGTGGCGACTCTCTTCTAAGAGTGCAAAACAGATTTAAAAAAAGAAAAACGTTTGTGAAAACAGTTACTTTTCACTTTTTTTGTTGTGTTTTTCGTTTCTTTTATATTGAAATTTTTTCTTATTTTTGGCGACTCTCTTCTAAGAGTGCAAAACAGATTTGAAAAAAAAACGTTTGTGAAAACAGTTACTTTTCACTTTTTTTGTTGTATTTTTCGTTTTTTTTTGCATTGAAACTGTTTGTTATTTGTGGCGACTCTCCTCTAAGAGTGCAAAACAGATTTGAAAAAAAAAACGTTTGTGAAAACAGTTACTTTTCACTTTTTTTGTTGTATTTTTCGTTTCTTTTACATTGAAATGGTTTCTTATTTGTGGCGACTCTCTTCTAAAAGTGCAAAACAAATTTAAAAAAAAAAACGTTTGTGAAAACAGTTACTTTTCACTTTTTTTGTTGTATTTTTCGTTTCTTTTACATTGAAATGGTTTGTTATTTGTGGCGACTCTCTTCTAAGAGTGCAAAACAGATTTGAAAAAAAAACGTTCGTGAAAACAGTTACTTTTCACTTTTTTTGTTGTATTTTTCGTTTCTTTTGCATTGAAATGGTTTGTTATTTGTGGCGACTCTCTTCTAAGAGTGCAAAACAGATTTGAAAAAGAAACGTTCGTGAAAACAGTTACTTTTCACTTTTTTTGTTGTATTTTTCGTTTCTTTTGCATTGAAATGGTTTGTTATTTGTGGCGACTCTCTTCTAAGAGTGCAAAACAGATTTGAAAAAAAAACGTTCGTGAAAACAGTTACTTTTCACTTTTTGTTATTGTATTTTTCGTTTCTTTTACATTGAAACGGTTTGTTATTTTTGGCGACTCTCTTCTAAGAGTGCAAAACAGATTTGAAAAAAAAACGTTCGTGAAAACAGTTACTTTTCACTTTTTTTGTTGTATTTTTCGTTTCTTTTGCATTGAAATGGTTTGTTATTTGTGGCGACTCTCTTCTAAGAGTGCAAAACAGATTTGAAAAAAAAACGTTCGTGAAAACAGTTACTTTTCACTTTTTTTGTTGTATTTTTCGTTTCTTTTGCATTGAAATGGTTTGTTATTTGTGGCGACTCTCTTCTAAGAGTGCAAAACAGATTTGAAAAAAAAACGTTCGTGAAAACAGTTACTTTTCACTTTTTGTTATTGTATTTTTCGTTTCTTTTACATTGAAACGGTTTGTTATTTTTGGCGACTCTCCTCTAAGAGTGCAAAACAGATTTAAAAACAAAAACATTTGTTGACACACAGTTACTTGACACACAAATAATTGAGTAGCACTTGTTTGTGTTGTATTTTTCGTTTCGTTTTCTTTGAAACTGTACTTTTTTAATGTCTCTCCTTACTGTAATTAAGAAGAATTGGTAATAAAAAACTTGAGTACATATATAAATAAAAGTAATCTTTTTTTTGCCAACTGAAATGTTGAAAATTTTAATTTTAGTTCAACGTGTAAACTCATTCCAGACATACATACTATATATTGCTAATTAAATATATTTAGTTTCTGTATTTTGTACAATCTTAAGAGTTTAATTATAAAAATCATTAAATACATATACAAAATATGTATACTTTCCTTCTTACGTAGATTCTTACGTCAAAAATGTTTTATATTAATACTACATTAAAAAGTATGGTGAAGGTATTTAAAACAAACTTTACATAACTATGACAAGTACATAAATTGTATATTTATTTTAAAGGTACACTGAATAGCTTCTTTACATATTGATCAATAGCAATCAACTTACTACACAACCTGCTTCTCACAATTTCAAAACATGTTCAATCATATCATATTTTAGCAAGTCAGCCACAATTCCACTCATACGTCGTTTAAATATTGGCACCGTACGCTCAGTTAGAATGTCATATTCATCAACCAATTCACGGCATTTTGCAACATCCGTTGATGAATTTGTAGAAGAGGTAACATTTAAATTATTACTCCTCTTCGTTGAATTGTCTTTCAACTTAGGTATCACAGTTGCTATATCCTTCCTAACACCAACATTATCTTCTGTATCTGAATTATCCGCTGATGATAAATCTTGTATTGCTTGAGATACTTTATCTAAATCCGGCATTTCATTTGTGTTCGATATGAAAAATGGCATAGCAAATGCACTCATACAAAATCCGTATATGCCAAATTCACGTAATTGCTGTTGGAACTTTTCTTCGGGATATATCACTTCAGGGTCCAGCTCGAAAACGCTTAAGCTTCGCGCTAATGTCTCATAGTAGATTTGCAAGAAATCATTGAAGTGTTCATCACGCAGATCCTTTTCAGTACATGCAAACAGGTAATGTACAACATCGAGTACTGGTGGTGCATAGCGGGACATTTGAAAGTCAATCAGTTTGGCAAAAATGGCGGTATTGTTGGTCTATAATCAAAGGTAAGAAAATAAATGTTGAAATTTTTTTAGTATAAAGAAAACTTTTTTTGCAACTTGCACATAGATTGGGTGAACATTTTGAATAAAAAAATAAAAATTAAATTAAAAAGCTAAAAATAAAAATAGATAAGTCGGTATGAGATGTCATTATTCAAAATAGTAATTCAATTATTTTCGACTGGATTTTAAAATTTTTAAAACATTGGAAGGAAAGTAAATCGTAGATAAATATCGTGGCTACTCCCACTTCTGTGCGGGTGCAAGGTTCGTTTTGGTTCCACATTCCCATTTTCTCAATGGATGTCGTCTGTCTGGAGCAGTGATGGGCAAAGAGATAAGCGATCTTCTCTCTTTCAATGTATTGCATACATATGTGTTGCTCAAAACACATTATGTTCGCCGTGGTTCCCAAGTCGAATTTAACATGGAGAAGTCACCTCAGAGAGCTAATATTGTAGTGCCAAAACTACAAAATTACTTTATTCGACTGCCCTACAATGGTATAGAGCAGTGGATGACCCGCCCACACATGCACAGTTGAACTTTTTCAATGGAAACGAGCTTGGTTGTGGTGTGGCCACCACTGGGCTCGAGCAATGTAGGCAGCCCTTTGCACGCGAACAAAACGTTTTTTGAGTTCCCATATATATTACCATACATTCGAAGAGAGTCTTCGACGATCTCTCTTAGTGAGCAGTCACTTTTTTCTAATTCGGACACTCTTTACGATTTGCTTTACTTTCGCTTCTAACGTTGATGGATACCGGTCCGTTTTGCACTGTTTTCAGAGTTTGCTTTACTTTATAGTACTAAAAAAACATATTAAAAAAAATAATAATAAAAAATAGAGGGCGCCTAATTTAGGGGACAATATGTTTGCCGCTCTGGTGACCAATACCCAAGCAAACAAAAAAGTTTTTATAATAAATCTCTCGATGCTTTCCCACAATTGCCCAACACAGAACACACAGAACAACCTAACCCCAAATTTTTTGTCGTTTCCCGTATTGACGAAACAAAACCACTCTCAGAATTTTCAACTTTCGCTGTTCACAGATCATTGCTACTTATATACAAAGATATAACATCCATATGGGACTTACGCGACAGTAAATTTTGAATGCTAGTCAAAAACTCTACAGCCGTAAACAGATGAATTTCATGGTCTATATCCTATCAAAAGCTCGCTACACAACTCCCTGTATTCTACAAAAGGAACAGTATATTTTTTTATTATTAAAATAAAACCTCAGAAGAAGGAATTACAAAGGAACTTAGTCTGCAAAGTGTGGTCTCGGCATACAAATTCAATAAACTCTTGGATGGTAAATCTGAACCAACCAAGTGGTGTAATACTACTCAACTTCAAATCAAATAATCTACCTGAAAAAATTGATATCTCTTGGCATTCAGTAAAGTTAAGAGAATACATAACAATTCCCATGCGCTGTAAATCTTATCAATTGCTCGGGCACATCTTGTCTTTTTAAATAACAGGTCTCCCACACATTTCTCGACACACACAATACATTTACACACGTAGATCTCAGCTGTTTCCTAAATGCTCATGGAAAAGACTTGATAACCTGCACGGTAATGATCATTACCCTATAGTCAGTGAAGTTCAGTCTAATTCTGATCCTGTCCTTTTGACAGGATCAGAATTAGACCAAGACAAAAATTAAAAAACCTAACCAATTGGGACTTATGACGATATAAATGCGAAATTAACTTAAATGATCTGGAATTCTTAAACAATATTAACCAAAACGCTGCTAAACTAACAAAAGTAATTCGATCTGCAGCCAATGTTTCTATTACACAAACAAACAAAATCAATTTTGATTAAATCTGCAATACCCTGGTGGACTAAAAATTTAAACGAACTGAGGAAAAAAACAAACTATGTGCATGGCATAATTACAAACGCTGCAGAAACGATTTTACCTTAATTGAATACAAAAAAGCCAACGGACAGTTTAGAAAAAGCATTAAATTAACCTCAAAAATATTACCTGAGTCCAACCCATAGAGAATTTGAGCTAACATTAAAAAGTTAACCGACAACAGAATCATAGATCATTACAAATACGTAAAACACGGTACATCTATTCTAACAGCCCCTACCGAAATTGTAAATATCTTTGGAACAACATGGTCTCACTACTCTGATGACACAAATTTCTCTCCTGAATTTATTAGAGTAAAAGACTTTGGCTTTAAATTGTTCATAGGAACCAAGCAGACTATCTGCTGGAGCGAAATAAATTGAAAGCAAATTGACATTAGTTCATTACTTCAAAACGATTTATATAGATGTATGCAAAAGGAAAAACGCCGGGTTTTGAACGTATCTCATATCCTATGCTTAATAAGTGAGCTCCCAATGGTCGTAATAATCAAGTTGTTTTTAAAGCAAAACAAGGTACAAGCCTACTTCCTACTTCATCTTCAACACTTTGTGTTGAATGCTTTTTCTTGTAAAAACCATGTCACCTTTTTGGATGGTGTCTGGCTTTGAAAAGGCATTCAATCGCATTGGAGTTTGTTGTAGTTCTTGAAGAACTCATGGTTTGGAGGGTTGGTCAGCGGGTTTTTAACTTCGTTAAATCATTTTTGACGAACCGTCAGCTACGAGTTAGAATCAATTATGATCACTCGAAGACCTTCCCACTATACAACGGAATAATACAATGGTTTCCCCTGTTAGTAGTCATCTTTATCATCACGTTTAATCAAATTAGCAAAACTTTTACCAAGTATAGAACATTGAACATTCTGTATATGCTGATGAGTAATTGTAAAAAATTTCTTTTAAATTATGATAGTAAAAATATGTATTTTGTAAATAGCATTAAAATTCTTGGAGTTGTATGTGAAGAAAACTTCAGCTTTAAAAATCATTGTATTTCATTAAGGAAGAGTCAGTCTAGTGACCAGACTAAATATTTTTAAATATCTATCCACAATACATTGTTATATTCATCCTTCTACACTTATAAACATATGTAGATCCCTACTCTTATCAAACATAGAGTACGCCCTCCCAATATATGGATGGTGTTCTATAAGTAACTAGCGTCTGTTATATGGACCTTACCCCATACAGCTGTTCGAAGAAGCATCAACGCATTTCCAACGTCACCACTTAAGAATACACTAACAGAGGCAGGCCTTCCAGGGGTACCAGAACATTTAAAATATAGAACGTATAAGCTAATACCAAAGGTCTTCAATGCAGATAACTCCATCCTGCATAAAGATGTGATAGCAGCGCTGAACCAAACACGGATTCCCGAAACAATTCCTATAATAAGACGTTGTGTGGATTTCGCAAAATCCTTGCAAATTCACTTAGATCCTAAAACAAAAACCAAGCAGTGTAACCTTGTAACCTGAAGGCGACTTCCTTCAACACTCACCTTGTGGCGTTTTCCGAAACATGTACGTCTACTGTCAAAAATTTTGTGAAATAGATCAACGATACAAAAAAAATAATTGGAATTTCCTTTACACAGACGGTTTGAAAACTGAAGAAGAATCAACAAGCTTTGCAATAGTAAACAGCAATGATTCCGTAGTTTTATAAGGATGTCTCTCTCCACACTGCTCTATCTTTACAGGTGAAGCGCTCGCCGTCTTACACCCTACAGATTATGCGGATAAGAACAAAGGAAACTTAATTATTTTCTCTGACAGTAAATCCAACTATCAACGCTGTTAGAAATATCAACAACATTAACTATAAGTAAATCATATCAAAAATATCATATCAGAAACTCCTACATCCGAAATCTCAACAAAATAAACTTAAACAATGGGTGCCCGGACACTCCGGTATACCGGGAAATGAAATGGCTGACAAAGCAGCAAACGAAGCTACTATATCAGCTTCTATTACTACACCGACACTAAATTTTTATACGGTAACAACGCTAGACTTACATATGTAATGTCATATGTAAAAGAATTGATCAACAGAAACATGAAACATGGTTACAATATTAACATTGGTAGCCGAGGTATCATAGCTCCTGCTCTCGACAATATGCAACAACTTTCATACGACTCCGAATTGAGTACACTAAACTTACGCATGAACATCATCTACTATGTGGGAATAATCCAAACCAGTTGTCCATTTTATGACGAGACACTTCTTCCTTTCGACACATTCTTGACGAATGCTCATCAATCAGTAACGTTAGATCAAACATTCTATACAAAAAAAAATAACACGCATAACATGAGTGGATGCGAAAAGCTTGGCCTTTGGCGCTACATGCGGTCATAGTCGACACTGATAAACTGAAGTTCGTTGTGGTAAAGGCATAACACTTGCCACAATGGATGTCTATCTCTTTATCGATGCCCTGTGTGATTGCATTCCCTATCTGATTCTCCCTCCTTCTTTCTCCCACCTATCAATCTTCCTTCCATTCAACACAATGCTCTGCATTCATAGAGGTACACCCTGATTGTTCTCTCTAGGGTCCCTGGTCTAGAAGTCGAGTATTGACCGAAATAAGTGGGAAATAGTCCCTTCTATGCTATTGCGTGGGATACGGAGTCTGACCGCATATTGCCCAGAGTCCCCTGGTCAGAATGGCACCTGTTGACACTTTTGCGATCACAGTTGAACTGTGCTTGGTGCAAAGTCTTTTCATTACCATCATTAAGGGTATGTTAAAGAGTGTATACGTCCTTCATTTGAGTGATCAATGTAACTTTCGATGCCTTCAATATTTGTAGAACTTGCAAATAGATCGACAAAGACAGGCGAATAACACTCCAGAGTAGAGAGCTTTCGGGAAATGGATATTCTCGTCTTTACCTTAGTCAGTCCCGAACCGACACCGCAGTCCATTTTAGACTAGCAGAATAAAAACAAGCAAACAATCGTCAGATATTTCAAAAGTGTTAAATCAGGAGTCGGTAACTCCAAAAAGATTGACTTCAGAAATTTCAGATTTAAATTTTGAAAATAATTTCTTAAATAAAATTAAACTGCAATTAGAAATCGTAAATACATAGTTACGAGGAAAAATGTGCCCGGGCACGATCTAAATTAGATCGGCATAAGTGATTACCAATAGGCGTCGTTTAAAAATGGAATCCCGATTTACAATTCAAAAGTTTCTGAACGCAGTCAAATTATAAATATGTTGATTTAAACAGAAACGGAATACGAGTTGTCACTGAATTTCTTACTGGACACTGCCCAGTTACGAAACATCTTGCAACATGGTAATATTACGGGACGAATTCTGTAGATTTTGTGACGAAGAAGACGAAACCGCAGAGCATTCCGTGCCACTGCGAAAAGCTTGCAAGTCTTAGACTTCGTCACCTTACTATTGCATGCCCAACTTTTATTTATTTTTTAAATACAGTCAACACACAGGGGGTATCCCTATAAATGCAGAGAATTGTGTTGATTGGAAGGAAGAAGGCGGGAGAAGTAGTTGCGTTTGCTTTAAATTTGCATGGGTCATAATAATCGGGAAAACGCATTTCCTATTTACGTGGAATGCGTGAGATTCGCTCATGCGGAGATCAGTCAGCCTAAGACACTTGGCTGCTTCTTTCGACACGTGAAAAACTTATTTAATTCAACAATGGACATACCCACAACATACAAAGTAGCTGTCTCCGCAATACCTACACCACCCATATCTAGGGGGTTAACGGGGGGTTATGAAACTCGTTTCTGAGATAACAGACAACATTGGGTCTTCCGCGCATTGAACTCAACTCTATTCGTGAGACCCCACTCGCGGATTAACTGGAGGTCTTTGTTGAGTGAATCATTCATAACATGCCTTTTTCTTTCAGTCTCCAAAGAGTTATGGCGTTTTTAACAGGCATATGAATGAGGAATGGTGCTGTCCTCTGCAAACGAGTAAATGGGATTCTTTGTTAATGAAAGGTCATTTACGAAGACAAGGAAAAGGGTAGGGGAGAGGACCAAACCCTGCGGCACTCCAGCATTAATGGCACGATCTTCCGAAACAATGCCGTCTATCACAATACACATAGGGCGTCCGCTTAGAAAGTTCGTGATCCATCGTGTGAAGTTACTCCCGATCCCATGCGCAATTAGTTTTGACGCTAGTGCTTTATGCCACACTCTATCAAACACCTTTGAAATATCCAGAGAAACCGCCCTGCTCTCGCCTAAGCCATGGACACTATGGTACCAGTGCTCGGTGAGGACCTCCACGAGATCGCCGGTAGATCGATTTCGACGGAAACCGTATTGGCGGTCATTAAGCAATTTATTTTGCTCAAGATATTTGACCAAGTAAAAGTTAACTACACTTTCCATGACTTTGGATAGCGTAGAACAGATTGCGATGGGGCGATAGTTCGCAGGGTCTGCCCTTTTTAGGAACTGGTTGGACATTGGCAACTACGGTTAAAGTGGGCAATATGACTCCCAGGGATATCTTAGCATTTTTAAATGCTGCAAGCCTAAGAAATATACCTTAGGATATTCAATGGACTCTTCACAATAGACCTTTCTAAACCGCAGTGATTTGGTGCCTTGTGCGCAGCCCCTGTTTCAATCTAATCTACCTATAATCTATCTATGGTTGGTGCAATTCCAAAAATTATTTAGCGAAGTCAAAACTATTGCGGAAGATCATAATTGACGGATATGTTTGGCTCTTAATGTATCACAGGGGAAAAAGATCTTTCGGAAAGAAGAATAATAAGAGTGAATAACGTAAATTGGCGAATTTTCTTTCTTAAAGTAGGAGCAAACAGGTGCCACAACAATGTGCTAACATTTGTACGGCACCAATCAGCCAATGGAAAACGGAATGCAGTCGTGCATTTGTGTAGTTGCTAGTTTGACAGATGATGTCGGAAGCCTGTCGCCCTCTATGTGTGTATAGCATACCTAGTGTCGAGAGGACATAACTAACATCTATTTTCAAAAACTTATTTTTTGCAAATCCGAATGGAGCGTATTCAATCGTACCAGAATCTGCCAAAAACTCAGTATTAAATAAAAATATTAACTAAAGCCTTTCTTCATTAAAATGTATGTAAGTGAAGACCATAGGCAAAATGTTTAGTCAGGCATGCGTGGGGGACCAGACACTGACATGCGTACAGAAAAAAAATCATGTTTATGCTCTTAACTATTATAACTGACTGGTTTTCGTTGATTTGCATTCATTCTGCGTAGAGAGAAAATCTTTCAATAATTTTTTTATGATGAACATACCATATATATGTTTTGTTTTTCCAACTCCTCCCCCGATCTACATACTTACATCATATTTGTATAAAATGTTATTATTCCAGAAGTCTCCATGGCATATCACAGCATACGGAGCATTCGCTGCACCATCGACGCATCGCAAACAGATACTCTTGAAATTATCTTCAATTGCTTGCAGCACTTCAATCAATTTCATATCGTGCTTACACGGTTCTTGATTCCTGATCAGCTTCTGCTCGTCCTCCAGCAATGTACGCGTGCGACTAACATGCATTTTGCCAAACTCAATCGATACCGTATCCATTTCTGGAGTAAATAAATTATCACGCATCTGCGTGACAAGCTGCTCGAATACTAGTGGCTTGCGTGCCTGCAACACGAACGAAATGGCGTGCAGCTGAGCCAGAGCTTTTAGAGCGCTCTCAACCAAATCATATGTAGGCATTTTAATGCGCGAATTCTGGGTAAACTCTTTTCGTGTTAGATCTTCGAATATTATAAATTCATTCTCGTTCAAGAGAGAAGCATGATGCATTTTAGGAGCTACGTCAAACTTTGACTCCTCAACGAAGTGTTGCCGCCGGCTATTGTTAAGATCCTCGTGCAGTGTACGAAATTCATGAAATACCTGCTCGTACATGAAAACTTCACGGGCATAATACTCCGGCACTTTCATATGTGCACGTCTGGCTGTATTTTTGGGGGCTATTTTCAGCACGCAATACATTGGCTCTACTGTCACGAACGAGGGTGTAATTTTAACTTGGAAAACGGAGCCGTAAGAGTTTTCACCCACTCCGGAAATGGGACGGAAATCTAAGGTATGCTCAGGCATTTCACCGCGATTGGCGATCGCTGTAATAGCTTCTAAAATGTGTGGTGTTAATTCGAGGGCAGCGTTGTCATTGCTTTCAGATGATTCCTTATTGTTCTTGTAACAATTTAAATTTTTGTTATTATTGACGTCGCACATTTTAACTTTTACAATTCTTTCACAATAATAGCAAGATATAATATTTATAAAACTTTTCTAGTACACAAATACTTTTTGTTGTAGCTGTAGCAGGTAAAATTACTCAATTTCCAAAAATTACACGCTTCCGCGACTGAGCAATTTCTTAGTTACACGGAGTGTTTTTCTAACGATGGCTAATCGCTTACTGATGGTTCTAAGCGTTGCTAGCAATGCTTTTATAAGAACATATGTAGTATGCGCGCTGAGTATCGACGTCTTCTGCTTCTGATTCTGCTTCGCCGTCTTCTTCTTGTTCTGTGAGCGGTGTAGTGCAGAAAGCAAACAACGTAGTATGCACATTTCATTCTATTCTACCCTCATCCCTCATTGTTATCATCATAGCAGTGTTAGTGTAGTGCATACATACACATACATATGTATGTAGTTGTAGTGGTAGTAAGCAGTAGAAAAACTTTTCTCACATGTTCTGGCTATAATTTGATTGAGCAGCGTTGTTTGTGTTCATCGCGCTGCATTTGATTGTTGTTGGCTTTGAGAGAGTTATAAAGCTTTTTCATTCAATTCTTCAAGTTTGTGTTTTTTGTTTTAAGTTTTCTTCCGATCATTTTTGAATGGCATGTGGTTGAGGTACTTGTTGCATTTTATCAATCTAAGAGCGGGGAGAAGAGAACAAAATTAAAGTGCTTGTTGAAGCAGAGCGGAAAGAACAAAAACGGCATTTTCCCTTCGCTTACACAAAAGAGAGAGAGCAAAACGGTAGAGAGTAAATTGGCCTCTCGCCGTGATAATTTTACCAAATTTTTACTGGAAAAATTTCTACTAAAAGAAGAATAACAAATAGCTGTCCAATGTCAAACTGAGAAGTTTTTTTTTATCTATTTTAAATATTAAATATTTTTAATAATAAATATTTATTTTCCAAAATAAGATAAGTGAATTTTATTTTCATTTTACATTGTGTTATTTGCATATTGCGTTGCCCATTATTTGCATTTAAAATCGATGCAGATAAAATTTAACATTTTTAATAATTAAACAAATTTTTTTTTTTTACAATTCAGCTGTTTTGATACTAATTTTACAAATTTTCCGTTCGCGTACTTTTTCCGATTATTTCTCTTTTTAACAGCGAATTTTTCAGCATTTTTCATAAGCTTTTGAATTTTGTTACTAGGGAAGTACCCGAACACCCCTATTATTACGTACGAGAACAGATCTACCCTCATACTCGTACATAAATTCACAATAATGCAAATATTTATATGCTTGATTTTTGAAAACATGCTGTAAACTTGCATATTGGAATGGCTTTAGTTGATATGCATGATTTAAGAGATAACGAGCCTGGATTTAAATGAAGAACGAAAGGAAATTTTATAGAAATTTCGAACTAAGCTCTTTTCTTTAGTAATAATAAATAAAATACGCAATTTATGTTTTTTTTGGTAATTGGGTCAAAATGCTCGACTAATTTGATACATCGCATATTCAATACAAAGACTAGGGCTGACGAGTAGAATGTTCACTGAAGAGATGATAAGAACTCTGCGATTTTGACAAACCCAGCATATACATATATCCGTGCTATTCGTGGCCAAGAGTTAAAGTAGGGGAACAGATGGAGAGAGTGAGAGAGGAAGAGAGAAAGTGCAACTGAAGTTGTAGTTTTATTTTTCGCTGAATCTAGAAATACCAGTCATACAAGTATGAAACCGGTAAAATTTTTAAGAAAATACACGTTTATTTAAGAAAAACGGTTACACATTTAATTTTCAAATGAATGGCCATTGCACATTTTTCCCATCTCTCTGGCAATTGGTGAATGCCTCGCCAAAAAAAAACTGTTCGTTTTTTGAGTCAAACCAGTCATCGAGCCATTTTTTCACATTTCCGTACGAATCGAAGTGTTGCTCAGCAAGTGCGTGCCCGTTGATGAAAATATGGTAAGTGGTAGTCAGATGGAGCCAAGAATAAGCCATAAGCCGCATGGGGGAGGGCTTCCCAGCTGTACGAATCTACCAATTCCCGAGTCTGTTTTGTTCGATGTGGTGGTGCATTGCCATCAAGAAAAATCACTTTGTGTTGCCTAGCTTGATATTCTGGACATTTTTGGTGCAAAGCACGGTTCAAATTGACCAATTGTTGTTGGTAGCGTGGACCTGTAAGTGTTTCAGCTGGTTTCAGAAAGTCAAATCAGATAAAACATCGCTGATCCCATAAAACTCAGAGCATTGTCTTCTTTCCTTAGCGATTTGGCTTTCCTGTCGATTTGGCCGGTGTACCGGGCTTGACATATGATCGTTTACATTTGGGATTCTCAATTCGATGAAGATATGACTTTCTTTTGTACCTGGCGAGCAACATTTTACAGGTGGTTTTTCCGATTTTTTTTGCTGTCTTTCAGTCAATTCATGCGGCACCCATCTTCTTGCCTTCAAAATCAATCCCATGACTTTTAAACGTTGAGAAATACATTGTTGGGTCACATTTAATTGTATTGCAAGTTGTTCTTGCGTTTGGCCATCATCCTTATCGAGTAAAGCTTGTAATTCGGCATCTTACAACTTTTTCGGTGGTCTTCCACGTTCCTCGTTTCTCACATCAAAATCACCACTTTTAAACTTATTGAACCACTCGTTGCACTGTGTTTTGCCTGGAGCGTGCTGGCCGTAAGCTTCCACAAGCATTGGATGAGATTCCGAAGCAAATTTCTTCAATTGGAAACAGAAATTCAATGATGTCCTCATATCGTAGTTTGTATGCACAAAATTCCACATTTTTACGAGCGAAAAAAAAGATGTTGTTGTATGAAATTTGATTATCTATGAACTAAAGATTGTTGACAGCACTATAGTAGTTTCAACAAGAAAGCAATCGGCTTAAGTCAGTGAAAAAATTAAGGTATCTTAATAAAAGTTTACAGCATCTTGAAATGATTAATTATTCATTGCGCAAATATATTAATATGGCGTCCAGTCGCCACCATTCTTTGTAATTTCATTACAACGGAAATGCATGCTATCGACTTAATTTTCAGCATATGACCGTGTTAAACTTCGCCATACTTATTACCCTAAGAAGCCGTTTCAAATGATTTATTGAACGTATATTTTGCCACGTAGTTTTAACTTCATAAGAGCCCAAACATTTTCGATCGGATTCGCATCTGACGACTGTGAGGGCCAATTAAATGAAGTTAATCCGTTTTCCTCTTTCCAACTGCTACACAAGCGACTGCGATGTTTTGGGTCGTTATCCTCTTGAAGAACCCAATCTCGGCTTCCTGTCCCCAACCACGGCTTCCTGCCCCAAACCACAAACCACATGATGGCAGAAGTACACGAAGGTATAAACTTATTTTTTAGAAAATATCAGAAAATCTACAGGCCTGCGATTTTTATGATATGCTGGTATGTGTGGTCGCTGTGGCGTAGTGGTAGTGCGTTGGACTGCTGCGTAGAGTGTCCGGGGTTCGAATCTCGGCACAGGCAAAATCAAAAAGTAGAAAAAATAATTTTTCTACACGGCGCCACCTCTTGGCAGGCAATGGCAAACCTACAAGAGTAAAAATTGCTATGAAAAGCTTTTCATTTTCGCCGTTCGGATTCGGCATTAAACTGTAGGTCCCTTCCATTCATGTACAAATATAACACGCACAACATAAGTGGATGCGAAAAGCTCGGCCTAGGCTCTCCATGGGCTGTTGTGCCATTAAAAGTAAAGTAAGTAAGTAAGTATGTACGTACCTAGCTACGTTTCGTGTTGATTGTGAAAATCAGATGAAATAAATGTTATTAGCTTCAAAAGGAAGAAGATATCAGCGAAATTTTAAGCCTTTTACCTTTGCAATAAATTACTCATCCGGCCGTGGCGTTTTTTATTTGTTCGGATCTAAAAAACCCTAGGTTTGCAAGGATAGAATTTCAATATTCCTCAGGACTTTTGGAAAAAAAAAAAAATCTTGATTGATAAAGGCCGCAGAGTATGAATCATACTCGATTGATAGAGGGCACTGCCCAACTTGTGGCACAACAGTATTCGAATTTCATTGATAAACAACGCGTAAAGACTAATGCTGAGTTGTGTTCTTTTTTTTTTAGGTGAAACAAATTAAAGTAATAGGTTTTAAAAAGGTTCATTTTCTCCTAAGCATTTCGACACATTCAATGTCATCCTCAGGGAGTCTGTTTATTTCTCTTACTGTATAATTTTTAACATGTGTTAAAATTATCCTGCATTCCTTTGTAATTGTTCTATCTTCGTCTTATTTATCTAATGACTTCCGTGTAGGTCCTCATTGTGATTTTTTGTTGTGTATGTATGTACATTTGGTGTATGTTGTCTAGGTTCTCTTTGTTATATATTTTAGCTGTGCAATAAAAATAATGGATAGAGCAATTAGAAATGTAAGAAAATATTAACAAGTACTAAGTACTAATATGAATTGCAAACGGTTTCATTAGAGCCAATAATTCCATCAACACTCTTGTTATTGAGTCCCGGTAAAGGTCCTCAGAGTATACAGCACTAGGCAGTCATTGAGGTGGCCGAATTCCCAGCTTCTCAACGAAAGAGAAGGGCAGAAGATTTACTTGAAAATTTTAATGAATATCTTTCCTCCGTGAAAAGAAACAACAAAACAAAGACGAGATTTGACAAGTTTCTAGTCAATCGCATAACATTCGCGAGTTCTCAGATCGGCAAGTGACAAATTTTCCACCCACAAACAATTTCAAAACATGTTCGCTAAAAATTCATTCGGCCATGCCTGTAATTTGATAGACTCTGCCATAGATTCTGGTTTTTACAAGATTACTGAACCTAATCTGAAAACCCAAAATGGAAATGTTCGGAAGAAGTAAACTTCTTCCAACTAAACTAAACGTCCAACTAACGCACACAAATTTTGAGAGAAATGAGAATATTAATTTTATTAGATATTCGATATTGTATGAATGATGGCTTGTTGGAAAGCTTGAAACATGAAAAGAAAACTAATTTCTCGAATTTTCACAGAATGGTTTGTGTTATGAGATATTTCTAATTAAAGTCTTTTTTGTGTCAGTTAGGCCAATCCGTTTTTTCTTGTGACTTGTGTTTTCGGGCTTGTGTTTTCGTTTGTGTTCTGTTCGTTTTTTTTTTAGGTGAAACAAATTAAAGTAAAAGGTTTTAAAAAGGTTCATTTTCTCCTAAGCATTTTGACACATTCAATGTCATCCTCAGGGAGTCTGTTTATTTCTCTTAGAGTATAATTTTTAATATGTGTTAAAATTATCCTGCATTTCTTTTTAAT
The DNA here is from genome assembly GCA_958295655.1 of Palloptera scutellata. Taxonomy (NCBI): domain Eukaryota; kingdom Metazoa; phylum Arthropoda; class Insecta; order Diptera; family Pallopteridae; genus Palloptera; species Palloptera scutellata. Next base: position 55,831,249 of record OY282449.1, read on the forward strand.
TGTTCTATCTTCGTCTTATTTATCTAATGACTTCCGTGTAGGTCCTCATTGTGATTTTTTGTTGTGTATGTATGTACATTTGGTGTATGTTGTCTAGGTCCTCTTTGTTATATATTATTGCTGAGCAATAAAAATAATGGATAGAGCAATTAGAAATGTAAGAAAATATTAACAAGTACTAAGTGCTCTAAGTCTTTCACATTTATCAATTATTTTGCCTATTTAACCCTGCTGTGCTACAGCCCATTTGGTTCAATTTTCGGCACATATCGACTTGAAACTTCATGGTTTTTTTTTTTTTGTTTAATTTTGTTAATTTCAGATAATAAAACTACATGAAGAAAAATATAAAGTTGAAAATCTTTGCTTAAGCCTTTAGTTTCCAAATTTTTGATTGGCCTAAAAATATTCGTGAAGTCGGGATCTCTTTAAGTAATTATGGTTGTTTGAGCAATTTTCGTTTTTGAATTATTAAACATTTTATATTTAATGTTCCTATTCTTAGCTAGTCTTAGACTTTTATATGTACCGTTAGTACCACGGGAAGTGCAGGATGCGCCATCTTTTATGTCGGTATGTAAATATTGAATAATTTTAACATTTATCAACCGATTGACTTGAGTTAACTTGTTTTTGAAACTTCAATTCAGTACAATTTTAACCATGAATCGCTTCACACCGAAACAACGCGCCGAAATAGTGACGCTATCGTCGAAAATATCGGGGCCAACAAGCACCGTCCGACAATACTATTCGTCGTTTGGTGTCGAATTTTGTTGAGCACGGGACAATGGAAGATCATGGACAAGCCGCTCATTAACGCCTAAAACGTTCCAATGAACTGGTTGAAGTGGTAAGAGAGAGAACCGCCATGTGTCGTATCGTAACCGCGCTCAGCATTTTGCCGCCAGTGGAACTACCTTGCGACGCATTTTGTATGATAATTTGCATTTGTTTCCGTATGAAGCGCAATTGACTCAAAGAATATTGTCACTCGAATGGTTGACACGGAATCTGATTTTTGGAAGCAAATTTAGATGACCGACGGGTCTCATTTCACACTCTCTGGCACCGTTAACAAGCAAAATTACCGCATTTGGGGGAAACCAAGCAGAAACCACACGAGATCTATGAAACACCATTGCATAACTAAAAAGTGACTGCTTGGGCCGGCGTTTGCGCCAAAACCATCATTGGGCTATTTGTCTTCAGAGAAGGCGTAACAGTCGATGAAAATCGATATCGGTGAATGTTGGCTCATTATGTCTGCCCATAAATGTGTGAAAAAGGTCTGTAGACGGTTACTGGTTTCAAAAAGACGGTGCGCCATGCTACACTGCAAATGCAGTTTGTGCAACGAAAATTCCCTGGACGTGTGGTGTCAAAAAATTGACTATCCACCCAGATCTCCAGATTTGACCCCTCCGTACTTCTTTTTGTAGAGTTATTTCACAAGGAAAGTTTACGCCAACAAGCCTCATACCATTGACGAGCTCAAGGCAAACATTCGTACCGAAATCAGCGCTATACCGCCCGATATGCATGAAAAAGTTATAGAAAACACATCAAACACAGGGCACATTTTGCTTTGGTCAATAACGGCGGCCACTTGATTAATGTTGTATTCAAAAACTAGTCCAAATAAATTGTAAAGGGCCAAATTAAATAAAAATACCTAATATATGGAAATCGGTTTTTTGTTTTTAAAGTTATTCGATATTCACATACCGACATAATTTATTTGTTTTTATTTCTAACCAAAATTCTCAAACTAAATCTAAATAGTTTTTCAGATTTTCGAACATTTTTGACTTTGATTGCTTCCAGTGCTTCGTAATACACATTGCAGCTTGTAGCCGAAGCATTATTATGAAAGTTTGGGGAGTTCCACTATACGATATGATAAAACGGCAAGGTGAAAAATATAAATAATTAATAGAACCTCTTCTGGCGAATATGACACACATTTTGGTGACGGCTGTCTAAAGGCCTGCTTAGGAACTAGAGGGTTAAATGACAATTTGATCCATTGTATATTTTTAATTGACTATTTGGTTGAAAATTCACCACCCAAATAATATATTTTTCGGTTTGTTTTGCAATTAAATTTGCCGCAGATTGCACACATGTCATCAGCAAATCACAGGCCGTCTAACAGGTGAGGTTGAAGTATAGCTGCTTGGTGAGGCTACGGAGATTGTACATATTTGGCGCTTGTAATAGCACTACTGTGAATTGTTTTCAAGGTATTTTAGAACGCCACTTCATTTGTCGGTTAGCCAAACACATGTCTTAAAAACTCTGGCCATCGATTTCAGAAAAAAGTTGGACTGTTACGCAGAGTGTTGGACTGTTACGCAGAGTGTCCGCGGTTCGAATATCGGCACAGGCAAAAAATATAATAAAGGGTGTTTTTTTAGAAGGGTGGTTTTCAATCTGGCAATACTTTTTTCAGAGTTTGTCTTTTTGACAGCTGTCACTTGATTTATGCGCAGTTTGGTTTGCCATTTCAAGAATTGAAGCCGAACGACCAACAAGCGCGCTGCACGTTCGGTAAATGGGCCCAAAACGAGATTGCCACCGATCCCCATTTTCACAAGAAAATTTTGTTCAGCGATGAAGCTCACTTTTGGTTGAATGGGTTAACGTACCCAAAACGTAAGCAAAATTGTCGAATTTGGAGTGATCATAATTCACAAGCCATTGTTAAGACGCCGTTACATCCTCAAAAAGTCACTGTTTGGTCTGCTCTATGGGCAGAGGGAATTATTGGCCCAAAGATGAAGCCGGTCATAATGTTACAGTCTATGGGAAACGCTATAGAGCCATGATTAATGAATTAATGACTTTTTCGTGCCTGAATTGTGAATTGGAGGATGTTGATGTGGACGCCCTTTGGTTCCAACAAGACGGCGCTAAATGCCATACAGCCAACGAAATTATCAATTTATTGAAGGAAACTTTTTTTTTGATCTTTTGGAAATTTAATTTTTGTATAAAAAATCACGATTAATCAGAAAAAATTGGTAATGTTTGTCGTTTCAATTAACAGGATAACAGGAATGGGTGTGAAAAGCTTACAAAGCCGGGACTCTCCATAGACTGAAAGAAGAAAAATATCACTAGTTTACGGTGAAGGCTCCATGACAACTTCTGTCCAATTCCTATGGAAAATCGGTTGCTGAATCCGAAAATCACACATATGTACATTTTAATTTCTATAATGTGGTTTTCGAGATATCGCCTTGTGAATCTAAAGAAGAAAAGGAAACATGTGTCCCCCCCTTGACATTTGAAATTTATAGCAAACTGGTAACTCGATAAAGGTAAATATCTGATCTTACATTCTCATACATTAGGATTCGATTGGATAAAAATAGTTTTGACACAATTAAGTAAATTGTCACGAAATTTAAAGTTTATTTTCAAAAATATTATAAAAAGGAACTTTTCGGTTTTAAATTTTTCGCTTTAAGCCTGTACTTATACAAAAAAAGAAAGAAAAAAGAAAATAACAGGGACTCGACTTACGCCTAACTAAACAGGGTTTAATACATTTTCAGCTTAAAGAGCAAATTGTTGACATTCAAACAAACAAGGAACACAATTAAGCGGGGTTCGTTAAACCAAATCCTGCATGGAAAATATTCTTAAGTTTCATTACATACTTTCTTTCCTAAATTTAAATATCTATGTATGTATGTGTATTTTCATATTATCTCTGTACTGTGGGCAAAAAGTAGTAAGACTTTTTAATTAAAATTTCGCGCGGAAACCCATTCATCAAAATATTATTTTTTTAAGGTTGGTATGACTGTTCGGTTCGGTGACATCTGTGCCAAATGTCACATCAAAATAGTCATTAGTGTTTAGTATACGCTTGTCTTTCTGAAGTACAAAAAGTGCATTCGGCGATTTTCACAATGAGTGAAATTATTCAACAAAGAAGTTCCATTAAATTTTGTGTGCGGAATCAAATTTCTGGTGCCGAAACGTTCAGAATGTTGCAAAAGGCCTAAGGCCTTCGGTGATAATTGTATGTCGCGAGCAAATGTTTTTGATTGGTACAAATTGTTCAAAGATGGTCGAGAACGCTGAACGTTGACGACGAACCACGTCCAGGACGGCCATCAACATTTCTTGATGATCAACACGTCAATAAAATCAAGGAATTGGTGCTCGAGAATCGACGATTAACAGTCAGATTATCAGAGACCTTACTGGCATCGTTGGAATATCGGAAGGATCAGTGAAAACCATTTTAAAACATCATTTGGGCCTAAGAAGAGTGAATGCACGATTGGTTCCAAAATCACTGCATTGGTTTTACGAGACCATTTTGCCAAAAATTCGACTGATATCGTTCCGCAACCACCCTATTCGCCTGACTTAGCACCGTGTGACTTTTGGCTATTTTCTAAACTCAAAAAACCGCTTCGTGGACACCGTTTTGAGTCAATTGAAGACATTAAACATGAATCGCTAAGCGCATTGAAGGCTATTCCGGAAATTGACTTTAACAACTGTTTCGAGAATTGGAAAAAACGTTGGCACAAGTGTATTTGGGCCGGGGGGGGGGGGATTAATTTGAAGGGGACGAAATAGATTTGGAAGAATGCATAAAAAAATTTGAAATTATGAACAAAGTCTTACTACTTTTTGCCCACAGTAGTATGTATGTGTATTTTCATATGTTCTCAATTAAAAATATGACAAAAAAAAATTATTAAGAATAATTTTCCAAATTTAAAAATAAAAACATAACAAAATTATCTTAAAAAAATGTTTACAGTGTAAAAGTCAAAACAAAACAAACAAAAATGATGAAAAGTACGATAAAGCTCATGCATAAATGCCAACAGAAAAACTAACGTTAAAAATTCGCGGTCAATGTGCGAGCTGAAGGACATGTGAGTCTTCGTCCGTCGCCATTAGATCGTAGAGCGCACTGCTCTGCTCTGCGATGAGTCTCTAAAACTAACTAACACCAACATCATCACCGGCACTACTACTACTACTACTACTACTATGACTAGTTCTATTCCTGCAGCGTAAAAATGAGTTAGTCTCACAAGTAAGCTAGTATATTAAGTATTTAGCCAAAAACAAGTTAGTTAGTAACAAACTAGCTAAATACTAATGTAGTATAGTATGACTCACTTTGAAGACGTCTTCGAGGAACTTTCAGTAATAAGTAAAGGGTGATTTTTTTGCTACTTGGGTTTTGACTTCTATATTTCGGACAGTTCACGCGTGATTCTTGACATGTGTCAAAGTAAAAAATGATCAGTTTGGTTTGCCATTTCGTCAAGAATTCGACTTACGCCTGGACAACGTTTGCAAATTATTGAAATTTTTATTATTATGAAAATTCGAGCTCTGTGAATAATGTGTTTTATGGCAAAATTGTCTTCAGGGACGAGGCTCAGTTTTGGCTCAATGGATACGTGAATAAGCAGAATTGCCGTATTTGGAGTGAAGACCAGCCAGAGGCAATTCAGCAGCTGCCAATGCATTCCGAAAAATGCACTGTTTGGTGCGGTTTATGTGCAGGCGGTATTATTGGGCCGTACTCTTTCAAAGACGATGAAGGATGAATGCCGCAACGTTACGGTCAATGGAGAAAGGTACCGGTACCGGTACCGTTCGATGATAAAATATATATATATTTTTTTTTTTAAATGCAAGAATTGAGGTTTACACTTGCAACAGGACGGTGCCTCATGTCACACTACACGCGAAACCATGCACCATGCATCAATTGAGAGGCGAATTTGGTGAGCAGTTAACGTTTTGGTTCAGTCAATTGGCCACCAAGATCGTGTGATTTGACCCCTTTAGACTATTTTTTATGTGGCTAAGTTAAGTCACTTGTTTATAGGGACAATCCAAACACGATTGCTGCTTTGGAAGCAAACATTGAACATTGAACGCGTTATTGGTGAGATTCCGGCCGAAATGTGTGAAAAAGTGTGCCAAAATTGGACCCTTAGAATGCAGCACTTGAAGCATAGCCGCGGGCAACATTCAAGTGAAATTATCTTATCTCTAAATGGCAGAAATAAATTTATCGATTCAAATAAAAATTCATTCACCTATGTAAAATTTTTGTAAATATTTAGAATTTTCAAAACCCAAGCTGTTAAAAAAATTACTCTTTATATTTATCTATGTCTTGTAATTCTCATATTGAGAATATTTTTGACATAAGGATTTTTCAAGTAAGAAAGATAAAAAAACGATTAGAACAAAAAGCGAGATGGAAAGAAAAACTTAAATCTACAAAATTGAATATAATATATAAGTATGTAGTTGTCTGATTTTTTGAAATTTTACTCCATTTATGGCTTATACATAAATTTATAATTTATAATAAATTCTGAACATTTTACATACTACATACATTTTTTTGCTGTACTAAGTATTCTGACTCTGAATAAATATAGTCCGTAACTAGTTAATTTTAAACTAGTTTGAACCTATATCAAATCATACTAGTTCAATAACTACTTTTACTTTACTTTTCTTTACTTTACTTTTAATGGCACAACAGCCCATGGAGGGACTAGGCCGAGCTTTTCGCTTTTCCACTCATGTTGTGCGTGTTATATTTGTACGTGAATGGAAGGAACCTACAGTTTAATGCTGAATCCGAATGGTGAAAAGCTTTCCGTAGCAATTTTTACTCTTGTAGGTTTGCCATTGCCTGCCAAGAGGTGGTGCCGTGTACTACTACTTTTTGATTTTGCCTGTACCGAGATTCGAATCCCGGACACTCTGCGTAGCAGTCCAACGCACTACCACTACGCCACAGCGACCAATAGCTAGTATCATTATATTTCATGTACATAAATGAGATTGAGGAATGAATTAGTTGTGTTTTTTTTTTTAGCTAGTTAATTACCTAGCTGTTGAGCTAGTTGGTTGCACTGCAGGGATCTGCATCTGTCTGTTGAGCTTTTTTCTTTGCCTACCTTGCTAGGTTGTGAGTGTTTGCTTATTTGTTTGTTTATCTACATATATTCAATTCATAAAACCGCTTCAAGTTTTTCTAATGTACAAAAGTATCTATGAGAATGACTATACTTATTAGTTTTGTTTAGTAGTTTCGTGTTTGTGAGAGGGTGTTTGAAGTGGATGCACGTAAGAAACAGCAATTGCAGTTAGTGCGGGTTGGGGGGGGGGGGGAAGGGGTGGACGGGAGGGGAACCTCCCCCCCTATACGTTTTTTGCCGTAGTAAAGATGGCGGCAAGTGCAATAAACTGTTGCTGATTGTGCTGATGTGTGTTGGTGATTGCTTAGAGACGACACATGTGCTTTTGCGAATATTTATCTATGTACCTAATTATTTTTAATTGAAATGAGTTCATTGCACTTTTATTTAACACAACAAATATAAAATATATATGGTTTTTTTTTGTTGTTGAAATTTTGTTGTAAACTTTTATTGTAATTTTGTGTTTGTTTTGATAGAGGGCAATGATATTACATTTACCACTTACTACCTACTACCTACCTACATACATACATACATATATAGTATAATATTTAATTATTATTTTATTTTTTTTTTTTTGATTATGTAATAAATAAAATTGAATTTTCAATTTGATTAAGGTACATTACTTTACTTTACTTTTAATGGCACAACAACCCATGGAGGGCCTAGGCCGAGCTTTTCGCATCCACTCATGTTGTGCGTGTTATATTTGCACATGAATGGAAGGGACCTACCTACAGTTTAATGCCGAATCCGAACGGCGAAGTGAAAAGCTTTTCATAGCAATTTTTACTCTTGTAGGTTTGCCATTGCCTGTCAAGAGGTGGTGCCGGGTAGAAAAATTAATTTTTCTACTTTTTGATTTTGCATGTGCCGAGATTCGAACCCCGGACACTCTGCGTAGCAGTCCAAATCACTACCACTACACCACAGCGACCACCACGATTAAGGTACATACATACATAAAATACAGTTAGGAATATTGCAAATCTTATCTACTTACATAAATTACGTCTAGGGTGTAGATAAAATCGTGTGTTGTTTGATTTGAAATTGTGTTTTATCATTATAGCAATTATGGAGATTCTACTATGAGCATTCCAAATATACTACCATATGTTAAATTCTTAACATGTCTTTCCTGAATTTGAACCCATTTGTTTATTTAAAGTTCAACGACTGCGCATGCATTTCAAGGTGAAGTGCAAATAGTGGCAGTAGCAGTAAATTTCCTGGTATACTATACTACATGATTCTAATCATTAGATTAGCTATGAGCAGGTATGTGAAATAACTGCGCAGAATATTTTCAAAGAGCTCAAAAGAATTCTAATGCTAAAAATATACCTACCTTTTTTGTTATTGATACATTCAATTCACAGGGTGTGCCCTTATAAATGCAGACCGTTATGTTAATTGGAAGGAAGATTAATAGGTGGGAGGAAGAAGGAGGGAGAATGAAAGGGAATACAATCACAGGGCACCGATAAAGAGATAGATTATTAGATTTCAATAAATAAATGGTAATGAAAGGTTGGTCGCAGTGGCGTAGTGGTAGTGCGTTGGACTGCTACGCAGAGTGTCCGGGATTCGAATCTCGGCACAGGCAAAATGAAAAAGTAGCAAAAATAATTTTTCTACACGGCACCACCTCTTGGCAGGCAATGGCAAACCGACAAGAGTAAAAATTGTCTATGAAAAGCTTTTCACTTCGCCATTCGGATTCGGCATGAAACTGTAGGTAGGTCCCTTCCATTCATGTACAAATATAACACGCACAAAATGAGTGTATGCGAAAAGCTCGGCCTACGCTCTCCATGGGCTGTTGTGTCATTAAAAGTAAAAGAAAGGTTGGAAACGGAAATTTTAAGCAAGGGAATGTATAGTATAAGATCAAACCACAAGGTAGAAGAAGAGTTCAAAGAATAAAAAGAGAAAGAAAAAAACATCTTTCGTTTTAGGCTGTGGTTATAATATTCCAATTTTACTCGGCGAACACAATGCAACTGTTGTTGCCCGAACACGAAAAAAGAGCTTTTACTCACTCTCACAGCGAACACGATATGCTGGGTGAAATGTACACCGAGCACGCCGAGTATTCAGTGTGCCAATCAGTTTTTCTACAAAAAAAGAACAAAAATGTATGTGAAATTGAAGGAAAACATGCAAACCTACCTGTCCATCATTGTTTTCATATGCAGAAAAGAGGGAAGTTGCGAATTTTTTTAGTTTTTAAAAGTGAATATTAAATATATTATTCATAAAACTATTGAAGACAAATCATATTATTTTCATAATTTTTCAATTATATTATTAATTGCACTCTCCATAATGATGAAATCGTTTAAAGTTTTTTGGTATACCATTTAGTGTTGCCGTTCCGCAAAAAATTGTATTACACAAAGATCTGAATTTCAACAAAAAGCAACTCTTTAACGAACACCAATGTTAGCACTACAACCAGCACGAGCGTAAAATTTGAAGTGTTCGTGGAACAGCGAACACCAGTATAACCAGCAGCTTATAAAGTCACAATAATTGAGAGGAGGGTCATGCAAAAGGATTAGTTTATCAAAAATGTTATGAATGCGAAAGTACCATAACATGGGTACATATACAGGGTGACAATTAATAAGTGTAAACAACTTTCTTCGCGCTATGGAAAATGTATTGAAATTTTCTTAAATTTATTTCACAACTGCGTTTTATTGCAGCAGCAATAAAACGCTCCTTAAACCGTTTCATTGCACGAGAAACTAACGAAAGAGCAATGCGTTTTATTGCTGCTGCAATAAAACGCTCCTTAAACTCTTTCCTTGCTCTTTCGTTAGTTTCTCGTGCAATGAAACGGTTTAAGGAGCTCTGTCGTGAAGGCGATCGTCCAGGAAGAGGAAGAAAATCCATAGTCAATACTCCCAGGAATCGCAAAATACGATTGCCATTAGAAAAGTTGCTATGAAACTGGCATCAATCGTGCATGAGTTCAACTCATAGCAAAAAAACGAACTCGGACTCAATGCTTACAATCTTCAAAGAGGCCAGTTACTTATGGTAAATAGGATGGAAACAAGCGCGTACATTTCCAAAGATGGCGCCTACTTCAACGTCAGGCCGCAGGAATTGGATGGGAAAAAATTATCTTCAAATATGAAGTGTTGAACAAGCGCATAACCGTCAAAATGACAGAAGCCGGTCAATAGAGGCCATCCTGGACCATTATTCTTAATTCAATATCGCATAAATCCACAATTCGTCATGGTAATGGCTGTGGTCGCTGAGGCGTAGTGGTAGTACGTTGGACTGATACGCAGAGTGTCCGAGGTTCGAATCTCGGCATAGGCAAAAATCAAAAAAAATAATTTTTCTACACGGCCATTGCCTGCCAAGAGGTGGTCTCTTGGCAGGCAATGGCAAACCTACCAGAGTAAAAATTGCCTATGAAAAGCTTTTCATTTCGGATTCGCCGTTCGGATTCGGCATTAAACTGTAGGTCCCTTCCATTCATGTACAAATATAACACGCACAACATGAGTGGATGTGAAAAGCTCGGCCTAGTCCCTCCATGGGCTGTTGTGCCATTAAAAGTAAAGTAATTAAATCGTATGGGGTGGAATTTGCGAAAATGGCAAGACCCCTTTGATTTTTGTGGAACAAGGAGTCAAAATTAATCAAAAAGTGTATCACCGTGAAATATTGGATGCTGTGGTACTCCCCGTTGGTCCGACAGCACTTTGGCGATAGTAATTGAACATTTCAGCAAGACTCAGCTCCAGCACACAGAGCCACAACGACATAAGAATTGCGCAGGAATGATTTTCCTATTTTAATCACATTTCAAGAATGGCCACCATATTCGCGGGATCGCAATCCGATGGATTACAGCGTATGGTTCATTTTAGAGGCCAGCGTCTTTATAAAAATTTGCAATCCCTGAAACAGTCGTTGCGTCGTGAAAGGGACCGAGCAACGGTGGCGACCCATAGCCTAAAATTTGTGGGTAGCCGTTAAAGATAAGTGTTACGCAAACCATCCAGCAACATTTTATTCAAGGACGAAATTGGTCAGCCATCGATCAATTCGAACTCCTACAGTTGAAAAAGTACTTAAAAATTGGGTTAATCGAATGTGCTTCTGCAAAGCCAGCCGAGGTCGTCATGAGTTAATGAAAGAGTGTTTCAAAATTTACCAAAAGGAATAAAAAAAAAACACCCACATTGAAAAAAAATTATTATTCCTTTCTTATTTACATCAAAATCAAATTCGAAATTATAAATGGTCCAACCGGTATTCACACACAAGAGATGGGAAATTCCATTCCTCACATCTCATGGTGGCAAAAGGTTTAGTAGCTTCCCTCCTGCAAGCATTAAGCGTTCCGGAGTTAAAACTTTCCGTAGTGGTTTCCCACTTTAAGTCACTTAGGCTTTCTTTCCTTTCTTCTTCTTTTAATGGCACAACAGCCCATGTAGGGCCTAAGCCGAGCTCTTTGCATCCACTCATGTTGTGTGGAAAGCTTTTCATAGACAATTTTTACTCTTGTAGGTTTGCCATTGCCTGCCAAAAGGTGGTTCTGTGTAGAAAAATTATTTTTTGTTTTTACTTTTTGAATTTGCCTGTGAAGTCAGTTGTTAGCATGTATGATGATACTTTCTCTGCTTAGAGATTCTGAAACTCTACCTTCGGCCTAAAATCGTTTTTGTCGCCAACTGAAAATCTTCATATGCAATTAATATAAGGTGACAATTAATAAGTGTATACAACAGTTTTGGACATAAAAAAAATGTTGTAATTAAAAACGAAAAACAGACTGAAGATAAAAGATATGATGATGTTTGCAGAAATCTTCTACACGACCATTACCCACTTTCCAAATTAAATCCTGGAATACACCAAGTTAAATTCTTTCGTTCTTTCCATGAGTAAAAGTTAGCTCACATGAACGCGATAATTTATTTATCGAAGGGATATTTATTAAATTTCATACTCAATCTCAATATTTTTCCTATTCAGAGTATATGATGCCTTCGGCATCCAAGTCAATTGGCAATAAATCTCTCACATATTTTTAACTATAAATATCAAACTGGATCGAATTTTTAAATAATTTTTGGAATTATACATATATATGTACATATATTTTTTTTAAGAATGGCCTTTTACCTGAATATAGAATACTCTGAAATATTGCTCATTCAAAGCTATCAAACTGGCCCAACATAGTTATACACCTAAGATATTTCTAATTTTCACCACAGACAATTTTCCATTATCCATTCCTTGATAACCATATACTACTGTGGGCGAAAGTTAGTAAGACTTTGTTCATAATTTCAAATTTTTTTATTCATTCTTCCAAATCTATTTCGTCCCCTTCAAAGTAATCCCCCCCGGCCCAAATAGACTTGTGCCAACGTTTTTTCCAATTCTCGAAACAGTTGTTAAAGTCAATTTCCGGAATAGCCTTCAATGCGCTTAGCGATTCATGTTTAATGTCTTCAATTGACTCAAAACGGTGCCAGTCCACGAAGCGGTTTTTTGAGTTTAGAAAATAGCCAAAAGTCACACGTGCTGGTGCTAAGTCAGGCGAATAGGGTGGTAGGGTGGTTGCGGAACGATATCAGTCGAATTTTTGGCAAAATGGTCTCGTAAAATCAATGCAGTGATTTTGGAACCCATCGTGCATTCACTCTTCTTAGGCCCAAATGATGTTTTAAAATGGTTTTCACTGATCCTTCCGATATTCCAACGATGCCAGTAAGGTCTCTGATAATCTGACTGTTAATCGTCGATTCTCGAGCACCAATTCCTTGATTTTATTGACGTGTTGATCATCAGTTGATGTTGATGGCCGTCCTGGACGTGGTTCGTCGTCAACGCGTTCTCGACCATCTTTAAACAATTTGTACCAATCAAAAACACTTGCTCGCGACATACAATTATCACCGAAGGCCTTAGGCCTTTTGCAACATTCTGAACGTTTCGGCGTCAGAAATTTGATTCCGCACACAAAATTTAATGGAACTTCTTTGTTGAATAATTTCACTCATTGTGAAAATCGCCGAATGCACTTTTTGTACTTCAGAAAGACAAGCGTATACTAAACACTAATGATTATTGTGATGTGACATTTGGCACAGATGTCACCGAACCGAACAGTCATACCAACCTTAAAAAAATAATATTTTATTGAATGGGTTTCCGCGCGAAATTTAAATTAAAAAGTCTTACTACTTTTTGCCCACAGTAGTAAGTAGTAGCCAAAGTCTAAGCCCATAATGAGTATTCATACGTCCAAGTTCGAAGTTCTATGTCCTGTCAAGTGACTCTTACTCAAACTCTTTTCAATCACAGCAATTCACACAAATCTCATTTCACTCATATTTAGCTCGTGACAGGCGTGCAGTGTCATATCTCAAAATATATAAATTTTGAGAGAACTACAAATTTATATATGTTATGATTTATGACAGCGAGCGAGTGATATCATCTTCGTTTTATGACATGTGACGAGCGATATGAGGCGGTACCAATTCTGATTCGAAAAAGGTGAATTGATGAAGACAAATAAAAGTAGCCTTTAAAAAGTGGAGAGCGAAGCGTCCTTAAATTTGATGAGCTGCATTTATAACACGGTAAGATAAATATTTAGGTAGGTACTTACTGTTAAAGATATTTCTAGGATTGACGTTTAGAGGCGTCATTTCATTGCATGTATGAGTATATACTTATAAGTACACATCAATGATGGCACCACATATGCATTCACTATGCATCCTTTATCAATTAATAGAGGAGTCCTCTATTCTTTTATCGATTGATAGAGGGCCTTGATTCGCGTTTGATACATACTCGATTGATAGAGGGCGCTGCCCATCAGTTTCTAGTAAAATTTGACATTTCAAACAAAAATCGTTAGAAATTTGTAGAGCTGAAAGAATGAGCGAGTATAGACTGAAAAAATAAACACGAGGAACAAACGCGAGGCGATTGTGTTACAATAAAATCTCCAGCATAAACTTCGGCCGAGAGACAGTGAGAATGTAGACTTCGTCGAAAAATGGAGACCCAACATAATTCAGATACTGTTATCGTTAAAAAGAAACCCAAAAACCAGCACCGAGAGATCGCGAGAGTGTAGACTTCGCAAGCAACTTGAGGCACAACAGAATTCGAATTCCATTGTAAAACCAATCGCAAAAACTAATGCGTGAATGGCAAATGAGTTCATTAAAGAATAAACACTCATCTCATTGAGTCCCGACGAAAGTCTTCAGATTATACAGCACTAGGATGTCATTGAGGTGACCGAATTCCCAGAATTCCGTGGAAAGAAAACAATTCGCATCAGCACAACACAACATAGACGAGATTTGCCAAGTCAACCTCATAACATTCGGGAGTTCTCAGACCGGCAAGTGGCAAATTTTCCACCTGTTGAGATTGTACAACCTGAATATTTTGACGATGATGATTATGGTAATATTATACTTAATGATTTTTAATTTGCATGCTTAGAGTATGAATATTTTGATGGAGATGTTGATTTTGCAGAGGGCGTTGCATGCATTGGCAATGCAAACGAATCATCAAACTGAACTATACAAGGCTTATCCTTTGCATAAATCGGCACATCGTTAAAAATTCCTTCGGCCACGACTGTAATGTTTGCGATAGACTCTGGTTTTCAAAAGATTAGCAAACCTAATCTGAAAACCCAAAACGTAAACGTTCTGAAGAAGTAAAATTCTGTAGGGCGTCCGACTGACGCACACAATTTCTTAATTTTGCCTGTGTCGCTTGTGTGTTGATGGGAAAGATCAGGCGTATGAGCGACGTAAATTCGTGTTAATAACAAGGGTGCGAAAAATATATTTCAATTCACAATTTCATTTCAATTTGAAGCTTTTCAATTTCAATTTGACTCTTTCTGAAATCAAATTTTTTCACCTGTATATACATAATTTGGATTCAAATAAAATTGATTGAGTCTATATTCCAATATAAGCTATGAAGCTCTTTTATGATATAAGAAAGATTTATCCTTAATTCAATTTAAGCTTTTAAGAAATCAAGTGTAATTAATATGAATTCAAATTGAAGCTTTTGATATCATATATGGTATAATTGATCTGAAATAAAATTGAATTTGACTCTTTCCGATATCGCATTAATTACGATATATGAATTTAAATTAAGACTTGAAGCTTTTTGAATTCAAATCGGTACCTTGTGAAATCAAAAGAACATATCCAGAATTCATATTTGAGACTTTCTGAAAGTTGCTTCAAGTTGATTTCACTTGAATATGATGGACATTTTTACTAAGTAAACTTGATTTATTCAGTTTCTCAAATTAAATTGATTGAAAATATGGTTCTTGAAGCTTTCTGAATTCAAATGGCTCATTTATGATATCAAAAGAATTTATCCTGTATTGATTTCACTTTAATATGGTGAACATTTTTACAAAGTAAAAAGGTTCTGTTTCTAAAACTAAACTGATTGAAAATACTTGAAGCTTTCTGAATTCAAATGGCTCATTTATGATATCAATAAAATGTATCCTGAATTCATATTAGGGCGTTTTCAAACCAATAACCTAAGTTGAATTTCAGACTTTCTGAAAGTCGATTCAAGTTGATTTCACTTGAATATGATGGACATTTTTACTAAGTAAATTTGATTTATTCAGTTTCTCAAATTAAATTGATTGAAAATATGGTTCTTGAAGCTTTCTGAATTCAAATGGCTCATTTATGATATCAAAAGAATTTATCATGTATTGATTTCACTTGAATATGTTGAACATTTTTACTAAGTAAAAAGTTCCTGTTTCTAAAACTAAACTGATTGAAAATACATGAAGCTTTCTGAATTCAAATGGCTCATTTATGATATCAAAAGAATTTATCTTATATTCATATTGAGACTTTGTCAAACAAAATAACTAAGTTGAATTTGAGACTTTCTGAAAGTTCCTTCAAGTTGATTTCACTTGCATCTGATGAACATTTTTACTAAGTAAATTTGATTTATTCAGTTTCTCAAATTAAATTGATTGAAAATATGGTACTTGAAGCTTTCTGAATTCAAATGGCTCATTTATGATATCCAAAAAATTTATCTTGTATTCATATTGAGACTTTTTCAAACCAAGAAACTTTCTGAAAGACTTTCGTTCAAGTTGATTTCACTTGAATATGTTACACATTTTTACTAAGTAAAATTGAATAATTCTGTTTATGTTATTAAATTGATGAAAATATTTGAAGCTTTCTTTCAAATCGCTTATTTATGCTATCAAAATTATTTGGAATAAAGAAATTTGAATTGGACTTTCTTCAATATTACATTGAGTTTACATATTTGAATTCGATTCGAAGTTTTCAGAAACAAAACTAGTTTAATATTAATTCAATTACACTCTTTCTGAGTTCAAATAGACTTAAAGTGAAACCAACCAACTCACTATTAGAATTCAAAGTGGAGCTTCATTAAATCAAGTTTACTTAATTCGAGTATCAATCGACTCATTTTCCTTTTTTCATATTGCTACTCACTGAGCGATTTATTGATCTATTTTGAATTGAATTTGACTATTGTCGAAATAAATGTTCCAGATATCCAATTTACGCTTTCTGAATTCGATTTAGAAATGATGACGCGTAATTTTCATGATCTTATATATCGTAACAATTGCAATTTACGTAGTTTTTGTATTTCACACAACATTAAAGGCTCCTCCTATATTTTATGTTGAATTATTTTCATTTATTTTTATTACAGAATTATTTAATTGTTTACAAAAACGGTTGAATAAACGTGCATATAAATTCAATTAAAATAAAAAAAAACTGCAAAAACTAAAACTGCGAACTATGACAACGACACGCACCGCAAACCGTATACAAAATGATGCTTAATATAAATTTGTTTAGCCCTTTTATCAGCCAAAAAAGAAACTAAATTATACGAATATGAATGTAATGCGAGTAAAAAAAGAAAAGTAAATAGGCATAAACAAAAATAGCAATTTATAAAATTTTAAAAGTGATGCACTCTCAAAGTAAATTTCTGGTTATGGCAACTTATGAAATCCAATATAAAATAAAACCATCGAAGTTCACTGAACCTTAAATTATCGCAATTTTGACACACTTTTGTCATCAAGTTTTTAAACAAATTTGACCAACTAACCCAATGCCATCAACATCAGCGACACTTAACAAATAAAATATAACAATATTTTGTAATGCAAATAAAAGATTAATATGTTAATATAGCAAATACGAACAGAAATGTTATTGTCTTTTATGCTTTATTATTTTTGAATTTTAGGGCGATTTGAGACTTTAAGTTTGTAAATGACGATGATGGTGAATGTCTTGCGTTACATTTACTTCAATTAAGACGAAAAGTTCAATGAACTTGTTCCGATTTTCTTTTTCCACTTTTATGTATTTTTAAGCTCTTGCCAGTTTTATGTAACATTAATTATTACTAGTAGCTTTGAATTTTTGGGTTGAATTGCACTTGAAGCTTTACACTCAAAAAAAAAGTAGAAGGAAAAAAACCCGAGCAGTGAAAGTGACACTTGTGTGAAGAATAAATAATGAAAATAAGCTATAAAAAGAGGAAACGTTTATCGACCCAACAATTTGCCCAATAATTTTGACCATGGCAATATGAATTAAATGTGATGGAATTACGATAACGTTCTCATTTTGATGATATATAATGGTATATGTAGGCTGCTTATGTATGTGGCAGCATAAATGCTTCAGAGAAAAGTCTCCGAGATGACGAAAAAATTCTTCCATTAAATTTTTTCTGTTTTTTTTTTGTTTTACAAAATAACCTTCTAACTATAGAAAAAAGAATAGAAATAAATAATAATAAGAAAAAACTAAAACTACATATTTAGTGCTAAATCAAACGACCGAAATACAATGTATGTCTCATGTCGTAGCTGCATTTACATTTCATTCATTTGAATCGGCAGTGTTGGATTTCTCTTCCGAAGTCTTTGACGATGAGTCAGTGGAGTGTGCAATATCCACAATGTCCACATTGTCACCCACCGATGCGGTGTTTGCTGCATCTGTTACTGAGTAACCAATATCGGGTGGTGTACCCTCAGGGTAACCTAAATAGTAGTCAGCAATACGTCCCGCCTCACGGAGTCCACTCAAGAAAGCTCCATGCACAGTGGCGGGATAATTGCGTATGGTATGTTCACCCGCGAAAAATAAACGAGGCAGTTCATCTTGTTCCTCTGCAGATGAGGCTGAAGCATTTATAATACCACCGCCGCCGCTGCCGCTGCCTCCAATACCTGAACTGCTGCCCCCACTTGAATTTGGTGGTATTACGGGAGCTGCCAATAAATCATAATCACTACCTGAAGAACCCACAGAAACAAAACTGTATGAGCCACGCGCCCATGGATCAGCACGCCAACGTGTCACGACCGTCTCTTTGGGCTGCGGTACCGATCCGTTGCCAAAAATGCCCTTCAGCACAGCAATGCAACGTCCGACGATAACATCGTCGGAGACATTCTCCATAATGGCAGCAGATTGTCCTGCAACGAGTGCCAGCAGCACAGGCGATTGTGATATGCTCCAGAACAGGAAGAGTTCACCTAGAAATATAAAGTAAATTTAGAAAAAAAGCGATGATTTCAATGCGTATATCAAAAATTACCACGACTCGCTGTTGTGCTGCCCACATGGCCGAATAGATTCGTATTTGGATCCCAGAAAATGCGATCGAAACAGAGCACTACTTTGTTGAGGTTACCAAAACCTAACCGCTGAATTGCCTGTTGCTTCCAATCGGGTAGTGGCGGTTCAAATTTCACTGTATTCGCTTGCTGTGATTGTATTTTGGTGGTCGCTATCTTGAGCACGCCCAGCGTTAGCGTACACAATACGATATCAGCCTTATACGTGACGGAGGAATTGTTAGTTTTAAGATTTTCGGTTACGATTTCAACACCGGTGGGAAAATACTTAATGGTTTTGACGGCAGTATTGACGCGTATATCGAGACCTTCGGTTAGAGCGATCGGCACGCAGGAGTAACCATTGCGTACTGTCGTGTGATTGCCGATGAATTCGAAGTCATCATCTTGATCCCAATGCTTGAGCGAGAGGTTGCTGAGGGGTGTGGCATTGGCAAACTCCAAATTGGCAAAATGCCAATCGAGTATTTGGCGATCTTTGGAACTGAGGTAGACATCACTAGGAATGGTTACGGAAAAGAAATATGAGAACAATTTTAAATTCAATATTACTCATTCAACTTTCATTACCTCGGCGGATTGCCTTCGATTTCTTTGAGTTTGACTTGCAGCGTCGTCTCCTCCTCTATCAGCTCTTCGTACTCTTTGCTCGTCTTTGTCCACTCGTAGTGTGTGGCACGTATCTCAAATTCATGTTCAATCCAGACCGAATCCGAGTCACCACTGCGTTGCGGGCGGGTTTTCATTAATTTTGCATGCTGTGCTTTTAACTTCAGTATTTTTGCCAACAACTCTGCGGTGCGTGTTTGATTCTCGATGACCGCCTTTTGCGCTTCGGCTACGTTCGTCAAATGCTGCACTTGCTTATCTTTGACTGCCTTCTCCTGCAACTTTATTATCCATTCGAGTGCCTGACCCAAGGATACGGGATTATTGCCTGCATAATTGAAGTCCAGCTGATGTGAAAGATACGAAGCTGATTCGAGTAAACGATTGAATTCACGTTCAACCATATCGTCCTTGTGCTTGGGCACTGGCTTACCACCGGCCCCATACAGCGGGCAAGCTTGTCGTATTGGCACCATTTCCATGCCCACCTGTTTGCTCAAAATAGTCATCGGATTACCCCAGACCCCCGTGACAACCATGGCACCCAAATCAGCAATGTAGTTATTTTTACGGAATGTAGCAATGCGTCCACCCACACGATCACGCGCCTCCAGCACAATTACATCCATGCCGAACTGTTGCAGCTGCTGTGCCGCAGCCAGCCCTGAAATTCCCGCCCCAATTACAATTACCTTGCCCAACTTTTTGGCGGGTATGGGACGCAGCCGCTTGAAAATGCCAAAGTTAATGAAACCGTGTCGCTCCAGAAACGAATGTATACGCTTCACCAGATTCGGATCGCTATCGAACGGCGGCTCCATATCCTTCAGTGCATTCTCCACGATTAGCTGCTGCTTTGGATTCTCAATCCACATTTGCAGCAAACGATTGCGAATATTGAGGAATACGCGCTGCGCCACCAATCCTGTTTTGGTGATGTCGGGAAAGCAGGCAGCCTCATTTGATGTCATTTTATCGAATGGCAAACGTGACTGAAATGCAGCACCCTCCAGTCCAGTGAGAATCTCTTTGTAGGTTTCGGCAGCTGCCGCAGCAGCCTCACGTGGATCAGTTATCTCCTTCGGGTAGGGACTACGCACCGATTCTGATTTGCGCGCCTTATTGCCGGTCTCGGTGCGTCGTTCACTGCCAGGGCCAATTACGCTCGACGGTGTACTCGGTTTTTCATTTATATCAGCGGGATTGCTGGCGTTCGTCGGATTGGGCTTGTTGTAATAATCAACCTGCATAGTGCACACACTTTGATAAATTTTACCAAATTTATTAAAACATTCATACCTTTGGTTTGTTGCGTCTGCTTGTGCGTCTTTCGTCGGCCGTTCCTTGCGCATCGTTCGAATCGTCATCGTATTTGATTTTAACACTGCCGGGCGTACCTCCACCACTACCACTGGCACCTCCTCCTACTGTTTTCCGTTTGGACGATAGCTCCTCCACATCGTCATCATCATCGCTTATCAGCGTAACGCATTCGATTGTTTCTGTGCTGCTCGTTGTTGTTGTTGTGCTGCTGTTTGTATTATTGTTGCTGTTACCTTTGCTTGATTGAAAGGCGCCGGTAGTGCCGGCAGAGGTGCCACTGCCACCACCACCACCTCCACTTGTTACATTTGGTGCATCTCCAGTATTACTGGTGGACATTATTATGGACTCGAACAATTGTTTCGAGTGAATTTTATACGTTTAAGATTTGTTTTTTGTACTTTCGGCAATAATGAACTAACTGTACACAGAAAAATTAAGAAACAGACAAGAGGTCAGTGTGTATGAAAGAGAAGAGGAAAAAAGTAGAATATAAGCAAATCACTGTTGCACAACTACGTACTAACGTACTATTTAGGGTACGCAAACGTTATGAAGAAGTAAACTTTTTTATTTCCGTAATAGTTTTCTTTTAATGCCACTAAATAGTGACAACTATGTGATATTTTTCCTCTTTCACTTCAATCAACAGTAAAACAAACAAGGTGGATAACGGAGGTGCGACAGGGAAAGAGTTTTGTACCCGAATACAAAACGAAGGCACAGCACGAAAAAATAACTGCTCTTTCAATATGAAAAATGTTAATATCGCTACGCTGTGGTGTAGTGCTAATGTGTTGGATTGTTACACAGAGTGTTCCGGGGTTCGAATCTCGGCACAGGCAAAATCAAAAAAAGTAGAAAAAAACTATTTTTCACAAAGGCTGTCTATCTCTTTATCGGTATCCTGTGATTGCATTCTCTCTCTCATTCCTCCCTATCAATCTTCCTTCCTTCCAATCAACACAATGCTCTGCATTCATAGGGGTATACACTGTGTGTTGACTTTACCAAAAAAAAAAAAAAATATATATATGCATACATATGTATGTATATAAAGCAAGTACGTTTTGTTTTTGTATTTTTTCCCGTTTCCTTTGGTTGCACTTTCTTTATTTACGAATTAACAATTCATAAAGAGCGTAACGTAGAGAATGTGCATTATATCTTCTTTTTTTTTTCAAATAAATAACAAGTAGAAAAAACAAGAAGTGATGATTTTTTTTTTTGGCTTGTAGAAAAATATATATATAGGAAGAAATATATATTAAAAACGGAAATACTTAAATATTTTCTTATTTTCAAAGTACGATTTAATTTTTCACTTATAAATTTTTATTTCAACACACTGCAACACTGACATAAATACTTGAAAGCAGTGTTGGTAAACGTTGGAAGAAACATAGTAGGGAATAAGAAAACATTAAAATAATTTAAATTAGCAGAGAGTTTTAATCACATAATTAATATATGGGAAACAAATTATTCAATGTTTATTATCGTAGTTTTTAATTTGTTTTTAAGCTTGACAGCCAAATGAATAATAATAAAAAATTTATTATCATTATCACAAACCATTTTGTACATTCGTTATTTGAATTCAGTGTATTTGCTTATTACGCACGCTGAATTTAGTATGTACCTAAACCGAAGCAGGGAAAAAGTGCTGAATTGCCGTTTTCGGAAAACATAAAGTACAGAAGAAAGTTTGTGCAAAATAAGGTTGGCAAATAGTATCACAACATTTTTATAAATACAGTACAAACTTGCTCAACATTTGGCACAAATCAAATAAGTTGTGGAGCAATTTGATGAGCGCAGATGGCATTTGATGAATTTCATTAATTGATTAATAATTTATTGAAGATGAATTTTCTAGTTATGCAAGCAGGCAGGTATATTAATTACTTAGCTTCTATAAATTGAGGCATTGAGTGGAAAGGTGCACCTAACCATAAAATTTGATAAATCGAGTTTATGTTATGGTATAATGACTTACTAATATTTTTGAATTTGTATCAGGCAATGTCGATCCACGCTTAATTCGATCTTATCGTCGTGCGAAATATACTTAAAAAAATGAATTAAATGCATTAAATTAAATTAATCAGAGATAGTAGTTGTGATCGTCGAGGGGGGCAGATGTTCTTACCGGGTTTCTTCTTATAAATATTGTCCTGTCTTTGCGTCTATTGTAGTGCACCCGATTAAAGTTTGTTCTCTTCTTTTAATAAAACAATTTACACGCTGCGAATGCATAAACAACTAGTGCAATAAATAATATTAAACTAACTAAATTAAAATATATCAATTTAACATAACGGAAAACAATAATCCAATAAAATAACAACAAAACAGCATCCACAGTCAGAAGAATCGCATTACTGTTAATATCTTTTTCCTTCTCCTTTCTTATTCCTTTCGTTGGCGCTACATGCGATCATAGTCGACACATTGATAAACTGAAGTTCATTGTGGTAAAGGCATAACATTTGCTACAATGGCTGTCAATCTCTTTATCGGTGTCCTGTGATTGCATTCCCTGCCTATTGTTTTGTTTCAATTATGTTTAGGCTTATAAATGTTGGGAAATGTTAGTATAGCTTTTTGTAATATTCGCGGACTTGGATCGAATTCCTTCTCTGTATAGGCATTTATAAACCTCCATAAACCCCATATAATCGCACCAGGTGAGACTCAGGTATGTGAGGGTGCCATTGACAGAATGTCGCGTACCAGTACCAACAACAACTTTATATGATGGATGCTGAGTTCGGCTCCATGTGGGTTAAGTTCAGCATTCAGTCTTATTTACTGCACTTCTGTTTCCTTTATAGACTTGCTGGTGACTTCAATGTTCAGAATTCGGATTGGTTGTGCCACTAAAGTCATACAACACCCGAAGGTCAATATGTCAAGCTATTTGCCGAGTCGAAAGACTTGACTAAATAACTGACCGAACCGACACACATTCCGTGTATCGCAGGGCAAGCCCAAAACGTCCTTGACCTATTTCTTACTTCTCAACACGACATATACGATGTAAGTGTTCACGCATCTCTCGGATCGCTGTAATATTTTAGCATCCTTTCCGTATTCGCGAATCCACAACCCTTTGTCGATAGCTCCAAACCAATTAGTGTGGCTTTATGGAAAGAAAAACTGGAATGGTCTCAATAATTTTTTTTAAAAATCTTAATTGGAAATTATGTTTTACAGATAAAAACATAGAAACCAGTGCTAAAATGATAGAAGAAAGTATTTTTTTAGTTCATTCCTAATAAATTGATTATCGATAAACCTAAAGACAAACTTGCAGATCAGCAGTCAGGCCCAAAGAGGTCGCTTTCAGGAACTGGCAATCTAATAAGAATGCCAAAACTGAACAGTTGCGTAAGCAGGAAAGAAATTGGTGTAAACACACTCTAATGCGTGAAAAGTTTCTACACGAAAAGCGCCTGCGGCACAAAGTCTTACAATTCCATAGGTGTGGCAAGAACTATTGGTCATTTGTAAAGAAAGTAAAGAACCAAACAAATCTGTTCTATGCTATCCAAAGTTATGGAAAGTGTAGTTAACTTTCACTTGGTCAAATATCTTGAGCAAAATGAATTGCTCAATGACCGCCAATACGGATTCGGTCGAAATCGCTCTGCGGTCCTTATCGCTCATGGCGGTCCTTACCGAGCACTGGTACCATTGTGTTCATAGCTTAGGTGAGTGCAACGCGATTGCTCTGGATATTTCAAAGACGTTTGACAGAATGTGGCATAAAGCACTGGTGTCAAAACTGATTGCGCATAGGGTCGGGAGTAACTTCACACGATGGATTGTTTCGGAAGATTGTGCCATTAATGCTGGAGTTCAGCAGGGTTCGGTTCTCGCCCACTCTTTTCCTTGTTTTCATTAATGACCTTCTATTATTAACGAAAAATCCCATTTACTCGTTTGCAGATGACAGGACACCATTTCTCATTCAAAACGCCTTAACTCTTTGGAGATTGAGAGGAAAGACATGTTCTGAATCCAGTCAAACTCCGCGTAAGATCCAATGTTGTCTGTCTCACAAACTAGTTTCCCAACCCCTCTTTAACTTCCTAAATATGCGTGGAGTAGCTATTGCGACTATTGATGTTCTGATTATGTCCCTCCAATGTGAGGTTTTTGCTGAAATAAACACATTTTTGTTGTGACGCAAGGAGCAGCCAAGTGTTTTGGCTTTCTTGGGCGGTGTATAAAATATTTCACTCCGACTGATCTCCGCATGATCTACACCACTTATATACGTTCTAAATTGGAATTTAATTCGCACCTATGGACTGGAGCTTCACGAACGCAACTGGCGCTCTTGGACCGTATCGAACATCGAGCGATAAAGCTAATAGCAGACAGTAGAGTTTACAGCTCTATTGACTCCTTTAAACATCGTTGAAACGTGGATAGCGTCTCTCTGTTTTCCCGTTACTTTCACGATAGATGTTCTGCTGAGATGCGCAAGCTGATGCCGCCAGTTCGTGTGTCCACCAGAACTACATCTCCTTCCTTCTTTCTGCCACCTATCAATATTTCTTCCAATCAACACAAAGCTCTGCATTCATGTACCAAAAATAAGAAATAAAAAATCTTTCAACTTGTTTTTAACTTTGACAGCTAAATGAAAACGACAATATCTTATATACTATTTTACTGTATGTAGTTATTTCACCAACCAATAGTTCGCTGATTTTGAATGCTCGTTAAGTTTCTTTATTCGTTACTTTGATTCAGCAAATTCGCTTATTACATTTGCTGAATTCAGCGTGTACATGAACCGGCGCAACGGCGATGTAAAAGAATTACGCAAAATTAAATGTTTCATCATTTTTTTTTTTTTGTCCGTTTGCGTAAAATGCAATTCAATAATTAAAAGTGATGCAAAGTTAATATTGAAAATTAAAATGCGTGTTTTCAGCTAAAAAACAAACTTGAGTGTGTGGTTGTGATAGAATGAGCAGCCACCGTGATAAAATGAAATAAAAACAACTGCAAATACAAATAATTTTCACGTTGAGTTGGGGTTGCGACCTTGAAGCTTTTTATGCAGCCCTAACCAAAAAGAGGTGGTCGCTGTAGTGTATTTGGTAAATAGCAACGCCAAGTGTCCGAGGAAGAAGTTGGTAAGTTGTGTAAAATATTGTATGATATTATAATTCAAAGTGATACGTAAAAACTTAATAATCAAAATAAAATTTATTCTGTGTATTTTTGGTTTCAACCATGTTCTGCGCTGTTCTGGTAATGTCGCTTATAATATTCAACCTAAAAGTAGGTGCAATTTGATGAATATAAATATTTAATGAATATTGGGAAAGGTTACTTCAATATTCATTTTCTATTCAAATTGGTTATGGATCGAGTTTACTAAAGCAGATGTTATTAATATTACATGGAATCAATGTGATCATTTGAAGTTTAGTAAATAACCTTCATCTTTTCACAGTTACACGTAACTTAAATGAAATTGAAAATAATAAATTTTTTTAAAAAGAATCTGACTTTCCAAACAAGGAAAAGTAAGATAACATTTATTATAATCCATCATCATCATCATCACAATTAGTCGCTACTCATCCTTTACTGGGTATACTACTGTGGGCAAAAGTTAGTAAGACTTTGTTCATAATTTCAAATTTTTTTATTCATTCTTCCAAATCTATTTCGTCCCCTTCAAATTAATCCCCCCCCCCCCCCCCCCCGGCCCAAATACACTTGTGCCAACGTTTTTTCCAATTCTCGAAACAGTTGTTAAAGTCAATTTCCGGAATAGCCTTCAATGCGCTTAGCGATTCATGTTTAATGTCTTCAATTGACTCAAAACGGTAACGGTGTCCACGAAGCGGTTTTCTGAGTTTAGAAAATAGCCAAAAGTCACACGGTGCTAAGTCAGGCGAATAGGGTGGTAGGGTGGTTGCGGAACGATATCAGTCGAATTTTTGGCAAAATGGTCTCGTAAAACCAATGCAGTGATTTTGGAACCAATCGTGCATTCACTCTTCTTAGGCCCAAATGATGTTTTAAAATGGTTTTCACTGGTCCTTCCGATATTCCAACGATGCCAGTAAGGTCTCTGACTGTTAATCGTCGATTCTCGAGCACCAATTCCTTGATTTTATTGACGTGTTGATCATCAGTTGATGTTGATGGCCGTCCTGGGCGTGGTTCGTCGTCAACGCGTTCTCGACCATCTTTGAACAATTTGTACCAATCAAAAACACTTGCTCGCGACATACAATTATCACCGAAGGCCTTAGGCCTTTTGCAACATTCTGAACGTTTCGGCACCAGAAATTTGATTCCGCACACAAAATTTAATGGAACTTCATTCTCAGCCATTTCCTTCATTCCACTACTTTTATAATGTCTCATATTAGTTTAAACCGTCCTTTGTTTCGTAGTACTACAGTAAACCCCGGTTAAATACATCAGCTATAACATCATATGTAAGGCTTTTGAGGTACTTAAGCGGTGGAGGCATTTAAAGGGGAAAATTTCTATGGAGATTTTCAAATAGAAGTAATAAATTGCAGGCACTTGAGCGGGAAAGGCACTTAAGACATAGGTACTTAACCAAGGTTTACTGTAGATGTTTTTAATATGAATCATGGTTGATTTGATGTCACTTTGTGAATGGTCGAGTTCCACTTAAGTGATAGTTGGCCTTTACCTTTTATCTCTTGACTAACAAATCTAGCCTTTCTATCGCTCTAAATGATTCTGAGTGAAGCTCATTCTGACATGGATTGACTAAAGGCCTTCGGTTTGAGATACATATTGTTAGGTTCTGAAATCACAGATCATCTCCGGTTCACTAATAATTGCAATATATCTCAAATTCAGCAAGAATTTTGTTTTTTTTTAAACCCTTTTCTCAAATTCATAGCCTTGAAGATGTTTTCTAAAGCTTTCTCAAGACCAAACACTTCGCCATTCTTATAATCAGAGTTTTAATCGAATCACTGATTTGTATAAAATTTGTTTTCTCTAATATTGGATGTTGAAGATGATCAACCTTGGTTACAGGTTGTTATTATGTGGAAACATCCGTTTTATAAGTAGTTAGATACATAAGTAGAAGTGATGGGAGTATATAGCGAAAAAAAGACATATTTTGTGGCGCAAAGAAATGTTTGTTCGTATACTGTTCAACTCATCTTTAAACTTTACTTACACTTTACACTTGACTAGTATCCTGATGTATCAAAAATATCGTCTTAATATAAAGTAGGCGCAATCATTAACAATATCTATTCATTCACCATTATTATTTTCCATTCTTTTCAAAATTTAACTCTAAAAATCTCTTCCCTCTCATAGTTAGTTCACCGAATCGAATATTAAATAGTATGTATTGCAATTAAGTTACATTAAGTTAATGGCCCAATGCCATAACATGTAAAGAAATTATGCTGCTGGTGGGAAGAAAATCGTTTCAATAAGGTTTTTACAGCAACTTCTCACTACGTTCCACTTATTTGTTACTAACTAATTGTTGTAAACTGTGATTGTTCAGATGTTTCTGGAACATATTTGCATCGGTTTCATAACAAATTTGCCATCGGAAGTGAAAAAACTCCAAACACCATTCGCTTTTTTCTCTTATTTTTTCACCGACGATCTAATCGATTTGATAAGTCTGGAAACGAATCGAGCTGCAACCACTGAAAATGTGAGCACACAATTCAGAACTGATAAACATGGAATTCCTGGATACATTAGAGTTTTGATTTTTATATCGATTTTCCGTTTCCCAAACATGATGCGCACTGGAGCGAATACGGATTTCAGCACATACAAGAATGTATGTCAAAAAATCAATTTGAAAAAATGAAAAAATATTTATCATTCAACGATGAATCACAACGGGTTCAAAAAGACAACCCAGGATATGATCCCATCTTTCGAAAGAGAAATGTTGCGACATTTCTCTGGTTGAGCGCTTTTATTCGATTCCCAAAAATGCTAGTTTATGTATCGACGAACAAATGTCCATCATTTGCGAAAATATTTACCGGACAAACCTCATCCATGGTGCGTCAAGTTGTTTGTTTTGTGCGACAGCAATGGCTACTCGTACAAATTCGAAATATACACTGGAGCCAGAAATGATGACATAGTTTTGCCTGATACTCCCAACATTGGAGCAACGGGAAATGTTGTAAGCCACTAAGACCGTCTACAGACGGTCTTCCTTATTTCTCACCTCTCGGTTTCAGGTAAATTTTTTTCGACAAACAGACTTCGGATTCGTGTTTTTCAGCGTAAATTCATCTTAGAATCATAGTTCTCAAAACAAAATACCTCGTATTTCGATTTCAGTGGCTTAAGGGTTAATTATAAGCTAAATTTTATTTTTTTGCAGAATTTTCTATTTGTAAAGTCGTTATACTTTTTGTTACATTTATTAATGATTTCAATATCATTTTACTTCCTGTTATGTAGCATGAATTTCCCATAATCTTCAACATAAAATTATTTATTTTTTTGTAAGTGAAAACTTGTTATAATTTTTGGTTGCTGCAGAAAAGCAAAAGAGAATAAATCATTGGTAATTAAATATTTTAAATGAATTTTTCATTTACCTAAAATATATTTTAGAACCTTCAGAAAAGTCATAAATCTTTAAATCTATTTTTAAACGCGCGCAAAATAAAATCCAAAAAGATCAAAAAGTCATAAATTAGCTTGGTGTTTTGGTGGCAAATAAGATATACAAAAATTATAAAGTTTGAAATTGAAACCACACACAGAGAGTAAAGTAAATGAGAGAGTGAGGGATGGAATAAAAAAGGTTCTCTTACTCCTTAATTACGCTTAATTCCACTTTAAACACACACGCCAGACTTGCTCACAAAGTACAGTACATACATACCATATACATATGTACAATATATTGAAGAACCGTGTTTAACCTTAAAACCATTTGAGGTACACTTAAGTAGAATACCTCATACTATGTATGTGCAAAAGGTTTCGATTGAATGCATCTGCATTGGGAGTAAAATTTGTTGAATTATTTTCGTTTGTTTCATTCTGCTACATAGTGCTACTTTATAAAAAATTCGAGTTTTATATTTGCGCGATCAAAAAAAAAAAAAAAAAAAAATTAGTGTGTATATATTTGAGCTGTGATCCTCGCTTAATATGATAAGCGATCAAATGCACCCCTGCGGTTGCACTGAAGTGCGATTATGATGGTAGAACTAATGTTGACGGTGCGTTGCTGCTGCCGCTGGTTTTGGTGGCGGCGTTAGTTATGCAACGAGTGCTCGTTGCACAGCAGTTGCCAAATTAAAAATTCACCCAATTAAGTGTGGCATTCATCATTACCGAGTAGCATACACACCCTTTTTTTTTTAATTTTAATCACCAGCGCATAAATATTTTTTAAACATTTCTAATTTGATGGCGGTCTCATTTATACACAGTTACTTTTTTCTTTTTATTATTTTTTCTTTGTATTCTATGTATTGCATTTTAAGGTGGTGGTTGCATCGCGGATATTTGAGCTCTGGCGCAATTTGCAGTTACAATTGTATCTGTTTGGGTATATGTAAATTGAATAGTGTGCGGGCTTAAATCTATTGGAATAACCTTTTTCATGATAACAATTTCTATTATTTATAGTATGCCTTTGTATTTATCCTCTTCGAAAATAAATCTACA
This sequence comes from Palloptera scutellata, assembly GCA_958295655.1. Classification (NCBI taxonomy): domain Eukaryota; kingdom Metazoa; phylum Arthropoda; class Insecta; order Diptera; family Pallopteridae; genus Palloptera; species Palloptera scutellata. The sequence goes on from OY282449.1 coordinate 55,861,630, forward strand.
GACAAATTGAAAGAAAAATGGCCGCAAAAATGGTAACTACAAATATTATGTATGAGCGGATCGAAATTGGATACTGCTGTTTTGATCGGATATTTGGTCTGATTTCCGGTCTTGTTCTGATCTAACATGCTTTGGACCATAACAAGTGCACTGCCACCTTTAACATGAGCTTGTATATTGTGAGCTTATATGAAGCTAAAGTACTTTCATAAGCCCTAGGAGCCTGAACTAGTCCTACTTTTATATAGATAACTTTAATTGACATATGGTACTTGATGGCCACCCAGATGTCTTCTACGAGTACGCATAACTGCAGGGGACTTGCCTTCTGTCCATTATTCCCTACCACTGCCCCTTGGCTTTGGTGTAAATTTAAGAGCTTTTCTTTTGTTTTATTTTTTTCTTGTTGTTAAAACCTGATGCTCAATATTGTTGAGTCTCTTGATCGGCAAATTGAGATGCGGTATAAGAACTGTCTTGAATTCTTTCGCTTATGAATACAAACTAAACGAGTGTAAAGTTACAAAAGTCTGGCGTGACATAGCCCCTCTCTTATCTGAATAATCCCATAGATACTCACTGAAATGGGAAGTCCCCTATGCGATGCGCCGCTAGAATGTCATATTGTTAACTCTTGTTGGATATTGGCTATACCGGATTAGGGACGATATTTTTGACTCTTCAGTCTAAATCCGTAGTTTTTGTAAAAGTAGGCTAAACACGTATGGGCTGTGACTCCTTACCACGCACTAATACGAGGGTCGATCAATAAGTACCCGTGTTCGGAATGAAGAGGCAAGTTTTTCACAACAGAAAGAAGTTGCAGGGAGCCAAGTCGGGGGAGTACGGTGGGTGCGAGTCGGGCAGCAATTCGTAGTTCAATTCATGCAATTTGGCCGCGACAATTCCGGATGAATGTGCTGGTGCGTTATCGTGGTGGAACAGCATTTTTTTCTTAGACAAATGGGGCCGTGTCTCCTTTAATTTTGTATCGAATCGGTCCAATAATTCACTGTAGTACTGCCCCCTGATCGTTCTTCCTTTCTGCAAAAAGTCCATGAGGATTATTCCCTTGGAATCTCAAATAATCGTGGCCATGACCTTTCCGGCCAATGGGACCGGTCTTGACTTCTTCGGAGCAGATTCAACCCGAAAAATCCATTGTTTTGACAGTCGCTTGGTCTCTGGCGTATAATAATGAATCCACGTTTCATCAACGGTGACGACTCGACGCAAAAACTCCTGCGAATTTCGCTTAAAGAGGTCCTTCGAGGTGCTTCGACATTGACAGTCGTAGCCGCTTGTTGTCCACCGTAAGCAATCGCGGCACCCAGCACCCATCGGGCCGACACCTTTCCCATGCTTAACCTATCATGTAAAATATTAATTACCGTTCCGTACAACACTGGTAAATAAGAGGCTAGGGCTCAAAGTAAGCTGTAAGCTTGACCCTTATATTTTCACTGCAAAGGCGCAGACCCAATGTTGTCTGTTATCTCACAAACCAGTTTCCCAAACTCCCGTTAACATGGTTGAAGTAGCTATTGCGGAGACAGGAACTCTTGATATTCGGGGCATTTAATGTGATGTGATGTTCGTTGAAATAAACACATTTTTCACGTGTGGAAAGAAGCAGTCAAGTGTCTGGGCTGTCTTAGGCGGTGTAAAAAATATTTCACTCCGACTGAATTTAATTCGCACCTATGGGCTACAGCTTCACGAACGCAACTGGAGCTCCTGGACCGTATCCAACATCGAGCGATAAAGCTAATAGGAGACAGTAGAGTTTCCAGCTCTATTGACTCCTTGGAACATTGCCAAAACGTGGCTTGCGACTCTCTGTTTTACAGTTACTTTCACGGTAGATGTTCTGCTGAGATGCGCAAGCTGATGCCGCCAGTTCGGGTGTTCACCAGAACTACACGAACATCAAGCGGAACTCACGCATTCCACGTAAACTCGGTGTTGCATCGCACTACGCATTCCAGAGAAAGTTCTATTATTTGTCGTACCGCACGTATTTGGAAGAAGGTCCCTACAAATATTTTCCTCGATTATTATGACCCTTGCAAATTTAAAGCAAACGCTCATAACTGCTTCTCCCTCCATCTTCCTCCCACCTATCAATCTTGCTTCCAATCAACACAATGCTCTGCATTCATAGGAGTACCCCCTGTGTTTTGACTGTATTAAAGAAAAAGAGAAAAGAAAACATAATTTTGGTTGCCATTGGCCTAGAAGACATCGCTTTTATATCCACAATGCCAACTTCAATGGAGAGAACTTTTTAGTTCTAAAACATTTTAAAACATATTTTAAATTCACCACGAAGAAAAATCTTTCATTCTTTAGAACGATTATATTTAAATATAAATTGTTTTGTAAAGTTTTCCTTATTTTACCAAAGCCAATATTTCTCCCTAAAGCCAATTCCTAGAATCACTGCTGCTTGCGACCATTTTATCTTCCCGTTTACATTATTATACACCTTAAGTTATCATTAAGCTGTTTAAATTTTTTAGCATGTCCTTTCAGTCATAATATTATCGTAAACCTAGAACAGTTCGAGGCTTAGAAAGAATCCTAAACAAAACTCAGAAATTATTATCAGTTCTTGAATTCAGATTACGTTGATGAAAATATTGCCTTCATAAAGCAAACTTTAAAGCACATAACGCGTCTACATATATACCTATAGATTTAAATTGTTCTATCTAAAATTAGCTATTAAACTTTTCAAACCCAAAAAACAAACCCAATAAAACTTGTGAAGTCACATGTGAATATTCCCATAATTCGAATGCGTGACTTTGAAACTAATTTGCATGTCACTCTGCATAAAATTACCAAAAACAAAAGTTTAACAACATACACAGTTACTTATTTGAGTTTCGCTCTCTTTTTATCTCTCCCCATCGTCATTTCTCTCTCACACATCGAAAATTTTGGGAATCCACAACTCTGCATAAATTACCACGAAAAAAAAACAAAAGGAAATTATCCAAAATTTATGCAGCGGCACAAACTGCCAATCGAGTCGAGCCGTAACGCATCGCACTCACTTGTTCTATTGTATTAGTGAATTGCAACAAAAACACGCATACTGACAACACACACACGCATTCAAACTATTTTCAATTGAAATCACTTTCCATATATGTACATGTATGCATACATAGTTGAGTGAGAGCGCGTCTATGTCAAATTTGAAAATCGCACCAATTGAGCGAACTGTCTAAGGATCAAAGGGTGCAAGAAATCTCGTAGTCATGCTAGAGCTCAACAGAAACTTAGGCCACATACGTTAAATTTAACAATAGCACCAAAAACAAAAAAAATTAGTTTACTCTTTTATATTTCTTTTTTTTCGGCAAATGATCAAGTATCCTTGATCCTTGTTTCAGCCTCTACAGCAAAACGAGAAAAGCAAAAAATAAATTGCGTATCCTTGAAAAAATTTAGGTTTAGAAATCGGAGACGTTGCGCATGTTCATGATGGAATCGACGCTAATTTTTTCTGAAAAGGATTTATTGCAGCCTAATAATTCACACAATTTTTGAGATTTCAATCTATGCCACTGACGTACAATGTCAGTTTCTATTGTTGTTTGTTAGTTGGAGTGGTTGGTAGCAACATAATGCTAAGGGTGCTGCTCTTGCTGTTATGGTGTTGTTGTTGCCTGCTATTCTGGCATACATATTTTGTGTTTTGTTTCTTAGAAAGTTGCTGCCGAAAATAACATTTGCTCTGTAAAAACAAGCAGCATTTCAATGAATGAATGAAAATTTATGCGCATTTTAGTTATTTATGCATTAACAGAAATGTTTGTAAAAAAGTTATGTAGTTAAATTTTATTTGTTTAAACCTAGAAAGGTGGAGTGTTTTGTTAAAGCAATATGACGATAGATTTATTTACGACAGTGTTTTCTAGAGTTTTCCACGGTTAGATTAACCTTACATAAGTAAGATTGAGAAGCACACAAATAGTACAAATAAACAAGGATTTCGCTGCAAACTTATATATTTTCTAGTTTCAGTGCCGTTAGAATAGACGTCTGACTGATGGTTTGAAGACCAGGGCCTGTTCCTTCAAGGATGAAGAAGGAAATCTAGTGACAGATACCCAGGGCATAATGAGTTTATGGAGGGAGCACTTTTCGCAGCTGCTTAATGGTGATGACGGCATTAATCCCGCCACTGCGGAATCTACTTCGGAAACCCCAATCACTCATGGCGTTGAAGTACCGCCGCCCTACTATGAGAAGGTCTTAACAGCCATTGCTCGGCTGCAAAAAAATAAGGCTGCAGATGACAATGGGCTGCCTGCTGAATTGTTTAAGACTGGAGGCGAAGAGGTCACAAAACGTATGCCTGAGCTTCTATGCAGATGATCGGTTGAAAGTATGCTAAGTTATTGGAACCTCAGGGAACTCTGCCCAATCCATAATAAAGATGTTCCACGATCTGCATCAACTACCGTGGGTTAAGCCTTCGTAATATCGCATAGAAGGTTTTATCGAGCGTACTGTGCGAAAGACTGAAGCTTATTGTCAACAAGCTGATTGGACCTTATCAGTGTGGCTTCAGGCCTGGTAAATCCACCATCGACCAGATATTCACTCTACGCTAAATGCTGGAAAAAACCGAAGAAAAACGGATCGACACCCACCATCTATTCGTCGATTATAAAGCCGCCTTCGTCAGCATGATTTTGATTTTAGTATCCCTGCGAAGCTCATTCGTTTTTGCACCACCACTTTGACACCTTATGCTGGAGAAAATAATTCGAGCTGTGAATATCGAAATCTCTTGCACTATTTTCTACAAGAGTGTCATGCTGCTAGCATCCGCTGATGATATTGACATCATTGGTACCAACACGCGAGCAGTCAATGGAGCATTCTTCAATATGAAAAAGGAGTGACCGTCGTCGAGTGGCCGCTGCGGCGTAGTGGTAGTGCGTTGGACTGCTGCGCAGAGTGTCCGGGGTTCGAATCTCGGCACAGGCAAAATCAAAAAGTAGAAAAGATAATTTTTCTACCCGGCACCACCTCTTGGCAGGCAATGGCAAACCTACAAGAGTAAAAATTGCTATGAAAAGCTTTTCACTTTGCCGTTCGGATTCGGTATTAAACTGTAGGTCCCTGCCATTCATGTACAAATATAACACGCACAACATGAGTGGATGCGAAAAGCTCGGCCTAGGCCCTCCACGGGCTGTTGTGGATTGTCCCTATAGACAAGAGACTTAACATAGACAATTTGGAATTATGAGCTATGCGCCGACACTGAGATAGTCAAGCGCATATAAATCCAGAGGCTTCGCTGGCTGGGTCATGTTAAGCGATTGGATGACCCTTATCGGCTGCAAGGGTGTTTTATTCGAGTTACGGTCGAGGAACACGCAGAAGAGGACGTCCTAACCTGCGGTGGAAAGACCACGCACAGGGCGACCTGACTGCACTTGGCCAACGCTTGCCTAGCAGAGGCGACTAAAAAAGCCTCATCAAACACGGAACTCTCACATATCACCTGAATAATTTATGTGCGATGGAAAAATTTTAATTTGTGTATAAAGGATAGTGAAACTATGTAGCTAGGAAGTTAATTACAGACATTTCCAGCAACAAATACAGATATCACTTGAATAAGTTATGTCTGTCGGATGAAAAGGAATTTAATTTGTGTATGAAGCATGGTCGCTGTGGTGTAGTGGTAGTGCGTTGGACTGCTACGCAGAGTGTCCGGGGTTCGAATCTCGGCACAGGCAAAATAAAAAAAATAAAAAAGTAGAAAAAATAATTTTTCTACACGGCACCACCTCTTGGCAGGCAATGGCAAACCTACAAGAGTAAAAATTGCTATGAAAAGCTTTTCACTTCGCCGTTCGGATTCGGAATTAAACTGTAGGTCCCTTCCATTCATGTACAAATATAACACGCACAACATGAGTGGATGCGAAAAGCTCGGCCTAGGCCCTCCATGGGTTGTTGTGCCATTAAAAGTAAGTAAGTGAAGCATGGTGACTCATTTTGTTTGGCTAGCTCTAGTTCGTAATGGAAGACCGATATTCAATCAGACTTTATATTTACGCAGTGGCGTAGTTGGAAGTGCGTTGGCCTGCTACGCACAGTGTCATATGTTCAAATCTCGGCAAAATCAATAAGTAGAAAAAACGATTTTTCTCAGTACATGGCACCACCTCTTGAGGTCGTGCAATGGTAAACCTACTAGAGTATAAATTTCTTATGAAAAGCTTTTCACTTCGCCGTTCGAATTCATTATGTGCAAATATTACACGCACAACATGAGTGGATGCGAAAACTCGTCCTTGGCCCTCCAATGGCTGTTGTGTCATCAAAAGAAGAAGAAGGCGTGCCGAGTCCTTGGCTCCTTGCGTAGCAAACAACGAAATACATCATAGCAACCACACTAAGTATACTACAACCTGAGAAACCTGAGCATTATTCAATAAAATTTGGTAAACCAATCTTCATAGCAGACGACTGCCCTAAGTCCTGAGCGACTGCAAAATGTACATATGTGTTAATGTTAGGGGGCAAACTTATCTAGTAACTAATAAAACTGGTTATTCAAAGATTACGGTGCTAAATGGATTCTGTTTTCAACATGTCGGCAAATTAAATAGGTACGCTATACTTATATGCATACGTCAAATTTCAATTATCAATGAAAAATCATTATACTCCCTGATATGCTTCCACCTAAGAGCTCAACGGCAAAAGTAAGCAGGGTGTAGTTTTGATTATGTTTTATACCTGCTGATTTCATTTAACTTCGCTATTCGGACTCGTCATAAAATTTTAGGTATTTTCTATTCGTGTACAATTTAAAATACGCAAGAAAATACAAAATGAGAAATAAAAGAAAACAAAGAATTTCATTTCAGAGTTTTATATTGATACTTTAACTAAAAATTCTAAGGTTAAAAGTTTGTGTTGTGGGCTATAGATAAAGAGTGATTTTTATAAGAGTTTAGTTATTGAAAATGAAAAAAAAGAGAAATTATACAAAAGTGAATGAAATTTTTGTTTGGATCGATAAATTAATTCCTGCCATTTTCTTTTTAATGATAATTTCACTTAAATGGTGCCAGCGGCTACGCTTCAAGTGGTCCATTCTGAAGGCCCAATTTTGGCACATTTTTCACGCATTTCGGCCGGAATCTCACCAATGACGCAATGACGGGTTCAATGTTGGCTTCCAAAGCAGCAATCGTGTTTGGATTGTCCCTATAGACAAGAGACTTATCATAGCTCCACAAAAAATAGTCTAACGGCGTCAAATCACACGATCTTGGTGGACAATTGACTACACCAAAACATGAGATTAACTGCTCACCAAATTCGCCTCTCAATTGATGCATAGTTTTGCGTGCAGTGTGGCATGTGACATCGTACTGTTGGAACCATATGTAGGCCGAATCCAATTCTAGCATTTTCGGCAAAAAAAAGTCTGTTTTCATCGAACGGTACCATTCTCCATTGACCGTAACGTTGCGGCCTTCATCGTCTTTGAAGAAGTACGGCCCATAAACCGCACCAAACAGAGCATTTTTCGGAATGCATTGGTAGCTGCTGAATGGCTCTGGCTGGTCTTCACTCCAAATATGGCAATTCTGCTTATTCACGAATCCATTGAGCCAAAAATGAACATCGTCGCTGAAGATAATTCTGCGATAACACACATTTTTCACAGAGCACGAATTTTGATAATAAATTTCAATAATTTGCAAACATTGTTCAGGTGTAAGTCTATTCATTATGAAATGGCAAACCAAACTGAGCATAAATCAAGTGACAGCTGTCAAAAAGATCAACTAGGAAAAAAATATTGCCAGATTGAAAACCACATTCTTGAAAAAACAACCTTTATATCATCCTATTTTAAATGTAATTTTAATGCTAGATACACTTAGATATGGGGTAGCTCTGGTGTAGTGGTAGTGCGTTGGACTGCTGCGCAGTGTCCGGGGTTCGAATCTCGGCACAGGCAAAATAAACACACACAAAAAAAAAAGTAGAAAAAATAATTTTTCTACACGGCATCACCTCTTGGCAGGCAATGGCAAACCTACAAGAGTAAAAATTGCAATGAAAAGCTTTTCACTTCGCCGTTCGGATTCGGCATTAAAGTGTAGGTCCCTTCCATTCATGTACAAATCTAACACGCACAACATGAGTGGATGCGAAATGCTCGGCCTAGGCCCTCCATGGGTTGTTGTGCCATTAAAAGTAAGTAAGTAAAGTAATACACTTAGCTAGTACTCCAAAGAGTACCTCATCCCTATTTTTGTTATGATTTTATTACAATCAAATCTTATAAAATAATAAATTCGAACATGAATAAGTAAAAGCTAAATCACTAGCCACCCTACGCCAACGGTTGAATTCTTAATTTTATTTGTTAAATTGCTTTGAAAAATCGTTAAAACGCATTGCTGGCAAAAATGTTATCACAATATTAGTAAATAACCTGAAGCATCAAAAACTTCCTGAAGCTTAGTTTACATTTTTAAAACAATCCAAATGATTTACCTTGTAACCAAGGACAACACATTTCATTTATGACATATGAAACCGAACTCATAAATTCGGTTTAAAATAATTTTAATGCGAAATTTAACGCCGCATCCCGTTCAAATTACTACTGCTCATCCGACAAGTTCGTTGAGGGGGAAATTTATGAATTAATCAAAATATGAATAGTAACGTAAGCAACAACAAAAAAAAGGGGTGTTGAACAATGGAATCAGGCTGGCAAGCAGGCAGACAGAAGGACATGATCAACATACATAAATGCGCCACCCATTTACACATTAACCGAGTTAAATACATTATACTCACTTACTTACATACATACATTTTGATTTGAACTACTGAAACGCGCCTATATTTACTTGTGTGTATGTACCATAAAAAGGACGAACTAACGCATGGACACACGAAATCCCCTGCCACTACACTTCAAAACAGTTTCCACAGATTCAATTGTTAAATTTGTTGCCTGCTTTAATTATACAGCAGCTAACGCAACAGCAACAACACGAGCAGCAGCAGCAGCAGCAGCACTAACATAACAATGGCAAAAACAACAAAAAACGCGATTTCAAAGTGAATGAAAAACAAAAACCTCAACTCGAGTATAAAGTTGAGCTTCGCTTTCAACCATAGACCATATAGTGGCAACTACATAAATACACTCGCTTACACATACATACATACATATGTATGTACAAATACCCGATTACTTACATGTAACCGTGCACATAGTTGGTATACACAGTCAATTAGACCAGCTGATGTTTTTCCCGTGAGCGATTTGTGCATTGTTATCCTTTTTTGTTTCTGCTGCCGCTGCTGGATTCTTTTCTCTCGCTAGGATAAATTGCACTTAAACTGATGTTGAATGGGTGCTACCACTAACTTGACTGCATGTACGTGTATGTGTGGTTGGCAAAAACGGTTTCCATCAAAAAGGGTGTGGAATAGGGTATGACAACTTGCCCTTGCGGTTTTAATAATTTCTTGATTTTGATGAAATTTTTTTTTTAATCATTGTTTATAAATTTTTATTTTATGCTATTTTAGAGTGGAAAATTAAGTGGAAAATTAATGGGTTCATACACATATGATAACTACACTGAGAAAAAAAAATAATAATGAAAATTTATCGAATTGAATGCAATTTGTTTGATTCAACAGTTTTTGTTTCTATTACAATAAAATTATCTGTTGAATATTTTGAAAACGAGTACTTATGCATTTAAAAAAAGAACGAACTTTAGTCGACATAAATCGATTAAGATTTTTATGTAAACTTTATATTTTAAGAAATTATGTTTCTTGTCCGTTGTGTTTCTAAAAGTATTTCGCGTATAAAATTAATAAAATTTAATCGGACAAGATCAGTTGGAAGCTCACTTGACTCTTTTACAACAAATCAGAGCACTTTTTAACGCAAGTGTCACTGTTTTTGAAGTTAAATAAGTTTTTATAAGAACTTTCATTTCAGCTTCCGTCAGACTACAGCAAATTTCATTAATTTTATCAAAAGTGGATCGTGAAGTTGAGTGGCAAATGCTTTCAATATTACAATTATTTGACATGAATAAATAAAATATAGTACACATAATTATTAATATTTTCTTACGTCTATTTTAACAGACTTCTCTGTTGATTCCAAAACAATTAAATTTTTCTTCATTTGACAATCTTCGCTATCAGTTTCATAACAACAGTTTTCTCATTATTTTAACAGTATTCACTGTCGGATTTGAAATCCATTTTATCTGTTAAATGTAAAACAACAGCACACTTTTAAATTGAAAGTATCCACTGTCGGATGGGATTTAACAAGAAAATCCGTTGATTTAATATACCCTTCTTTTGATATAACAGCACTTTTTCTCCCCGTGTCGATATTTTTACTTTGAAATGTTGGCAAATACTTATGTGGTCATTTATAAAGAAATATGAATTCTGTATATATTTACATATAGTATTTATTTACATGTGGTGCGACCAAGAGTGTCCGAAAAACACTGAAGCGAAAAACACAGTTTATAGGGCCACCCTGCAGTCAGTTGCAATGCGATACAGAGAGTGGAGGAGGGAGGAGAAATGTCTCTTCAGGCGCAAGAAAAGAGATACAGAAAAACGTGAGTTTAATGATATCGAAATGTTACGGGACACGAAAGAATAAGACGTTTGACTGATGGTTTGAAGACCGGTTCCTCTTCCTGCTATGATGAAGAAGGAAATCTAGTGACAGATGTCCAGGACATAATGAGTTTATGGAGGGAGCACTTTTCGCAGCTATTTAATGGTGATGACTGCATTAATCCCGCCACTGCGGAATCTGCTTCGGAAATACCAATCACTCATGGCGTTGAAGTACCGCCGGCCTACTATGAGAAGGTCTTAACAGCCATTGCTCGGCTTTAAAACAATAAGGCTGCAGGTGACGATGGCATGCCTGCTGAATTGTTTAAGACTGGAGACGAAGAGCTCACAAAACGCATGCCTGAGCTTATATGCAGAATAGGATCGAATGAAAGCGTGCTAAGTTATTGGAACCTCAGGGTACTCTGCCGAATCCATAATAAAGATGTTCCACTATCTGTGCCAACTACCGTGGAATAAGCCTTCGTAATATCGCATAGAAGGTTCTATCGAGCGTACTGTGCGAAAGACTGAAGCTTATCGTCAACAAGCTGATTGGACCTTATCAGTGTGGCTTCAGGCATGGTAAATCCACCATCGACCAGATATTCACTCTACGCCAAATGCTGGAAAAAACCGAAGAAAAACAGATCGACACCCACCATCTATTCGTCGATTATAAAGTCGCCTTCGTCAGCATGATTAGGGATCACTTGTATGCCGTAATGTTGATTTTGGTATCCCTGCAAAGCTAATTCGTTTTTGCACCACCACTTTGACCGACACCACTACTTATTTAACCTTATGCTGGAGAAAATAATTCGAGCTGCGAATATATCGACTATTTTCTACAAGAGTGTCATGCTGCTATCATCCGCTGATGATACTGACATCATTGGTACCAACACGCGAGCAGTCAATGGAGCATTCTTCAATATGTAAAAGGAGTCTCGTCGAGTAGGGGTAGTGGTAAATGAGGACAAAACGAAATACCTTGTGTCAACAAACAAAGAGTCATGGAGTCTTAGACAAATTGTCACTGTTGACAATTATACTTTTGAAGTCGTCAAGGATTTCGTTTACCTAAGATGCAACATTAATACCAATAATTATGTCAGCCTCGGGATCAAGTGGAGATTAACTCTTGCCAACAGGTGTTAATACGGGCTCAGTAAGCAATTGAGAAGCAGAGCCCTCTCTCGACCGATGTAAATAACGCTCTATAAGTCCCTCATCCTCATTGACCACCAATAATGAGAGGCGATAAGGAGCGTTCGAGAGTATTATACGTGTATCGAATAAGATGAAACGATAAGTTGTATGAGCTGTACGCCGACACTGTGTTTTATTCGAGCCACGGTGGAGGAACATGCAGAAGAGGACGTCCTGATCTGATCTGCGGTGGAAAGACCAGGTACCTAACTGCACTTGGCCTTACCAACTGGACTGACGAAACATTATAAAGGCGGCCGAGACCGATCATCGGTTGTAGTGCCAGCTAAGTAAGAAAGTATTTATTTACATGAAAAGATTTCAGTAATAGCAATTTATAGTAATTCAAATTTTTTTTTAAATCGGGCCTGCCATCAAAAAGTGATGTCAGAGAAAAAACTGGGATTATCCAGTGCTGGATCATAGGATCAACCACTTAATAACACGTAACGACACCTGCAAGCTCACGTACTGCATGACTTAAGCTCTCAGCGAGCTCTTGCTCGATTTCTTTCTCACCTTGGTTATTAGGCTCTTGAAAAACCGCAATCGATCCAATGACTCTGTGACCAGTTTGTCGTTGCATTAGTGTACTCATCTATTCTATTTAATAGAATACCACATCGGTGGTTGTACTGTGGTGTCGGCTATGCTCATGCCTATTTTCTAGCCATCTTCTTTCATTCGATCTCACTATGTCCGGGAACTCAGCATAGTGCGGCAGTTTTATGTCTCACAGCAATGTACGAAGCCGGAAACTGTGATACAATTTTTGTATTGCTCTTAAAGCGGCCTGGCTTTGCTGTCCACATAAGTAGTGATATTCGAAGAGCGAATTATGTTATTTTGCAAAAGTTATGCCTTTTTTTCCATTGCGAAGATATTCTACTAAAAGATGTAGAAAACGGTGAGTAGAAATCCTTCAATTCAATTTGGTTCAGGTTTTATTTGGTTTAATGGTATCCAAATTATGATATCCCTTTAAGATCGCTAAACCGTACTTGTACATATAAAAGCTTCGGTGTGATGAGGTTTTTTTTTGTTATTTTATTTGGCATATGATACTTGCCATTTAGTAAAAGCTTATTCTAAAAAAGGAGAACTGAAAAAAACTTTTGCTAGTATTCTTTTTAAAATATTAAAATAACTAATGTGCTTATTCTATCCTTCGATCAGTCGGTAGCAACACATTATGTCTTCTTCTGTGATTTATATTCCGCATGGCGCAGTATCTCAAGGTGACAAAAGCATCATCCTCTGTTCTCTGGTTTTGTTATTCTCTCCCACGCTACCCATGAATTCTATAGACCAATTAACTTTTTGTATTTGTTTCTTTGTTCAAAGTTAACCGATTTGAACTATGTGACTAGTTTAAATTACTTTTAATAAAATTGTATAACAACACTTACTTACTTTTTTTGTTTGCTACTTGGCTACACATAATCTCCAATAAACAATTTCCTTACGATTACTTTTATGCAGAAAGATCTTTACTAAAGAGAGGGAGAAAAGAGAATACAAAATAAAAAAGAACACAATATAGAAGAAGACAGCAAAAAAAAAGAATGAATTGTTTCACAACAGAGAAAATTGCCGCTGTTGCCGCAGATATCATTGTCAAACACAAAAGCTGACAACTGTCAACGCTTAAGCCGCAAAATTGTCTAATCATGCGTTAGAGAATGTCAGTCAGGCAGTCATTCACGTTCGTGCGAGACATACTGAGACGGAGTTCTAAAGACAGCATAAGGAAGTTTTCAACAAAAAAAAAAAAACAAAAAAAAACAAAAAACACTATAACAATAACGAAGGAACAACATGGAGAAAGGAAAAGAACATACGTACAAGTAAAAATATTTCTTTCTGATAGTGATGCCTTTCAGCTGCAAATGCTTTATGCGAATAGAAGAAGGTATTCAAATCTTTAAAATGTTGTGATGAAGAATATTGTGAGTACCTATGAATAAAATGAAACTGGGGAAACCACAAATGATCTTTTCATATGAATGAGTTCGTCGTGTGTTTGAATTATAATAATTGGATTTTTCAATTCAAAAACTCAAAAAAGAATGTTGCACACCCATATCAAAAAAAAAGTATCTATGTTTTGGTAATATGCGGTAAAATTGAAGAAGCATCTTATGCTGTAACTTACATAGCTACTTTTTCTTTATTTTTTTTAGTTTTTTTCGTTTTTTTTTTGAAAGGTATCAGGACCATTTTGGATTGCATGGCATTTGTTGTGTGTACTTTACAAGATAACGATCACTCGCTTATGTAAAGGTAGAACGATGACTCTTCAGCTTTTTGTTCTGTGCCTATATCAAAATCAATTTTAATTAAATATTTTGGCTTACAATTTTATAACCAATTCGTAGCGTTTCATCTTTTACGGGTTTGAAAGAACATTTTTTTCTTAGGATAAGAATAACATTATTATGTATTATTTTCTCTTTCGTATTCTATCCTTGGTTTGTTTAGTTTGTTTTTGTAATGACGTGAAATTTTTCAGTAGTGGCTCAATTTTTCTAGCATCAATTAATGCAGCAACATTTTTCCAATGAGGCGTTTTAATTTTTTTTTTAAAACATTATTTATAAATGTATCTATATGATCGCTTAAAATGCTACTAATAATTATGCACGCGCAGCAATATTACGATTCAATTTAATTAAACAATTCCTTTTAGTAAGTAACGGGTGTTTTTTTTTAGAAGTGTGGTTTTCAAGAATAAATAAAATGCATATAATTTTATGTTATGACCAAGAAGTTAGCTTCATTATAAAGATAAGGATTTGCCATTATGTTTTAAAAGCGATTTCGGGCAAGTGGCCGACGCGGCTGGTTCGAATAAATTCTAGCCGAGAGGCCAGGCCCAATTTTCGACCACTTTTTGCAGCAATTAGGGCCGTTTGTCAGTAATAACCCACCGAACATTCTCTTCCAAGGTGTCAATCGACTCGGGCTTATCTGCGTAGACGAGCGACTTCACATAACCCCACAAAAAATAGTCCAGCGGGGTTAAATCGTACGATCTTGGAGGCCACGCTACAGGACCACGACGCGAGATAATGCACTCACCAAAAGTTTCCTTCAATAAATTGATTGTTTCGTTGGCTGTATGGCATGTAGCGACGTCTTGTTGGAATCAAAGGTCGTTACATCCTCCAATTCAGGCACGAAAAAGTCATTAATTCATTATTCATGGCTCTATAGCGTTCCTCATTGATTGTAACATTATGACCAGCTTCATCTTTGAAGAAATATGGACCAATGATTCCCTCTGCCCATAGAGCACACAAAACAGTGACAGCGTCCCAACAATGGCTTGTGGATTATGATCACTCCAAATGCGACAATTTAAAATTTTGCTTATTAACGTACCCATTCAACCAAAAGTGTGCTTCATAGCTGATCAAAATTTTCTTGTGAAAATCGCGCGAACCGAACCATTATTTTGGTAATAAATTTGCACGATTTGCAAATGTTGTTCGGCAGTAGCTCTATTCATTATGAAATGGCAAACCAAACTGAGCATAAATCAAGTGACAGCTGTCAAAAAGACCAACTCCGAAAAAAGTATTTGCCAGATTGAAAACCACTCTTCTCAAAAAACACCCTCTATTTCCCCATTGATTGTCTGGAGAGACCTACTGTCACCATTTGTGGCAAGGTCTTATTAGAAAATACATATTTACATACATTCATACCCCCACAAATACATTCAAGGCAAACTTATCGTCTTGTTACTGTTGTTGTTATTGTTTCAATTTGACACATCTGCTGATAACTGTCAACCTTTTTTCCTTTCTTTTTATTCCCTTTTTACTTTTATATGTGGAATTTGTTTTCTTCTTTTCCTAAAAAAGAAAATTTAAATTTAGTAAATATTTTATCGTAGTTATATGTACATAAATAAAATTTAAATTCAACCACATTTTTGTCTTTCGGTTTTTGTTAAATTTTGCATTTTTAATTAATTGTTCTTTTTCATTTGTGTTGTGAGGTAACCTCACAGGTATTTTTACCTTTTGTTTTCTGACTAATTGACATTTTCGTATATAAATTATTGATAACATTATAGTTCGGGACCGCAGCAGTATGATGAAAATGAAACTTACCCTATTGATATCGAAAGTATACAGGACCGTGTAGGTAGGTCCTGTAAAACGTAAATTGCAAGGAAGAATTGAAGTTGAATGTATTCTGCCCAACGGCGATTCAATTTACAATACATAGTACGTAAAACGAAACTAGGAGTTCCAAAAGATTAAAAACACGGGGTTCGATCCAATCGTGCAAGGAAGAATTGGAGTTGAATGTATTCTGCCCAACGGCGGTTCAATTTACAATACATCGTACGTAAAACGAAACTAGGAGTTTCAAAAGATTCAAAACACGGGGTTCGATACAATCGTATTCTGGACTTATCGCCTTGCATTATTCGAAAAACGTGGTGGAATAAATAGTGTTTACTTTAAATGTCATTCAATACAGCAAGAAAATTACTATTGTTTTTGAAATGAAATCTCTGTAGTAGCAAGTGCACTCTTAGGTTTTCCAAGCGTTTTCAAGATTTTTGTAAAAACAAGAAGAAAAAGAATATGTTATCTCTTCGAATATATTTCACTTAACCAGCGAATCTTGATAATTTTGGAAAGTACTTAAGTACTTATTTTGCTTAACCAAGGGATCCTCTCCCTTCTCGATAACTATTTCCGTAACTCTGATCCTTGTTTCTGAGTTAATAAATGTTTTAAGTAACGTATGTATAATTATATACCGAAACCACCCTTTGCCCCTTTGGCCGTTTCTTCTTGCCCCCTCGCCTTTGTAACTTCTGTATCCGTTAGTGCTTTACTTTACTTACATTAAAAAAAAAAAAATCGAATCGAATTTAAGTTAGTTTGAGTTTCTGTAGGATTCATTGGGTAATGTATTCTTTTTAGGCCTATGAAGATGGAAATCTAACATAGATATCACAGAACTATCAGCCAAAAATCATCTTCTATCAGGGTCTTCTTCATACATATTTTCCACTCTCTCCGTAGGTATGATTTCGAAGGGAGACGATCCAAAAGTTCAGTTCTCGATCGATCTGTTTCGCTATTTCAGCAAAGAATAACTCGATCTTCCATTTTGCACTAAATCACACATCTGTTTTGTAGGCAGTGTTGCCTGAAAGTACTTTTTAGTAAGAAAATCACACATATCGATAGTTTGTTGCAACATTGATGTACTGCCTTAAATAACGTACTTGTTAACCCAGAGATCCTTAAACAAAGCAAAGGAAATTGATTATGGTTTTAGTAATAATTTAATTCAATATTAAATTTGTATATAATTTTCACTATACAAAATTGATTATTATTGATTATTAAGGAATTTATAATTTTATTTATCAATTTTAAATTCTGGAAAGACTAATTTTTTTTCCCATTGTTCTCACAAAGGCCAATAATTTAGAGTTTTTAGACGCTTATTTTTAACCAAGAAGAGCTGTCTATTTTATAGAGTTTCTGATTGTCATTGGCCGATGTAGAATTAGCCGAAAATCTATTGGAAATCTTCATTATTTAATCCTTATTTTGTACTTTTTCACAAACAGAGTCGTACTAAAGAGCAGACCACCACTAGCAAACAGTAGTTGTAAGGTTATAAAGTTTCGTTTGTCTCAGCTCCTCTTTCACGTTTTAAAAACGTAAGCAATGACATAGCATGTGCTTCTCGTTTTCGTTTTCATTCGGACAAGTTGGACGGAATCTGTGTAGGTACTTCTTCAATTACTCCTGGCCGCTTTTTTTTTTCGTCGGTCGAGAGAGGGCTCTACTTCTCAATTGCCTACTGAGCCCGTATTAACATCTGTTGGCAAGAGTTAGTCTCCGCTTGATCTCAAGGCTGACATTATTGTTGGTGTTTATGCTGGATCCTAGATAAACGAAATCCTTGACGACTTCAAAAGTGTAGTTGTCAACAGTGACATTTTGTCCAAGACGCCGTGACTCTTTGTTTGTTGACACAAGGTATTTCGTTTTGTCCTCGTTTACCACTAGACCCACTCGACAAGACTCCCTTTCCAGGTTGGAGAATGCTGCACTGACTGCTCGAGCGTTGGTGCCAATGACGTCAATATCATCAGCGTATGCTGGCAGCATGACACTCTTGTAGAAAATAGTGCCAGAGAAGTCGATGTTCGCAGCTCGTATTATTTTCTCCAGCATAAGGTTAAAGAAGTCGCAAGATAGGAGGTAAACTTGTATGAAAACTCTTTACGCATCAAATGGCGCGGAGAGGTCTGTCCCAATTTTCACTGCGCTGGTGGTGTCAGTCAGTGTCATTTTGTAAAGGCGAATGAGCTTTGCAAAGATACCAAACCTAATCGTGCTGTCGAAGGCGGCTTTATAATCGACAAATAGATGATGGGTGTCGATCTGTTTTTCTCGGGTCTTTTCCAGGATTTGGCGTAGTGTGAATATCTGGTCGATGGTGGATTTACCAGGCCTGAAGCCACACTGATAAGGTCCAATCAGTTTGTTGACGATGGGCTTCAGTCTTTCGCACAGTACGCTCGATAGAACCTTATATGCAATATTAAGAAGGCTTATCCCACGGTAGTTGGCGCAGATCGTGGAATCACCTTTCTTATGGATTGGGCAGAGTACGCTGAGATTCCAATCACTTGGCATGCTTTCATCTGACCATATTCTGCATAGAAGCTCATGCATGTGTTTTTGAGCTCTTCGCCTCCGGTCTTAAACAACTCAGCAGGCAGACCATCTGCACCTGCAGCCTTATTGTTTTTCAGCCGAGCAATGGCTGTTAAGACCTCCTCATAGTCAGGCGGCGGTACTTCAACGCTGTCAGTGATTGGGGTTTCCGGAGTGGGTTCCGCAGTGGCGGGATTATTGCCGTCTTCGCCATTAAGCAGCTGCGAAAAGTGCTCCCTCCATAATCTCATTATGCCCTGGATATCTGTAACCAGATTTCCGTCTTCATCCTTGCAGGAAGAGGCCCCGGTCTTCAAACCAAGAGTCAGGCGTCTTATTCTTTCAAAGAATTTTCGGACCTCGTTCCTGTCCCGCAACATTTCGATATCATTGAACTCGCGTCTTTCTTCATCTCTTTTCTTGCGCCCGAAAAGACGTTTCTCCTCCCTCCTCAACTTTCTGTATCGCTCCTTAGCAGCTCGCGTTGCAACTGACTGCAGGGTGGCTCTGTAGACTGCGTTTTTTCTTCAGTAGCATCGCGACACTCTTGGTCGTACCACATATTTCTCCGTCGACGGTGGTAGCCTAGCACCTCTTCGGCAGCCGTACGCATAGAGCGGGAAATGTGCGTCCACTGCGCGCATATATCATCAAGTTGAGGGGTGCTTTGCGAAAGGAGAAGTGCAAGTTGGTTGGACAATGCACCATCACATCGAATAAAACAGTAGATTCGTACAGCTGGGCTCATTCTCCAGACTTGGCTCCACCTGACTACCACTTATTTTCATCAATGGGGCACGCACTCGCTGAGCAGCACTTCGATTCGTACGAAAATGTGGGAAAATGGCTCGATGACTGGTTTGACTCAAAAAACGATTTGCCAGAGAGATGGAAAAGATGTGTAGCTAGCAATGGCCATTACTTTGAAGATTGAATATATAACCATTTTTCTTAAATAAACGTGTATTCTGTTAAAAAAAAGTAACCGGTTTAATACTTGTACACCTAGGAAGCAATTCATACGGAACAATGGTATTCAACAATGGGGTACTTCTTCCAGTTCCAACATAGATAAGAATCAAAAACTTCTATCTAGAATACTATAAAACAAATGCGGGGCGCTTTAGTATTTAAAAATTGCCAACATTCATAAGGATCTTGGAGTTCATACAATAAAAGAAGATTTTGTGAAATTCTGCCAAAACTAAGTAAGTTATAATTTATGTGGGTGCACCACCCACGATTGGCGATTGAACTGTTACCTATTCAAACGATCATATTTCTTTTGTGCGTAATTATTTTTTATTGATTGAAATTACAAAAATGTGTGGAAATAATAACAATTTTAGAATCCATTCACTTTAGCTCGATGTGGCCACCCTTTGCCTTGACTATGGCCTAACGGCTAAAAAATGAGTTGCATGCTGCACGAATATGATCTGGCGGTATTTCGGCCCATTCCCGTACAATAGCTTTAGTCAGCGCAGCCATACTGGGAAATTATTTAGTCCTCACCATGCTCTCCAAAATGACCCAGATGGAATAGTCCATCGGATTTGCAGCCGAATTCGAAAGCCATTGTGTGGCCGAAATGAAGTGTGGAACATGATTTTTTAACCATTCTTGGTTCACACGAGCTTTATGAGTCTTGTTAAAATGTCTATGGTGTACGACCGAAATGTTTGCGTGCCCACGGCTTTAAAACAGGTTCCAAAACATTTTCCCGATAATAAGTCGCATTGAGCATTGATTTTGACACCAGGCTCGATGAAAACAATTGGACAGCGCCCACCGGCGGTCACAGCTGCCCATACCATGGAAAATTACTTCGGGTGCCCGTAGGCAAAAATTTTCGTTCAGTTAAGTAAACACGACCATTTTGAGAGTTTATGAACTGGTCAATAGGGAAATTTTTCTCATCAGAGAACACAATGTTTGGAAATTCGCCCTCCTTTGCTCTCTCGAGTCTAACTTTGTTTTGCTTTGGTGTAAGATCATGTGCCTTTTGGAATTTGTAAGGCTTTACCTTGAGCTCATTTTGGAATATGCGTCGGATGCTTCGCTGGGATATTTTCAGTTGTTTGGCCATTTGATTACCACTACGTCGCGGATTTCGTTCAAGTCGAGCCTTCACTTTCCGAACCATTTCAGGTGATGTTGCTGTCTTTTTTCGTCCACCACCATAGCGTTTGGCAATGCTACATGTATCATTACAACGATTTATGGTGCGATACACAAACATTTGATTCACTTTGAGATGCCTGAGCTCACGAACAATAGCTGGTTGTGATTTTCCACTCAAATATAACGGAATCACACTATTACGTTTGAATAGGCGAAAATGCTTGTGGTAGGTTGTAAGCAATATAAACAGCTATCATTGGTATGAATTTGACATAGTTGGCAATTTCGCGTTGTCTGATATACCGGTGTGAAGTTGGTAACTCTTCAATCGCCTAACCCTGTACATTTTTTGCAATTTCAGGTTAGGATGTCTCGAAGTGAAGCACTGTAAAATTATTCAACTCCGATTTTTGGTTACAGAAATAAATGTTGCCCAGTGTAGTCTACCAGTGAAGTCTTTTCTACATATTTCTTCCAGCCAACAAATATTATTTATGAGTACCACAAAATTTATTTACATATTTCGTTAATATGTAAACCAAGAAAACGAATGAATTTCATGATTCTAATGAAATGTTAAAGAAATACACGCATGCACAATTGAATACGCCCAAACCACCTCCACACACACTCAGCAGTACGGAGGCGGCGGCAGCAGCAGCAGCAGCAACAACAGCTGCTCATTGTCAATTCCAAGAGCGTTGTAGGCCTTTGTGGATTCTAGAGAATCCAAGAATGTTGCGGGCTGCTTTTTGCGCTGCTGCACGCTGTGTGTTTGGCTGTGATACGAGATTATTCCATTTATGGCAATTACGCTTACAACAACAACACACACACACACACACACACAAACACACTCAGTCACTCACTCACACACTCGGACACCCCGAAATAAAGAGTGTACGCTTTTCAGCTAAAATATCAGTTGAATTACAGCAGCAACAAGAAATTCTGGTACACATTGCTGTATGTTGGTGGCGGTAGCAGCAGGCAATTGTTATCATATCGCTAGTATCTGTGGCGCGTACTGCGGTTGTTAAGCGTAAGCGTTCTTGGTTAGTACGAGCAACTACTTACTTCTACTACTTATTTCTTTAGTTTTTCATCGCCATTTTGCTGCTATGAATGTTGCATGCAATACATTCAATTCACAAGTTTTTTCTTTAAACAGATTTTTGTTTTTTTTGGTTTGTTTGTTTCAAGTTTAGCGTTTAGGTTTTCAACTAACTAGTTGGGCTGGCTGGTTGGCTGGTTGGATGCGTTTTTGTTTTTTTCCTCTGATGCTATTTAACACGCGCATTTTCATAGTTTTGTTTCTACTTTGTTCTAAGCACCGCGCGCTTTTAATAAATTTTTATTATTTTCCGAAAGTAAGTATTTTTTTCATTTTCAACACAGCCAGCGATTTGAATCGCGCTGCATAGTGTACAAGTTGGCAGTGTGGCGACGACGCGACGGGAGGAGTGCGGGCAACTTTCTTCGCTCTCGTATATGAAAATTAGATTAGCATCTCATTACGTGTTTATATCCATACACTCGTTCATGATGATGATGATGATGATGATGATGATGATGAAGCTTTCTTAGCAGCGTCTCTATGGTACATACATAAGTATGAGCTGCGGTACTGTAGTGTATGTAATCTAAGGCTAGTGCGGCTAGAGGAAGCAGCAGCAACTGTGTTTTCATGTTGTACGCCTTGCGTGCAGCTACGAGAACGTTTAAAATGCCGCTCTTACAGTTTAAGCGAATTTTTCAAATTGATATTGTTTGTTGTTACTTTTGCTAAGAGCGATAAATTGCCTCTACTGAAGCTGGGCCAGCTGAAGTTTAAAGTAAGCATTTCTGGCGGTTAGTTTACTTTTTAGCTATTTTTTCTTAAAACTTTTTTTTTTTTTTTTTATTTATCGTTGTAATTAAGGTCAAAATCGCTCTAACGAGAATAATTGAATTAAATTTAAAATTACTTTTTACAGTTTAATGGAAAATTGAACTTGAGTGTTAAAGATTTCAATTCATTTAACCTAATTTTATTTTATATTCAATAATTTCTCACGCACCTGCAACAGGAATTTTGCTTCTCTTTACATTTGCCAATGTGAGATTCTTACTTAAATGAAATGCTCGTACACCCTCGGGAAAGTTCAAGTACTTGCTACATTCCACACCTACATAGACAGTTGCAGCCTTAAGAATTTCAAGAATCCAAATTCTTTTGTCTCGTACACTTGTCACCAGCATTTTCGAATTTATTTGGCGCCCAAAATACCATCAGAAAAAGAGAAATACACACACAAAAAAAAGAAAAAATAAATATGGTCCATACATAAATTCCACCTACAAAATATTTCCTCCTTCAGCTACTACTGCCCTTTTCAACGATCACAACATGCCACAAGCGTATAGAAATCTAATTTAGCGAAATAATCGATTTTATTTTGATATTGTTACAAACATTTTCTACATTTTCACATTTTTAAAATCGGATTTTTATGGTTTCAGAGACCTTGAGAAAATATTTCCCCCTAACAATACAAAGGCGAAATGCGTCACAATAGCAATTGTCTCGATGTCTGCTGTCATCATCAATAATTGCCGCAGGGTGCCATTGACAGTTACAGCCACAATTGCAATCGCTGCCACATTCACATTCACATTCACAGCCACCGCCACCGCCACCGCCACAGTCACCGTCACAGCCGCCGCAAAGTTCAAAGTTATAAGTAATTCGAAATCTCAGAAAATCCGCTGCAAAAATAAAATCGTTAGTTTGTTATTTGAAATGCTGCTGTTGCTGCTGTTGCTAAAAAAAAAAAAAAAAATTGTATAACTAAAATATTTCAAGCGATTTTCTATCAGTTTTTTATATACATATGTACAATACTTCATTGTGGGTTTGTGTCACCGTAGCCAAACCAAATACACATTTAATATTTGTTAAGTTACTGGTGGAAAATAACAATGAAAATGTCTACAAGCTGAAACAAATTAATTTGCTCTGGTAGTTGCTGTGGATATCCAAAAGGAATTCAACAATTGCTTTAGAATGACTGGGTTGGAAATGAAATGCAAAATGTTGTTGTAATATGAAATTACAAGTGCAATTCTATTAATTTGCAAATATTACAAAGGAAAGCCGCCCCCGGACCACACAAAAACAATTGCCGACTTTTACAAATTCTGATAAATAAAAGTGGAATGAGAATCAAGAAAGGCAAAAATGGTAGCAAATGGATATCAAATCCTTTGACAGAAAGGTGTTGCTGAACCCCTGTAAAGTATAACGGTACAAAGAAATATTTGATTTCGAAAAACGAAATTTAAAAAAAAAGAGCTAAGGAGGTATAAGTTACTGGGTGAAGCTAATCAAATTCATGTTAAAACTGTCGGTAACTGAGAAATATTACAACTTGGTTAATGGTTGATTACTTTTGGTTAAAGTGCAATGCAGCTATGTTCGTTCAAAGCAACAAAAGCAGGTAGTTAATACTTTCATAGAGCAAGAGCAAGTCTTGCCGGAGCTGAATTGCTTGATTATTAAGAGGGTGATGTGAAATCGCGACCTTAAAGGTCTAGCGTACACTCGATAGTAGCTTGGTTACAGGCAAGCCAATCCTGCTGAGGAATCTCACAAGTAGATGTGGCTTCATAGCATGTGGCCTTGAGCACTACTGAACACCACCCTACTTTCTGGGTTGTAGTACACCAAGGTATTTTCTCCTCCTGCGAGAGAGTACCTCGTAGTGTATTAGGAGGTGTTCTAGTGTTTCCCTATTACTTTGGCAAAACCTGCGCTTGCTGTCCTAACAAATGCCTAAGTTCTTCATGTGCTTCCCCAGTTTACAGTGTCCTAAGAGGAAATCTAATAACTATTTCGAGTTGGATTTTGTTAAGCTAAAGACAAGCTGAAGCTCTTTTGGGGTTGAATCAGTAGCTTTGATTGTCTAAACTTTGAAAAGTGTGCCCAGTAAGATGACATAATGTAAACTTTCTCTTTCTTCAGAGTGTTCTTAATGGTTTGTTTTTTCCCTATACCTATCATTGATTTTGGGCCAATGTAAATCTTGACCTGACCGCTGCATTCTTTGCTAGTTGCTAGGTGGTCCGCTATCTCTTTACTACAGATACCTGTGTTCCGAGGTATCCAGAATATGGTAACCTTTATTCTCTTGCCTAATGCATTCAGGAGCTCTGTGCATTCCCACACTAATTTTGAGTATATCTCAAAGGAATCAAGTTATTTTGAATAGCTCTTGAATCAAATGCTGCCTTGAAACAAGTAATATATCACATTTTTTACTAATGGTCATATTTTATATTTCCGTCCTATTCTTTCGTTTGAAATAGAAAAACTGACAGTTAAATTTTGTTTCAGCGAAAGGAGACCCATACAGACCCTAATAATGTAAAATTAACAATATTATTAAATTGTCCCCCTATTCTACTTAGTTTTTGACTTGCATTACTTTGCCATTGGGTAGTAAAACTTCCTGGGCCTAAATCAGATAGATATTAACTGCGTTTTATTCGCCACTCACTTTTAGTTATATATTTATAACTAGTAACGATAATTGTATGGGAAACAACAACAAAATCTGCAGAAATAACGAGTATAACTGCAGCTGTTATGGCCAGCTGGCATGTTTTTTAACGTTCCTGGTTTGTGAATGACAATACAATGAAGAAGAGATTTAGCAACTTTATCGTTTTATTCGCTCATTTTACTTAATAACTCGGCGAATAAAACGCAGCTATTGAAAAATTCTGCGTTGTATTTCGGTGCGATGAATCAAGTTTGCTCACAAAATTTGTACAATATATTTTGATATCTAAAATAAAACAGTTAAGTTTAAACATTAATTTTTCAGCCATATAAGAAGAAATATTGCCAAAATCGTTTGTCCGGGTTTTTCCTTGATTCAATAGTTGAAATTATGTAAAGAACAAAACCCAAAATTCTTTGATTTCAGCTAAGTAAATATTTGGATAACAGTAATACCGCGTAAATATTGATGTTTTAAATGTAATATGTGTTTGAAGAAAGGTTAGGTGAAAGTTAAGTGCGCAGAAAGATCTGAGACTAAATTGACCCATTATATGTATATGGTATTTTTAAACAGATTGCCTCTGATCCATCTTAAACCATTCAGCAGAATTGATTAACCTTATTTCGTTTGCTCTATGTCCTCTGGTAGTAGCTGGCTGATGGTTTTAATTTATTTGAGCATTCCCTCTCTCATTGTCCCTCCTTCTTCGTCCCACCTACCAATCTTCCTTCCAATTAACACAATGCTCTTCATTCACAGGGGTACACCCTGTGTGTTAACGGTATTATCAAAAAATTAAGTGCTATAACTCCAATCTCCAAGGTAATTGTAAGAATTCGAGCTTTTTTCCTCCCCAGACCCAGAGGGGTAAAGCTCTGAGATATTTTTATGTTAAGAAAGGTCCAAAAACTTCTGATTATCCTTTCTTGTCTTCCGGAATCCGTTCACTTTTTCCTTTGCTTTCTATTCTAAACTTGATTTCACGATTTCTATGGTTATATTTAGTGACACGAGTTCACTTGCCGAACCTACTGCTTTCCATCGAGTTCATCTACTTTGTCATTCCCCTCAATATCATTAGCCCGGGAACTCAGAAACTGAGATTAACTGCATTTTGATTGTGGTTTAAGATTTCTTGTGATAATGTTTTCCATAGCTTTATCAAGGCGAAGGTCTTTGCTTGAATTGACTTGGAGTAATCAGGTAGTTTGTAAGACGCCGGGCATGCGAGAAACCTAAAGTGCAGACAGTTTAGTTGGGTGGGCTTTGCGTCAGTACATGAATTAAGCAAAGAGGTGTACCAGAGACCCTCACCTTAGAATCTACATCTCTGAGACATAAGGGAGTACACATTGACCTAGTTCCGGTGTCCATGGAAATTATTAATTAGCTTCTAAGTTCCTTAAGAAACAGAAGAAAGAGTAACATTTTATATATGTATATTATTTTTTTGATAATTTAAAAAAACATGATCCTAAAGGGTGATTTTTTTGCTACTTTATTTTTGACGTTTATATTTCTGACAGTTTACGCATGATTCTTGACATATGTCAAAGTAAAAAATGCTCATTTTGGTTTGCCATTTCATCATGAATAGACTTACCCCTGAACAACTTTTGCAAATTATTGAAATTTATTATCAAAATTCGTGCTCTTGTGACCAAATTTCGCACCAGTTTCACTTTATTGGACATCAATACTCCCAATCGTATCCATAGAGTGCGTACCGAAGAGAATATTGCTGCTGTAGCCGCTGTATCCGCCAGTGTTGGAGAAGATCGCGATATGTCCATCCGGTGCCGATCGCAGCAATTGCGTTTGTGTTATTCGACCACCTGGAAGATTTTACGCAAAGATCTCAGATTAATGCCATACAAAATACAGCTAGTGCAATAACTGAAGCCAGGCGACCTACCACTACGTTGAATTTTCGGTGAATGGGCGTTAGAAAAGTTGGATGAGGATCCGTTTTTTTATCGCAAAATTGAATTCAGCGACGAGGCTCATTTTTAGCTCAATGGATACGTGAGTAAGCAGAATTGCCGTATTTGAAGTGAAGACCAGACCAGTCAGAGGCAATTTAGCAGGTACCAATGTTTCCCGAATAATGCACTGTTTGGTGCGGTTGATGGGCAGCATTATGCGGCATCATTGGGCCGTACTTCTTCAAAGACGATGAAGGCCGCAACGTTACTGTTAACGGAGAAATGGAGAAAGGTACCGTTCGATGACAACAGACTTTTTTTTTTTTCCGAAAATGCGAGAATTGTGGTTCCAACAGGATGGTGCCACATGCCACTCTGCACGCGAAACCATGCATCAATTGAGAGGCGAATTTGGTGAGCAGTTAATCTCACGTTTTGGTGTGGTCAATTGGCCACCAAGAACCAAGATCGTGTGATTTGACCCCGTTAGACTATTTTTTGTGGGGCTATGTTAAGTCTCTTGTCTTTTATATAGGGACAAGCCAAACACGATTGCTGCTTTGGAAGCCAACATCGATCGCGTCATTGCGTCATTGGTGAGATTCCGGAAATGTGTGTAAAAGTGTGCCAAAATTGGACTTTCAGAATGGACCACTTGAAGTGTAGCCGCGGGCAACATTGAAGTGAAATTTGCAATCTTTAAAAAGTAAATGGCTGGAATTGATTTATCAATCCAAATAAAAATATCACTTTTGTAAAAAATCTGTGTTTTTTTTTTTTGAATTTTCAAAAACCAAGCTCTTATAAAAACATTTATAAGAAGATTTCATTTTCTGAATTGAAATCTAATTTATTTTTAAAAAACTTGAATATAACTTTCTTGAATTCTATTTAAGTAACATACTTGAAGATAATTCTTCCTTCTTCTTGTTGTTTCATGTCACTTTCTCTTTCCAACGGCAATAATTTATTTTAATTTATAATAATTTTGCAATTCATTTAACAAGTTGCATTGTAATTTGCATCTCTGATGCAAATTGAAAATAGCAGTTAAGAATATGGCAACAATATATATTTGTAAAAAAGTATCAATGCAACAAGTTGCAGTTTGGTTAAATCTGCTTTATTTTACACATGCATACTTACACACATACAGGTCCGAGTATCTATCTACACATGTGTGTGTGTGTGTGTGTGTGTGCTTTCATTTTACAAATGCATATGTATCTTTCTTTATGTTATTGATCGCAATTGCTGACAGCCAGCGGCGTTGTTGGTTTTAAAGCATTTCGACAATAATTTATTTTATGCTTGTTGTGTGATGCGTTCTTAAAGATACAAAATTTCAATGTTCTTGTTACTTTTGTTTTTGTTGTTGTTGTTGTTTTATTTAGGTAACTTTTATTTATTTATTTTTCTTTAAACAGATCTTCATGCACCTATACTCGTACATACTATGTATGTATGTGTATATATTCCCAAAAAAAAAAAACGTAAAAAGAGTTTATTTGAAGTGATTTGTGTGCTGAGTGCGCAGTTTTTTTTTTCTCCTTTTTTTTTGGATTTTGGTTCGAAATTTTTGACCCAAAATAAATTTATGATCACAATTTGTGTGCGTAATATTTTTCATTTATTTGATTTCTACAGAAACACAGCACATGGAGCATCGAGAGAGTTTTGGAGAGGGTGAAGGGAGAATGAATGCGCAGCATCAGCAGATTTAAATGTGAATTGAGTTTATATAGTAGTTTAATTTATATTCGGCATTTTTTTGTTTGTTTGTAATTTATTTGATTTGAGGTTCTTGTTAATTGTGCTGGTGGCTGGTGCAGATGCTTCAAAGAAAAAAAAAAAGCCAAGAAAGAAGAAGAAAACTTGTTGCAGTCCATGAGATCGTAATGATCTTTCGATTTTTTTTGTGATATTACTAGCAATTTGATGTAAGTAGCAGTGGTAGCAGGTTACTATTTTGAGTTTTGTTTGACGTATGTATTTCGGAGGAATTTCGAATTTAAGTGCGAGAAGTTTACTTTACATGCCGTAGCATGTAATCCTCGCACTGATCGTGCTTATATTGCTAGATTCCATTTTCAGATATTTGTTTCAACTAAGCATTTGCGATTTTGAGATTAGATTTGAAATTAATTTTCTAATTGTTTCTTTAGTTCTTTGTTAGTTATAATGTGGAGTTCATGATAATATCAGCTTATAAATCATAAGCTCTAGTTTTCTATTCCTTTTCATTAGCTCTAGTCATAGTGCTATCTAATTTCAATCAATACCAGCTAAGTCAAAGTCTCACATATACAAACAGCACATATCTCATATCACATATAAATACAGCTGCGGATCCGGTAGAGGCTAAGAAGGTTGCAGCGTCCCCCCAAATTAGAAATTATTCCACAGCGCAACTGTTTGAATATAAAAAATGCAACGCCAGTTAAAAAAAGGCCCTGTTTTGATGTATTTTGGTCTCGATCTTACTCTCAAAATTTGACTGACTTTTGGTATTTTTTTGTCTGCGTTTTTGTCTTCTCTAGTTTAATTTTGTTTAGAATTTCTCACTGTTTTCTTTTTTGTCTGAATTTGAAGTTGAATTACAAACAGAATTTTAGGTCTTAGTTTAATCTACTTTTGATTTGAGTTTCGAATTGATTTTAGATCTGAATTTTGGTATAAATTTTGTGTCTTTTTGGGCTGAGCTTTGGTTTGAAATTTGATCAGATTTTTTGAGTGATTTGTAGAATGAATTTGTAACTGAAGTTTAGTCTAGATTCTTATATACAATAATTTGGTCTGTTTTTGAACTGATTTGTAAACTACCAATATTTTCCATCTGAATTGTATTCTAAGTTTGGTCCCCTTCGATTTCAGTTTTGAGCAGTTTAAGGAACTGTTTTTTAGCCTTAATTTTTATATGAATTTTTGCCAGAATTTTGTTTAGATTTTGGACCGGTTTTTGGTGTGGGTTTCAAGCTGAATTCTGTCTGGACTTGGTCTATTTTTGGTCCGAGTTTTGAATTGATTTTTGATTAAAATTTTTGTGTAAAATTGGCTCCCATATGGTCTGAGTTTTAGTCCGAAATGTGACCATATATTTGGTTTCAATTTGGTACTGCATTTTGGTCTGGATTTTGTTATAAAATTAGCCAACTTTTGATCTGAGTTTTCAATTCATTTTTCATCTAAATTTTTGTCTAGACTTGGTCTCCTTTTGGTTTGAAATTTAGTCAGATTTTTTAACCGAAACAGGATCTGGTCTGAATTATGGTATAAATTTTGTCTTCATCTGACTTTTAAATTTATTTTATATTTTAACTTTGGTCTAAGTTTGCTCTCCCTTGATGTGAATTTTCATGGACTAAATTTTGGCATTCATTTTGGTCCGAGTTTAGTCTCCCCTTGGTCGGAGTTTTGGTCTTAATTTTGTCAGATTTTTGGTTTTGATTTTAAACTAAATTTTGTTTTGGTTCTAATCAGTTTTTGTGGACTGGTATCCGGTTTGAATTTGACACTAAAATCTGGCCTAAATTTGGTATAACTTTTGATTGCATTTCAGGTCTGAGTTATGGTCTGAAGTTTGATCTGATTTTTT
The DNA here is from genome assembly GCA_958295655.1 of Palloptera scutellata. Taxonomy (NCBI): domain Eukaryota; kingdom Metazoa; phylum Arthropoda; class Insecta; order Diptera; family Pallopteridae; genus Palloptera; species Palloptera scutellata. The sequence continues at coordinate 55,892,426 of OY282449.1, forward strand.
ATCTAAGCTTTTGGAATACTTTTTGGTTTAACTATAAAATTAAGCAAAATCAGCCTACTCCAAAGTTAAGCCCCGTTCCGCCACTGCTCGCAGATACATGCTTCCATTCAACATAAAAGAGATTGTCAGACAAAGCACATCATATATAAAGGATATGCCCTATACTTGTTTGCAAACATGTGACAATAAAGCAAACAATTAGACAACAAGGATTAAAATGAAACTTACACACACTCATACAAAGAGAATAGACAATTTCCACGCAATGCACACATTAATACACACACACACACACACACACACACACACACACACACACACACACACACACACACACACACACACACACACACACACACACACACACACACACACACACACACACACACACACACACACACACACACACACACACACACACACACCACACTGACAAAACACCCGGATATTGATTGCATTCAGCGAGGATCAACAAGAAAACATTTGTGGTGACTCGGGATTATGATTGTCAAAAGCCATAAAGAAGACCAAGAAGGATATGTGAAAGTATCTCGACTCAAATGAGAAAAAGAGGAAAAATGAAAAAAGTTTATTGCTTTTGCTTAACAATAGTGTGGAAACTCCTTTCAATAAAATAATTTGACAATAAAAGTGGCAGTTGGTGGTGAAAATCATTGTCCCAACAAAACCGCTGCTGGAATGAATCCTTACAAATATCCGCTTGCCACTATGATCAGCGCTTAAGCGTTTATTGAGAAAATATGCTGTCATTGTTCAATTTTGTAATTTTATTTTGGATGTTATTACCAATTAAGATTTATGACTTTTAATTGTATAGAAAAATTTAAAAATCAAATAGCCAAAGGACTCACATCCAGCAGCAATCAGAGAGACTGAAAAAACAAATGTTTTCTCATATTAAAATTGAAAATATTTGTGTTTTCTCCCATAACTATAGCTAGCTACTTTATCTATTTAATCATCATTTTCACTGAAATGAAACACCATTTTTAAGTTTCATCAGAAAAATTAAGAGCTACTCATGCTCATCACCATTTCATAATTTCCTCGCTACTTGTATATAGGTATCTTGAATTTTTCCCTTTTATGTTTAGGAGAAATTTATGATTATGCGATGAAAATTTGATACCAGAAAAATGAAAAACGAAAAACGCTTAAATTTATATCTTTAAACTACGTGCGCGTATAAACGAAGAGGTGTTGCCCATATGATGCATGTGATCCTCCTCCTTTCTTTCCTTGTATGTACTTTGACTTTACGCACTGATCATCATTAGCAGCGGCCGCTATAGCTGTGGCCAAAGTAGCAGCAGTTACAGCCACACTGAAAATAGCAGCCTCATCTTTAGCTTCAATGATACACAGCAGCGCGATCGCATCAGTTTCAAAGGACACGCTTTGTTTCTTGCCTTGTTGCCGAAATTTATGGTAACGCCTCTGGCGACACTGAAACGAAACGAAACGAAACAAAGTGAAGTGATCCTATATTTCTGCTGCTTTTTCTTCTACATCTTTGTATTTGTGAGGTGGCATTTATCGCTGCTGTTGTTGTTTTATTCTTTATTTTACTGATTGTGTGTATCCTTTATTTTTGTGGGTATTGTTTATGAGCATTATCCTGCGGCGTTTTTTTCTTTGCTTTTCTGAATAAATAAATATTTGTGCATTTTGTGCAGGCATTACGTCGAGTATTTTTGAGAAATGACTTGCATGAATGTTTTTTAGTTTTTTGGTAAATTTTGACAAAGTGTTGAGAAAGGTTTTTATAATTTTTGTAAGGTCATTAATTTAAATTTTTGATTTCAAATGTCAGCATCGTGTTGTTTTACTCTGCCGAATGGGAGATATAAATGTCCAGGATGTGTGCACATAGGCCGTTTCCTTCATTGAGTTGATATTTCTGTGGTGTATAGTGAAAGGATTTTACTCTGACTCAATGTAAACCTCCGGCAATGAGTTGTCCATAAAAAGCATAGCGTGAGGTATTTTTTAGTTGATAAAGGGTGAGTTTTTGCTACTTGATTTTTGATGTTTATATTTCTGACAGTTTACGCGTGATTTTTGACATATGTCAAAGTAGAAAATGCTCAGTTTGGTTTGCCATTTCATCATGAGCAACGTTTGCAAATTATTGAAATTTATTATCAAAATTCGTGCTCTGTGAAAAATGTGTTTCGCAAGCTACGTCCACTTTATGGCTACGTCATAATCGACCCACAGAGCAGGCTATTTAGCTCATTGTGACCAAATTTGGCACCAGTTTCACTTTATTGGACATCAATCCACAAAATCGATTCCATAGAGTGCGTACCGAAGAGAATATTGCTGTTGTAGCCGCTGTATCCGCCAGTGTTGAAGAAGATCGCGATATGTTCATCCGGCGCCTATCGCAGCAATGGGTTTGTGTTATTCAACCACCTGGAAGATTTTACGCAAAGATCTCGGATTTGTGCTATACAAAATACAACTGGTGCAAGAACTGAAGCCAGGCGACCTACTACAACGTCGAATTTTCGGTGAATGAGCGTTAGAAAAGCTGGATGAGGATCCGTTTTTTATCGCAAAATTGTCTTCAGCGACGAGGATCAATGGATACGTAAATAAGCAGAATTGCCGTATTTGAAGTGAAGACCAGACCAGCCAGAGGCAATTAGAAGCTGCCAATGCATGCCGAAAAATGCACTGTTTGGTGCGGTTGATGGGCAGCATTATGCGGCATCATTGGGCCGTACTTCTTCAAGGACGATGAAGGCCGCAACGTTACTGTTAATGGAGAAATGGAGAAAGGTACCGTTCGATAATAACGGACTTTTTTTGTTGTTATATATGCAAGAATTGGACTCGGCCGACATGTGGTTCCAACACGACGGTGTCACATGCCACACTGAAAGCGAAACCATGCATCAATTGAGAGGCGAATTTGGTGAGCAGTTAATCTCACGTTTTGGTGTGGTCAATTTTTTTTTCCGAAAATGCAAGAATTGTGGTTCCAACAGGATGGTGCCACATGCCACTCTGCACGCGAAACCATGCATCAATTGAGAGGCGAATTTGGTGAGCAGTTAATCTCACGTTTTGGTGTGGTCAATTGGCCACCAAGAACCAAGATCGTATAATTTGACCCCGTTAGACTATTTTTTGTGGGGCTATGTTAAGTCTCTTGTCTTTTATATAGGGACAAGCCAAACACGATTGCTGCTTTGGAAGCCAACATCGATCGCGTCATTGCGTCATTGGTGAGATTCCGGCCGAAATGTGTGAAAAAGTGTACCAAAATTGGACCTTCAGAACGGCCCACGTAGTCGCGGGCAACATTTAAGTGAAATTATCTTTAAAAAGTAAATGGCAGAAATTAATTGTTCAATCCAAATAAAAATTTCATTGCCTTTTGTAAAATTTCTGTGTTTTATTTAATTTCCAAAAATCAATCTCTTTATTAAGTCTTTTGAAACGACTGAGACATAAATATCTGTAAGGGGAAAATATTAAATATCTATGTACATATTTCGAGTAGTTACGTTGTAAAATAAAATTTAACAATATATTTTAGAATTATGATTTCTTGAAAGGTTCTTTTCTACTGCTGAAGTTCCTCGAAAATTTAACCGAGTACTGTAACAAATTGGGTAATTTTTTCAGCGCAACATGACTATATAGGCTCTAGCTATTCAGAAACATTGGCTATGGCTGATAGGTACAGAGAAAACAATTGAGACAAATTTTGCATGCTCAGTGAGTATTGCTCACCAATTACCAACCGATCAATATTGATTTGTAAACAACTGTCATTCATGTTCCTTGAAAAAAAAACCATTAACTCTTTGAAGATTGATAGAAAAAGGCATAATATGAATGATTCATCCAATACATAATGATCTCCAATCAGTCTGCTAGTGGGGCAGAGTTACATTCAACGCGCGTAAGACCTTATTTTGGTGGTTATCTCATAAACAAGTTTCCCAGCCTCCGGAATCAGCACTTCTTGATATTATAGGCATGCCCATCCAATATTTCATTTAAAAAATAATTACATTTTCGACGTGTCGAAAGAAGCAGTCAAGTGGCTCGGCTTCATGAAGTGGTGTACGGAGTAGACTGATCTCCGTATGATATACCTGTTGCAAAATGGAGTACAGGTCACTTGAAAAGTTTCTAGTCTATATATGAAAACACAGTAAAAGATGAAATACACTTAGCCCAGCGCTCCTCCATTAAATCTATCCCATCATTAAAGTACGATTCGGGAAGGTCTGCAAAATATGCCTCTACGGCTGCTATAGCTTCTTCATTCGACGAAAACTGTTTTTCACGAAGAAACTGTTTTAGATTTCGGAACAGGTAGTAGTCGCTGGGAGCCAAATCTGGTACATACGATGGTTGATCAAGCAATTCGTACTTTAATCCCTTGAATTTAGCCATTGTGAAAAAACTTGTGTGACGACGGGCGTTGTCTTGATGAAAAATTATTTTTTTCTTCTTTAAACCCGGTCTTTTTTTTTCGCGAATTACTGCATCCAGTTTATCCAATTAACTGCTCTCTAGTACCATCTATCCATTCCATTCCATTCATGTACAAATTTAACACGCACAACATGAGTGAATGCGAAAAGCTCGGCCTAGGCCCTCCATGGGTTGTTGTGCCATTAAAAGTAAGTAAAGTAAGTACCATCTATGTGTCAGGCTAGAAACTTTACATAACACCAACAAATGAATTACCCAATGATGGCATTCCGATTATTCGATGTTGATGTTGATGAACTGGAGCTTCTGGACCGTTTGCAATATCGATGAATCAAGCTTATAGGAAACAATAGGCTCTCTTGCTCTATGGACTCCTTGGAACATCGTAGAAACTTAGCTTGCGAGACTCTATTCTTCTACTGTTATTTTCATGGTAGGTGTTGTCCTGAGATGAGCAGTTTATTGCCGCAGTTTAGGATAACGTAGTTTAGTGTGATCATATGAACTAAACGAACCGCAAGCGGAAGTCAAGCACGATGCTCCAACGGACTATGACAGAGATAGAGCACTTATCTGCCATATATGAGGGATATGGAATAAGCTCCGTGCAATTATTTTTCCTGATTCCTAATGACCTTTCCAAATTTAAAACAAATTTATAAAACTAAGACTTCAACGCAGTTGCTTTTATCAATTCCACAATATTGACAATAACATTTTCTGTCAATTGCCCTCAACAAGCTCAATATACAGCAGCTGCCATTGGTTTGAGGTATTCATATAGTAAATTTTTAAGGGGTGTAGAAATATTTTGTCGAACAAAAAATGAAATTTCTTTTTCTTTCTTTGTCCTTTACAATTTTTGTGTTCAAATTTTGTTTCATGTTGCGAAATTCCAAAAAAAAAAAAAAGAAAAAGAAACAAATTCTTTGAATATTGTCAATTTTTTGGTATAAATTTTGGGCGTATTTAACATATTCACATGATTTACTCTTCATCCTTTACTGCAAACCTGTGGGCAGTAGAAATTCCTCTAGAAATTTTTGGGTGTTTACTGCATTATTCATGCCAATCCTTTTCATTAACACATTCGTCATAAACGAATTTTGTAAGAATACATTTTGTAACTGAAAACATCTTCTACTTCATGAAGCAAGATTCTTTTCTCTGCTTAATCCTTCTCTTCCTTTCAATGCTTGTTTTCTTATTTCGCATATGCCAGATGCAAATTTAGAATTCACTTAAGCATGGGCGTCTATTTCATGTTGCGTTTTCTAGTTAATCTTATCCTTTCCTTTCCCTTCATTCAAAATCCTACCTCTCAGCATATCAATATTTTTCAGGATTTACACATTAAATACTAAAACATACATTTTTCATTCCTTTTCAATTTTTGCATGCTGCTAATCTGTTACAATCACTCAGGAGCTGTTGTCAAGAGCCTGAAGCGTGAAATCAATTTTATATATGTACTTTAAAAAGTTAATAGTTTGGCATTTTCTTACATTGGAAAACGTCTTATGGCAATATTTACTTAAAATACTTAAAATAATGCAACATTTGCTCATTTCCGTTGCAATCGTAGGTACCATATTCAATTAATTTAAGAACTTGTTAATATGAACATTAAGAAGATTTATTTATGAATATATGAGCTGACAGACACACCTCTACTTCCTTCCTTCCTATTCCTATTCCTATTCCTATTCCCGTTTCTGTTCCTGTCGCTGTTCTATTAAGTTATTGTGTCATTTCTCGAATACATGAATGCATATACCTATGTAGTATAAATTTATAGTGGTGCCTTATTATCTAGTAAGTATAATTCCAAAGCCTAACCAACCAGCCCAGCCAGGGGAGAGCAAGTCAACTTTTGTTAATGGTTCTCAACACAAAATTTACAAGCGTAATTCCAAGCGCTTACAATGCGCGGTGTTTTTTTTGCTCGTTGCATTGTTGTTTTGTCATTAATTTTACCTAAAAGGAGTACGGAGTGTCTCCGATGGTCGCTGTGTGTCTTTGCCACGAACAATTCACATAAATTAGAATTGTTGTTGTTTAAATATGGAAAAATATCTAAAGTAACTAGTCAACTACTCTGCTGCTTACTCTCCATACGATGTGTGTGCACCGTCGTTTTGATCCACCCCATAGTTATGTATGGTATTTTGACTTTTATTAAGGATACTATTTTCGTTGTTGTATGTAGTTTTGTTACTATTTTGTTCATTGTTTATTTTTGTATATGATTTTTATTTAATTCTCTTCGTTGCATTTATTATGTGCGAGTAGTTTGTGGTATTTATTTTGTGGTTGAGTGAGAATTTGGCTTTTCATATGTAGTAATAATAATGAAAATTTTAATAAAAATTCTTTGACCACCGTTTATTGATCGGTCGAAAATGTGATACTCTGGATGCTTGTGGTCAGTTTTGTGTTAGAATTTAGCTGGGGTTAAATTTTTATTTCACGTTAATTTCTGAAATGAAAAATTGCGCTTCTTCCAGAGACCGACATTTGTGGTGTTTTGCTAACACAGACAGACGGAACGGAACGGAACGGTCAGAGTGTATGGGTGGATAACAGCTGTTAAGGACATATTTCTTTTTAGTCGCTTACAAGTTAATGCACTTAACACTTTTAAAGATCTTTGTTTGTTTGTAAATATTTACATTGATTTAATTACTGGCGAGAAGAGTGTGCTGCGAAAACCAAAAATTTATGAAGTGTAGTAGATACTTCAACCCTTTTAATTGTATCAACATTAGGGTGGATTGAAATTGTAACTCCCCACTTAACAGCACCTTTTGAGTAAAGCGGGTAAATATGGTAGAAGATGCCTGAGATTTTTTTTCAATATTCCCTCCGCATTTTAATTTTTATGAAATTGTTAAGAACTTTTACTCTGGAGCCGCCTCAGGAATAATTTTATGACAAAATCTAAGCTCAAAAATGGATCCATTGGCTTAAGAAACCGTGGTGTACGAAATTTCAACCATATAAGGGTCTCCAGCAGTGGCGTAGCTAGGGGGGAGGCGGTCCGCCCCGGGTGTCACCATTTTTGGGGTGACACCCGCAATGTTCAATAAGCGGAAAAAATATTGTAATTACCTGAGTAGGTGTGAACGTCTAAAATTATAGTTTCATTTGTTTTCATTTGTTTTTTGCACGATGTGTTGAAGGGAGTGGAATCTACACAAAAATAGTTGCAAACTCCAGGACTAACCGTCGATAAAGTAATAGCAAAATCGAATGCCCTAATTTTCTTTTTACAAGAAAAGCGTGATTGTTTAGTGGAAGGTGCCTTGGAGAAGGCTAGTAATATTTACACAAAGCTCGGAATAAGCACAAGAAAAGAATGCCGGGTGAAACGGAACGAGATATTGGTTTAACTGCTAAAGAAGAAAACAAGAGGACGTTGCATTATCGATCGTTTCTCGACAGAATTAAAGTCTCGCACCATGGCATTCAATGATATAGCCGATATCTTTCAAATTGTGAAAACAAATGACTTGCTGTTTTGAACGAATGAAGAACTGAATATCAATGCAAAAAAGTTGGAGTCGCACTAAGATGAAGTTGTAGAAGAAGAACTTAAAGTAGAAGTACAAACACTTCGTAGACAAATTAAGGCAGCAAACATTGAATTTAAAGTCGCAAGTAAATGGACTACGCTTGATATGCTAACTTTTATTGTAGAATGGGACTTTATAGAGTCTGTTTCAAACATATCTTTAGCTCTTCAATTGTTCTTATCTTCCAAGATCTTTAAAAAGAACATGCTGTAAATAAAAATTTCCCTTATTGGTCTCATACTCGAAGAGGTTTTAACTATTTTGTGACTTAAATTAAGTACTTATTAATTTAAGTTCATTCATCTTTATGAATTCCTGTATTATCTACTTACTTTTAAATAAAAAATAATCGTACATTATAGGGTGACACCATTTAGGTCCGCCCGGGTGTCCCCCGACCTGGCTACACCACTGGTCTCCAGAACAAGAGAAAATTAAACTTCTCTCAAATATTTATAGGTCATGATGCAGTCCAGAAATATGTATGTTCTTTAGCTTAGAAAAATCTATTAAAAAAGAATAAAAAAAAAAAACGTTCTGTCCATAGATGGACTTCCATTAAAGGGACCTCACATATTGCGAAAATATACTGCTTCTTTCTTCTTTTATTGTTTTCTTTTTTGATACATTCAACACACAGGGTGTACTCCTATGAATGTAGAGCATTGTGTTGATTGGAAGGAAGACTGATAGGTTGGAGGAAGCATGGAGGGCCTAGGCTGAGCTTTTCGGATCATGACAATATCCCATAGATTTTGATACGCTGATTGCAAATCCGAAGGCGAAGTTTTCCTCAGACGTATAATTTTTGATAAAAATCACGTATTTTGTCAATTTTATGTTATTCTTCGAGAATGTTAATGCTTATTCGATTTTCAATTTGGGAACATAAGGTTAAACTCGAACCCTAACAAATCATATTTTGAAATCAAAATTGAAAAAAATCGATTGCCTTTGTTACCGAAAGTTAGTAAACATTTTATTAAAGAAAGCAAAAATAAAAGTGCTTTTAAGTGTTAAATTACAAATGTCCGTGGTCGCTGTGGCGTAGAGGTAATCCGTTGGACTGCTACGCAGAGTGTCCGGGGTTTGAATCTCGGCACAGGCAAAATCAATCAGTAGTGGCAAAATTTTATACACGGCACCAACTCTTGGCAGACAATGGCAAACCTACAAGAGTAAAAATTGCCTATGAAAAGCTTTTCACCTCGCCTTTCGGATTCGGCATTGAACTGTAGGTCCCTTCCATTCATGTACAAATATAACACGAACAAAATGAGTGGATGCGAAAAGCTCGGCCTAGGCCCTCCAAGGGCTGTTGTGCCGTTAAAAGTAATGTCCTCTGTGTTCTGAGCATTAAAATCTTAAAAGTTTCCCTTAGAAATTTGAACTTCTCTGCCATGTGGTTTAAATTAGCTTTTGAAATAATCAAACTTAAAACTTTCAATGTTTTAATTACGAGAAACTAAAAAAATTCCTCAAATTCAATTTGTACTGTTTTGGTTTTTAAATCCTGTGGTGCTGAAGGCCACTTACGAGCATGGAAAGTTTTCTGTCAGAGATTTATACTCCTGTAATATTTATTAAGTACAATGTACATACTTAGTTCTTGGCATACCAAACTCTTTTTGAGGTTAAATATGAATGTATTGCCTTGTTGGCCAGAGAGGCCCATTGTAATACCATATGGAGAGAGCTAATCCCTAATATTTATATTTCAGTCTATATAAACTATTGCGTGCTTTTAGAAATCAACTCACTTAAATTTCAGTCAAGCCTATCGAAAACAAAGTTGCTTAGAAGTTTTTTCCGTACATGAATAAGAGCTAGGTAGGTTGTGTAGAAGATGATTTTCGATTTCTGTCCTTCCTCTTTATCACAGCTTCTGAGTTGGAAGACCCAGTCTTTTTGCATGTTTCTTAATGGGACAATATTCCGAACCAAGACTCTATACTAATGAATTGTTTCTTAGTAGTGAGTCTTTCGTTCACTAATTACCTGGTTCTGGTCCAATAAATCCAGTTATTTTGCAGACTCTAATTTATTTTGTTCCGGAAAAACTTGGAAGCCCATATCTATAATTCAGTATCAATGAACTCATCTGGAATATACAATAATTGATTTTAAAATTGTGATTCTGATAAGTTTTAATGCTTATGATTATTTAAATGTCACATTCATATTCACAGCAAAAAATGGAGAGCTTTATAAATGGAATTTGTATTGAGATTATAGATGTAATTGTTTTATAGCTAAGTAATTGGTTCTATTATTACTTATCAGTCCATCGCACTACCAACTACACCACGGCGACCACCCTTTTGTTGTGTCAGCATGTCTTAATTCAAACTGTTCGATAATAAATTAAATATTAATTCGTCCAACACAATGCAGCATTACTTGTTACATAGATTATTGCCCCACCGAGAAGACAGTTATAAAAAAACAGTTATGAAAAAAGAAGAAAAGTTGTAAGACTTACACGCTCTTATTTTTTTACAGAATGAAGTATTGTTGTGGAGAAGAGATGGGCAAGGAGCTTCTCTTTCTCAAATGGCATGCCATTAAAACCAAGGAGTTGCCCCACCTTTTGAAGAGTTTTTTGTCTGCCAAATCCAAAAAAAAAAAAATTCTCGATATAAAATTAATTCGATTCGGTGAGAATATACATATGTATAAGTAGTGTGCTAGTGTGCTTGAGGCAGCCTGAGCTATTCTAGGAGATCCGCTAATTTACTTATCTGATGGAAATTTTATTTTGCAGATGTGCTTTTGTCAGCATGCGATTGAAATCATTGACTTTAAAGCTTTTCAATATTAAGTAATTCAAAGTGCTGTAGAGCTTTCGACAGATAGCGCCACGCTTAAAAGCTCATAAATTAGCTATTTAAAAAATTTGTGTAAAAGTTCAATATACTGAAGTGGTCGGTGTAGCGTAGCGGTAGTGCGTTGGGCTGTTGCGCAGAGTGTCTAGGGTTCGAATCTCGGCACAAGAAAAAAAAAACAACAACGACAACAACAATTCTACACGGCACCACCTATGGGCAGGCAATGGCAAACCTACAAGAGTAAACATTGCCTATGAAAAGCTTTTCACTTCGCCGTTCGGATTCGACATTAAACTGTAGGTCCCTTCCATTCATGTACAAATATAACACGCACAAAATGAGTGGATGCGAAAAGCTCGGCCTTTGGCGCTACATGCGATCATAAGTAGTCGACACTGATAAGCTGAAGTTCATTGTGGTAAAGGCAATAACACTTGCCACACTGGCTTTCTATCTCTTTTTCGGTCTCCTGTGCGAAGTAACTATCTAAAACTATCACAAAAAAATGCCTTTTAATTCATTAGCCAAACTAGAATAAAAGATTTACTGGTATAATTCAGTTCGACACAATTTGTTATACGAGTATACTTATGAAGGTGGATATAAAGCCTGGCTTATCCAATATTTTTTAGTTTTTCTCTTCGGTTTTAATGATACAAAAGCCTAGGCAGAGCTTTGGAATGGAAGGGACTTACAGTTTCATACCAAATCCGAGTATATAGTTTTTACTCTTGAAGGTTTGCCATTTTCCAGCCAAGAGGTGGTGTACACGGCTGTGCTGAGTCTCGAATCTGGAACCCTGTTGTGTAATGGTTTGGCTATCAACTATCAACTACCATGGCGACAAACGCTAGAAAGCTTTACCCAGATGGTGGCACATATAAAAGCTCATAAAAATCCATATGGTAATATATAAATTAATTTTTTTAATTAATATTTACATATTTTGTACATATTTTTTCGCAGCTTCATGCCACGCAAGGTTAATTTAGAAAAATATTGCTTGGTACACATAAATATTGGGTCATGTAAGAAGTATCGGCGTTTGGTATCCACAAATATGTCATGTGGTTGATGTTTAGTGCCTCCGCTATCTCCGGATAGCTTGCGTGTCGATCTTGCTCCACCAGTTGCTTTTTCATTGATTTTCAGTGCTTCTTTCAGTGCATTTTTGATATCGAAAATTCCTCAACGGAATCGTTCAAACCACTCTTGGTCCGGCTTTCACTCACAGCAACCTCACCGTAAACCGCTCACATTTTTCGGTATGTTTTTGCACGGGTCTACCCTTTCTAAAGTATTAAAGCACCACATAGCTTATTTCTTCATTTTCAAATCACTGTAACTTTTTACATTAGCGACGAATTACAGACCTGTCTTCAAACAAAAAGTAGCTTAAATTGCTGTCTTTCGAACTAGTGTTTGTTTGACATAATCGGATTAGTGTTGCCAGATTTGTAAGTACCTACTCCAAAAAACCGCTGATACTTTTTATATGAACTTCTACTTGATCTAATCTGATCTTATGAGACTAACTTTTACACAATGTGTAATTTTAATACAAAAAAATTTAATTTATATAAAAATAAACTAATGCTTTTTTGTTTTGCTTTTAGTTAAAACGAAACTAACGAATTTCATCTAAATAAAAAAAAAATTAATTTATGTAAAAATAAATTATTAGCAAAACAAAAAAAATTTTCATTATAAAATCAAAAAATTACGGTAAACACAAGAAAAATAAATAAAGAAAATTTTCCACGCCAAACAAAATGTCGGTTACAATTTAAAGACTTTTGAATTTAAATACATTGGAAAAAGAATCCAACTTGTTTGTCCCCCACTCCCCTACCCAACATTACACATCATTTCAGGAAAATGAATACAACCTGAATAGTTTGTTTTTTTTTTTTTTTTATTTTTTAACAATAGTAAACAAAAAAAAAGAAAAAAAAAATAATAATAATAACAACAAAAACAATAAATGAAGCGCATGGCGTTTCTGATCACTTGACCAATTTTACGTTTCTATTTTCTATTTATGAACTAAAGTTGATTTTGTGGCATAATAGAAAAACTATATAAATGAAGTAAAAGAGGAAAAAAACTACCCAAATTTGGAAATGATAACTTCTTGTTTTTCTCTTTTACTATTTTCTTTATTTTTTTATTTTTTTTTACAAAGAATTAAATTTAAAATTATGCAAATCAGTGTAACACTCAAGTGGCTCTTCTTGTTATTGTCGTTGTTGTTGTTGTAGTCGTATCATTAGAAGATCACAATCTTCAGACAGACCCGCCACATTTGCATACTTACTTAGACGTTACTAGGTATCGGTCAATTCATTAGTTGATGTGCTGCTGCTGCTGCTGCTAGGTGGCGCTGTCTCCTACAAGATTATATTAATTTATTGCATATAGTTAAAATGAAATTTTATGCTTGAAACATTTCATGATATAGAGCCAAATCAGTATTTTTAAGTTTTTATTTATTTATATATATATGTTTTTTAATAAAGTTACGCATCATTTTTTGATTACGATAACTAAGATTAAAACTTTATCATATTTTTGTATTATTGTTTCTATTTTTTTAACGGAAGATAGTGTATTAAGTTGATCATGAACTTAAGTAAGTAAATAATAATATAAAGGGTGTTTTTTTAGAGGTGTGGTTTTCAATCTGGCAATACTTTTTTCGGAGTTGGTCTTTTTAACAGCTGCCACTTGATTTATGCTCAGTTTGGTTTGCCATTTCATAAAGATAAGACCTACTTCTGAACAACGTTTGCAAATCGTACAAATTTATTACGAAAATAATGGATCGGTTCGCGCGACGCCTTTTGTTCAGCGATGAAGCTCACTTTTGGTTGAATGGGTACGTTAATAAGCAAAATTGTAAATTGTCGCATTTGGAGTGATCATAATCCACAAGCCATTGTTGAGTTTTGAGACGCCGTTACATACTCAAAAAGTCACTGTTTGGTGTGTTTTATGGGCAGAGGGAATGGTGGGTCCATATTTCTTCAAAGATTAAGTCGTCATGTTACAGTCAATGGGGAACGCTATAGAGCCATGATTAATGAATTAATGACTTTTTCGTGCCTGAATTGGAGGATGTTGATGTGGACGAGACCTTTGGTTCCAAAAAGACGGCGCTACATGTCAAACAGCCAACGAAACAATTAATTTATTGAAGCCCATTATTTGGTGAGCCCATTATCTCGCATCGTGGGCCTGTGGCGTGGCCTCCGTGGGATTTAACACCGCTGGAATATTTTTTGTGGGGTTACGTGAAGTCGCTTGTCTATACAGATAAGCCCGAGACGATTGACGCCTTGGAAGAGAATGTTCGGTATCACTGACATACGGCCCCAATTGCTGCAAAAAGTGGTCGAAAATTGGGCCTCTCGGCTGAAATTTATTCGAACCAGCCGCGGCGGCCACTTGCACGAAATCGTTTTTAAAACATAATGGCCAATAACATTCTTGGCCAATAACATTAAATTATATGCGTTTTATTTCTTCTTGAAAACCACACTTCTAAAAAAAACATACGTTAGTTAAATTTACGGTAAATTTTTGTTTGTTATTAATTTCTAGAATCATTGAAAGTTCTTCAAATGTTATTTTCATTCTAGCCCGTTTTGCAAGTTCGCATTAAACTGTAGGTCCCTTCCATTCATGTACAAATATAACACGCACAACATGAGTGGATGCGAAAAGCTCGGCCTAGTCCCTCCATGGGCTGTTGTACCATTAAAAGTAAGTAAATGCACATTGAGTTAACACAATTGAATGACTATTTTCAATGTACAGCATCACTATTTCGGTGTGAAGAGATTCATGGTTAAAATTGTATTGAATTGACGTTTCAAAAACATGTTTACTCAAGTCAATCGGTTGATATATGTTAAAATTATTCAATATTTACATACCGACATAAAAGATGGCGCACTCTGTAAGTTTCCGCTAGAGAGCGCCACATAAAAAAAGCTTAGTAAACACTTATACTCGCATACACTCGTATCATGAAATGGAAATATTCCATCTAAATGAATACATATTTTCTTATTTAAGTACAAAGGTATTAGAAATATTTATATACCTACATCTAATTAGATATTAAGTACATGTACGTCTAATAGGTAAAGTAGAGGTTAGATGAATTCATTAATAAATTATAAACAATAAAATAGCAACACTCGTATAATATTTCAACTTAATGATTTCTGCAACTTGAGATAGAAAAAATTTCAAATTTTGAAAAGCTACTCCCACGTTCATTTATTTATAGTTTATGAGCATTAATTTGTAAGCATACGAAATGCGGATCAGTTCCATTTTTGGACTACCGCGAAATATCAATATTGTGATATATTTTATAGTGATTTATTAAGATTTGCTTGTGTGTTGTACCAAATACAGCGTCCAACAATGACAGGCGTAGCAAATTGGGCGCAACAGTTTTTTCTTCAATTCTTTTTATCTCAACTTAATTTTGAATTTAACAACTTAATTGATTGACAACAGAAAGAAATCTATGCATGTATTTTAAAATTTTTGTCACAATGCAGTTATACTTTAATTATATGATTATTTTGCGTATGGAAATCTTGAAATCGAAATGTATTTATTTTTATTTGTATTTAATATTAATTTTATTTGGCAATGGCTTGGCTGAATTTTTTCTACACCGTTTCAATTCACTTTTTTAATTCATTTTTTTAATTCACTGTTTTAATTCATTTTTTTATCTTGTTCGGTTTTGTATTGTTATTTATGTTATTTGTTACTACATTAATTTAATTTTATGTAAATTTTCTTTGTTCGTTTTTGCAAAAGAATTTTGAAGTATCGGTAAAAAGTTTTGTGATTTTTTCCTGTTGTCTCTTCCATTAATTTTTTATATGTATTTTTTGAACATCATTTCTGTTTTGCTCTTGTATTATGAAAATGAATGTTATTCATTGTTATTTATGTTATAGTTTCTTACATGTTTTCATTAAATTAACGCAATAAATATGTCAAAAGTGGGATATAATTTTAATATTTCCAAAAATGACTTCAGCATTTCAAGAAAGGCCAGGCATAATAATATTTTAACCCGTTTGCTACCGGTAGCAGAAGCTATCATCGTTGTAGGGAAGTAGAACAATGCAATTTAATGTTTTTGTAGTGAGATTTTTATAATAGATATATTAAAAAAAAAATTGTGTGTGCTAGTGAGACATCTTCAGACCGTTTGCATTTTGGGTTTTCAGGTTAGGTTTAGTAATCTTGTAAAAACCAAAGTCTATCGCAGACATTACAGGCGGGGTCGAAGGAATTTTTAACGATGTGCTTATTTATGCAAACGATAAGCCTTCAATAGTTCAGTTTAATGACTTCTGATCCCAGGTGTGCGACATCTGGATTAACTTCGTTTTGATCGTTTGCATTTCCAATGCATGCAACAAACACCCTCTGCAAAATCATCATCTCCATCAAAATATTCAAACTCAAAGCATGCATATTTATAATTATAATCTTACCATCATCGTCATTATTATAATCATTACTTTACTTACTTTTAATGGCACAACAGCCCCTGGGGGGCCTAGGTCGAGCTTTTCGCATCCAATTCCCAACTTTCCAACAAAGAAGAAGGGCAGAAGATTCACTTGGAAATTTTAATGAAAATCTTTCCTCCATAGAAAGAAATCAACTCACATCAGCACAACAAAACATAGACGAGATTTGCCAAGTTTCTAGTCAACCTTATAACATTCGCGAGTTCTCAAACCGGCAAACCACTCATGTTGTGCGTGTTTGCACATGAATGGAAGGGATCTATAGTTTAATCCAAACAGCGAAGTGAAAAGCTTTTTCATAAGCAATTTTTACTCTTGTAGGTTTGCCATTGCTTGCCAAGAGGTAGTGCCGTGTAGAAAAATTAATTTTTCCTAATTTTTGATTTTGCCTGTGCCGAGATTCGAACCCCGGACACTCTGCGTAGCAGTCCAACGCACTACCACTACGCCACAGTGACCACCATTGTTATTATTATAGTTATAATCATTATACTTAATAATAATCATCATTAAAATATTTCACGTTGCATAATCTCAGCAGGTTGAAAATTTGTCACTTGCCGGTCAAGTGAATCTTCTGCATTTCTAATTTGTTGGGAAGTTGGGAATTCGGTCACTTCAATAACTGCCTGGTGTTGTATAATCTGAGGACTTTCGCCGGGACTCAATGATGCAATTATTGGCTCTAATGAACTCATTTGCCATTCATGCTGTCTCTCCGTGTTAGTGTTTGCGAGTTGTTTTATAATGTAATTTGAATTCTGTTATGCCTCAAGTTGCTGGCGGAGTTTACACTCATCGTCATCTCTCGGTTTTGGATAGCAGATCTCACGATAGCAGAATCTGAATTTTGTTGGGTCTTTATTTTTCGACGAAGTCTACATTCTCGGTGTCTCTCAGCCACAGTTTTTGCTGGAGATTTTATCGTAACCCAATCGCCATTTGTTTGCGCCTCTCGTTTGTTTTTTTCGGTCTATACCCGCTTTTTCAGCTCTAGAAATTTCTAACGATTTTTGTTTGAAATGTCAAATTTTAATAGAAACTGTTGGGCAGCGACCTCTATCAATCGAGTATGAATCAAACGGAAATCAGCGCCCTCTATGAATAGATAAAGGAATAGTAGACTCCTTTTTAACGATTTTTGTTTAAAATGTCAAATTTTAATAGAAACTGTTGGGCAGCGACCTCTATCAATCGAGTATGAATCAAACGGAAATCAGCGCCCTCTATCAATCGACAAGGGAATAGTAGACTCCTCTATTGATTGATAGAGGGTGCATAGTGGATGCAGATGTGCTGCCATCATTTATGTATATACATCCTAATTTTTTTCATGCTCGATGATAGATGGTGCTGCGCTTCATTTCCGTGACAATTTCCGCTTTGCCACGATCATCTTTTACCCTCTCGTAAATATAAATATGACTCTTAAGAAGTAAATTTAAAAAAAAAAATTAGTTTGAAGAGCACAAGCTTGGAAGAGAGTTTTTCTTTAGTCATCTAAAATCTTAATATTTTATATGTATTGTCTGAACCTTGAAACTAAAATATGTAAAAATATAAATAGTAAATGATTTTTGATAATTGAGAAATGATAATTTTCATGATTTTTAAAAATATCACATGTTGTTTTTGAAGCTTTAAAGTTTTCGCTTGCGAGCATAGAAATCGGCATTGCAGCTTTGAAGCCATAGTTAATAGGTTAAAACGAGTTAAACATTTTCGTATGCTAATGTAAGAATCAGTCACCAGTTTACCATCTGCTTCGAGTATGAATCAAACGCAAATCAGCGCCCTCTATCAATCATCTTTCATTCCCTGAGAAATTGTTGGTGTAAAAAAAAAAAAACAATAAAACTGCAAAGATTCAACTTAGTATGTGCATGCAAACTCAATATTCTACTAATGTCTAGAAGAAAAAAAAAACAATAAAATGAAAGTAACTAAATCCTTAATTTTCCACACATGTACAAACACAAAAAATACTTAAAAAAGCGATAAAACATTTCTAAAGTGGCTCCAGGATAATCGGCTAAAAAGTAGTGATTGTGCAGGCTTTTCAACTCTTCACGATGTGCTCTAGGGAACGCAAAAGAGAGACAAGTACAAACTTGTCTCGCTCTCATCGTATGCAACTAAGGCGATTTAGTTTTCATTGCTGTTGCTAGAAAACACAAAAAGACTAAAAGCACATATTGAGTAAATATTCACATCAAAAAAAGAAAGGACAAAAATAAAAAAGGATTTCAAAACATATGCTTGCTTGCTATTTTTGTTTGCATGTATATACAAAGAGATGTTAAAACTATGAAGGTCTGATGTGTTTGCGTTAGAGGAGAAAGAAAAGAAGCCTTTCTGTTTTTGTTTTGGTTTGAAGAGCACACACCCATACACATATATCCTTATACTCTATCCTTATACACTTATGTATGTAAGTGGGTGCATAAAGTTTTGCTAAAGCTTTGTCGCTTCGCTTAAGAAGTTATTAGTATAAGAATTAAGTTTTTACAAGCGCTTAGATATAATTAAAAGTGATTATTTTTCCAAGTGTTATTCTTAGAGATTTAGATTTCTGTTGTGTTGAAATTTGTTAGACACCTCTAGTGGATTTTCTTTCTAATGTTTGCACGTATGGTATTGCTTGGAGCAAGTTAAGGGAGGATGAAGGATAGAGGTTTAAATCTGTTGGCATTACTCTAATTGTTCAACACATTCATTGCCTCTTATTTCAGTTAAGAGAGAGATAAGGCTTAAAAGCAGCACTTAGCACTTAGTTTACGTATGGGTTGTGTTAAAACAATAACATACTTAACCTTAATAAAAGAATTTGCTCAAGTGGAGTAGGTAGTTGTTAAAAATCTGTAAATATTAGAGATTCTTGTAAATTTTTTCTATAATGTAACTAAAATAATACAAGTGTGGACAAACTTAACCTGCCATTGTTCTTACTTACTTACTTTTATTGGCACAACAGCCCATGGAGGGCCTAGGCCGAACTTTTCGCATCCACTCATGTTGTGCGTGTTATATTTATACATGAATGGGGGACCTACAGTTTAATGCCGAATCCGAACGGCTAATTGAAAAGCTTTTCATAGCAATTTTTACTCTTGTAGGTTTGCCATTGCCTGCCAAGAGGTGGTGCCGTGTAGAAAAATTATGATTTCTACTTTTTGATTTTGCCTGTGCCGAGATTCGAACCCCGGCCACTCTGCGTAGCAGTCCAACGCACTACCACTACGCCACAGCGACCATTGTTCTTAGAATGGTAAAATACAATCATATTTTCCCTTCGATTATGTTAAATCGATCCACACATTGTTATTCTTTGTCATAGTCAGTATGCCTGTGGACTCACGAAAAAAGTTTATGCTCCATGCTCCTTTCTTCGCAAGTTCATCAGCAATTTCAATTCCTTAAATGTCAGTATGACATGGTACTCCATCATTAGTTTTGAGGTAACCTAGTCAGATTTGAGTGGCTTAATAGCCATATCACTGTGGTTTTAGTATCGGAATGTTTTGATACGGGTACTTGCGTTTGAGATTATGAGATTGAAGATACACTTTTATCAATGAAGTATATTTTCGCGTGACAGATGCTAGTGTTTCTAACTACGGGCTCATAGTATTTAATCCTCGGTTCATCTACTCGTACACCGGTTCTTTTAACAGTAATGGAACCGTCTGTGTATCATGTAATCATGTACTGGCCTATCGGATCTATCGTATATGTGTCAAATATACTATCTTCTCATTTCTTCTTGTTACTAAGTTCGGTTTAAAATCGTTTTACAAAATTAAACTTGGTTTGCATTTTTTTTTTTTCATTGCATCAACTGCTTCATTTCCGTCATTTATTACAAATAGCGTAAAATTTGTATGCGCACTTCCATTACGGTATTGCATTGCAATACTCAAGATCAACTGAGCAGCAACCACCTTTAAAACACTCGTTTATTGTTTTAAATACTTACTGGATAGCTCATTTATCTTTTGCCGCACAAAATGTCTCATTCAATTGGCAGTAATCTTTTTTTTCATGAAACTCTCAAGAGAAGCAATATCAATTAAAAGATCTCTTTTATCTAAGTAACATTTTTACTCTTTGAATATTATCTAATTGCTTATTAATTTTAATGCAGTTCAAGAGTGACTTACTAAATAAAATGTATCTGAAGAGTAACTTATATAAAATGGTTTAAAAATATTGAGCGTACTTAAACATATTGCTCTTTATTCTTTTGATAAAAATGCTCAACGAATTCAAGAGTATTAAATAGTAGCTCACTTAAACAATTTATCCGAAGAGTAAGTGAGATAAAATGATTAAAAAAAAATATCTACATTTCTCATTCACATAAGTATGAATATGCAACAAATTTAATCTCACTCAAACAATTTATCTGAAGAGTAAGTGAAATAAAATGAGAGCTGACACTTAATTCACAGATGAATAAGTAATATCTACATTTCTCATTTCGGCAATGAATTTATCTGAAGATCAACTCAACATAACAGCATGTGAGATAAAAAATAAATCACTACATTTCTCATTCACATACATATGTATACGCAACAAATTTAATCTCAATCAAACAATTTATCTGAAGAGTAAGTGAAATAAAATGTGAGCTGACACTTAATTCACAGATGAATAAGTAATATCTACATTTCTCATTTCGGCAATGAATTTATCTGAAGATCAACTCAACATAACAGCATGTGAGGTAAAAAATAAATCACTACATTTCTCATTCACATACATATGTATACGCAACAAATTTAATCTCACTCAAACAATTTATCTGAAGAGTATCAATTGGCTGCAGGGCAAATTGAGTTAAAGATAAACTCTGAAAAATTAAAGGGAAATAAATTATATTCTCTTGATATTTATCTGCAGAGAAGATTATATTGAATGCAACTCTATACAAAATGCATAATGAAAGATTCTTAAATATTATGTAATTATCCTCTCTTTATTTATCTGCAGAGAGCATTATTAATAATGAAAAAAATTCAACTCAAAAGTGCACTTAGCTGGAATATGTCTGCTAAAGATAATAACATTACTACTCCAGCTCGTATTTGACAAAAATTCTCATTAACACAATATACTCGTATTTATGTGATGGGAGAGAGAGAGAGAGAGAGAGAGAGAGAGAGAGAGAGAGAGAGAGAGCATCACTTGAGCTTGAGAGCCTTCACGAGCGTAGTATTATTTTCAGTTTTCCTTTTTGATTGCTTAAATAATTTTGCTGCGGGCTAACTTCTTTCTCTCATATTAAGTAGTTTAAGTTGAGTAGATATTTCCCCTTTCCCAAACAGAAAACCCATCCTTTTTACGTAATTTTTTCACAGGTAAAAGAATTCTACAAGTTTCTAAGTCACTACATTACATACATACATAAATCTTTTTATGTTAAGGTACGAGTATAAGAAATTTTTGAGAACACTAAAGTTTTGAACTGGTGATTTAGGTTGGTTAAAGTGATTTACAGCTATGTCAAGATGCTGTATGTAGATTGATATTAAAGATTAGAAATGAATTGGATTAGATATACCTATTTATGTATGAATTGTTGTTGTAGTTGGGAGTGGAATAGTGAATTTCTAAAACAATCAATTTTACTTCTGAATATAACAAAAGAAATAAATACATATGTACATATATGTATGTATGTACATCTAAATGTTTGAATTTTTTTGTGAACACTTCGCAACAATTTTTATGACATTCAATTTCAATTGTGAATGAATGTGTGCGATTTTGTTGGTATGGTTGTTGTTGCTGCGAATAAATGAATATTTTTATTATGCCATAGTGACTGTTTGTCTGGCTACGTTGTGTTATGCCATGCAAATAGACACACACCAACAGGCACACAGAGTCACACTCACATGGTAAGTATGTATGAATGTACACCCCAGCTGAAAATAATAGGTACACTGAACACTTTCAACTTTAACATAAAAATAATGGTTTTATTCAATATTTTAATAAAAAAAGAATAATGCACATTAATTCAGTGGACTGATGCTTATAAATAAAGAAAAATAAACTTATTACTAGATAAAGTATAACAAAGAATCTGAGATCAATAAACATTTAAAGGCGCTTATTCGACTGCTCCAGAAATAGTTACACTTGTAGCATTACAAAAAAAAGAGAGAATAATTAAAAGTGTTAATAAAAAATTATTGGATATTTTGAATCATTTAACTAATGTCCTGTTTATCCACCACTATAATGAATTACCTTCGCTACTCTCCAATGGCATACAATTAATCAAATCCCGACAGGTGTCTGTGGGTGTATACCCATACCATATTTTCTGAACGAACACTCCCATAATTGTTCTTTATTAGAGAAAACTTTTTTCGCCAATTTCGTTTTTAAGTTTCCCCACAGGTTTTCTGTTGGATTTAGATCCGGGGATTGACTTGGCCACTCTAAAACATAGAAATTATGGTCTTAAAAGTATTTTTTTTTAACAATTTAGAGGTATGCCAAGCGATCGTTATCTTGCCGATAGACCCAACGTAAAGGCATGTTTTTCTCTGCATAAAGTAGCTTTATATTTTCCACAATGTCCTTGTATTCGGCTGCTGTCATATGGTTAGTAGTTTGGTGTATAGCACCGACTCCATACCAAGAATAGCATTCCCGAACCATAATATTTCCACCTCCATGTTTCACTGTTTTTTTTTTTCGTGAAACGAACGTGAAATTATTTGGCTTTTGGACGGCATACATTCTTTTCTGAATCGTTTCCGAACAGATTAATTTTCGTTTCATCTTACTTACTTTTAATGGCACAACAACCCATGGAGGGCCTAGGCCGAACTTTTCGCATCCACTCATGTTGTGCGTGTTATATTTGTACATGAATAGAAGGGACCTACAGTTTAATGACGAATCCGAACGGCGAAGTGAAAAGCTTTTCATAGCAATTTTTACTCTTGTAGGTTTGCCATTGCCTGCCAAGAGGTGGTGCCGTGTAGAAAAATTATCTTTTCTACTTTTTGATTTTGCCGGTGCCGAGATTCGAACCCCGGGCACTCCGCGTAGCAGTCCAACGCACTACCACTACACCACAGCGACCACAGCGTTTCATCGCTCCATAAAATATTTCTCCACTTTTTCTCACCCTCAGACCCCACCCAGATTTTGTGTTTCCTTGCTTAATTTAACCTGATGCTCAAATTGCTTTGTCGCATCAAAGGAACTTTTTTGGCTGTTCGTCCTTAAACGTGGTTAACTCACCATGTTTAACCACGTTTTAAATTTCGGCTGCTATTACCTTTGAAGACTTAAATGGGTCGTTTTTCCAGATAGTCACAATGTGTCGATCGAGATTTGCGTTAGTGTTTTTGGGCCTTCCTCGAGACTCGTTTTGGGGTTTTCGCTTTAACACATTTCAACAAAACAAAATTATTGGTTCTCCCCATCAATCGGCCAATGTCACGAAGTGATTTTCCTTATTTTCTTAGGTTCGAAACTAACCGGGCTTCTTCACCAGTGCAGTGTGATTTACGACCCATTTAAATTATAAAGTATTTAATCAAATGTCAATATTTTTAAGTTAATTAAAACAAAATTTATCGCTGTTAAATTAAGAATTGTAAGAACTCAAAAGCCTTCTTAAAAAAAAACTTTAGTAATCTTGTAGGTGCAACTATTATATTGAGCAAGCAGATTTGGACTTTTTTCACACAAGGCAACAATTCACAATAATTAGGGAAATCACACGTTTCACTTTGCCAGCAATATAGCCTTGTCATATTGCGTTAATTAAAAAAAAACTCTTAATTGTACCTTTAATTGCGCGATAATTGGTTGGTTGCAAAAACCAATTCGAACAAAAAGTCTTTCAGTGTAACTATTCATTTGAGCAGGGGTGTATGTACATGTATGTTATTCCAAAATCACCGCTATATTGCCAGAAGTTTAATTGTGGAATTGTTGTTGGTGTTGCCGCTTTATTGCTTAGTGTCATGGTGATAAATACTTAGTTTCTTCATATTTTTTGCATGTACCTACCTACTTACTACTGTGGGCAAAAAGTAGTAAGACTTTGTTCATAATTTCAAATTATTTTATTCATTCTTCCAAATCTATTTCGTCCCCTTCAAAGTAATCCCCCCCGGCCCCAATACACTTGTGATAACGTTTTTTCCAATTCTCGAAACAGTTGTTAAAGTCAATTTCCGGAATAGCCTTCAATGCGCTTAGCGATTCATGTTTAATGTCTTCAATTGACTCAAAACGGTGTCCACGAAGCGGTTTTTTGAGTTTAGAAAATAGCCAAAAGTCACGAAGTCACACGGTGCTAAGTCAGGCGAATAGGGTGGTAGGGTGGTTGCGCAACGATATCAGTCGAATTTTTGGCAAAATGGTCTCGTAAAACCAATGCAGTGTGAGTGTGATTTTGGAACCAATCGTGCATTCACTCTTCTTAGGCCCAAATGGTGTTTTAAAATGGTTTTCACTGATCCTTCCGTTATTCCAACGATGCCAGTAAGGTCTCTGACTGTTAATTGTCGATTCTCGAGCACCAATTCCTTGATTTTATTGACGTGTTGATCATCAGTTGATGTTGATGGCCGTCCTGGACGTGGTTCGTCGTCAACGTTCAGCGTTCTCGACCATCTTTGAACAATTTGTACCAATCAAAAACACTTGCTCGCGACATACAATTATCACCGAAGGCCTTAGGCCTTTTGCAACATTCTGAACGTTTCGGCACCAGAAATTTGATTCCACACACAAAATTTAATGGAACTTCTTTGTTGAATAATTTCACTCATTGTGAAAATCGCCGAATGCACTTTTTGTACTTCAGAAAGACAAGCGTATACTAAACACTAATGATTATCTTGATTTGACATTTGGCACAGATGTCACCGACAGTCATACCAACCTTAAAAAAATAATATTTTGATGAATGGGTTTCCGCGCGAAATTTAAATTAAAAAGTCTTACTACTTTTTGCCCACAGTAGTATATCGTCAACCTCATCTTTCTAATGGTTTATAACAACACACTATGCGTGAATATGAAGTTTGTGTATCTGTGTGTGTGTGTCTGTGTGTGTGTGTCTCTGATATTTTGTTGCAATTAAAGCTGTATCACTAATGGTGTATTGCCAATTGACTCCACCAATGCAATTTATCTCTTTCAATTTTTGTTTTTGTGATTGTATTTGTTGGTGCATAAGCATACACTGTACATATGTATGCATGTATGTATGTATGTAAGTAATAATCATAATAAATTTTATGTTTTTATTACTTTATTATTAGATATTATTAGTATTTTGCTAGTTTTATTATTCAAGTGATTTTTAACTTTGTTGATAGGTTTCTTTGTTCGTCTGCGTTTTTCTTTTTTCGTTTATGAAAACTTTCACAAAAATGTTCCTTCCATTTTATGCATTTTTATTTGCATTTTTTCCATTTATTGACTGTGAAGTAAAACAACAGAAAACATTTAATAACTCAAATCATTTATACTCTTTTTATTTGTACTATTGCACTAATGTTGCAAGTTTCGATGAAAAAATTTTCTAATCATCCATCCATATTTGATATCATCATTAAAATTGTTTTGTTCATATTTCATTTAATTGCTTTTCAGTTTTTTGTTTGCATTTTTATTATTGCCATAAAATCGGCTCGTTATGAATACTTTGTTTGCTTTCAGCTTAATTTGGTATCTTCTTTTTAACATTGAATTAATTGCTATGTATGTACCATATAACTGAAACTAGCAGACTAGCATTAGCATTATTTTGCATAGCGCCTACAGTGGGGTCAAAAGATTTTTGTTGCGGGATTATGCAACATACTCTCTGACTTAAAAAAAAGAAGTATTTTCTACATTTAAGGGTATCGATTTGCTAATTTTAAGAATAGACGATAAATAAAAATATATATACTTTTTCTAACTGATAGCGCCTGTCGAGGGATTAAAAATTTATTTTTCTTCTTTTGTCCTGGGACTACAAGGGGGAGCATAGGGACATTAAAAATCTCTGGATAGGAGGCAATGTGGTTGACGTGGCGTAGTTGGTAGTACGCTGGGCCTACTACACAGAATGTCCGGGCTCAAATCACGGCACAGTCAAAATCAATAAGTAAAAAAAAAACATTTTTCCTACACGGCACCACCTCTTGGCAGGCAATGGCAAGCCTACAAGTGAAAAAAATTGCCTATGAAAAGCTTTTCACTTCGCCGTTCGGAAATTTGTAGGTTCCTTCTATTCAAGTACAAAAATATATCACGCACAACATGAGTGGATGCGAAAAGCTCAGCCTAGGACCTCCATGAGTTGTTGTGCCATTACATAAAAGAAGAAGAAGAAAAAGAAGGAGGAAATGTGCTGCTTATTGGCTATTTATACCTTTATCTTGATTTTGCGTAATTTATTTTCATTTCCCATACTAGAAACCAGCAACAACAACGCCTAACCTGGAGTTACTTTCATTTCAGTTGAGGGAAACATTATAGCTTTAGAAAATATCGATATAATATTGATTTATCTGAAAAGAGAGTAAACAAACAAAATGTTTAAAACTTGAACCATAACGTAAAAAAAAACATAGAAATAAAAAATGGTTAAGATTTTCACCAAGAATCATTATAGTCCAAGTAACTTATTTTCTTTAGTCGCTGATCAGTTTTGGTCGCTCTAATAAAGTTTTTCTGGCGCCAATTGTTGAGATCAAGTGTAGTTAAACCACCTCATGTACCTGATTTTCCCAAATAGAGATCGTTTCCCTTTTGCGCGTTTCAGAACGCGTTTTGGGCGAAGAGAACAGAATCACTTTCTAGCTAAGAACTTGCAAGAAAGTTTCCTTCAATTCACTTAAAATGATTTAGACAGCGAAGTCCCTGGATTTTCTTGACCTTAAATATATAAATATATCACGTGTCGGTTTAGTTCATGTTTCTATTCTTTTTGAGACACACCTTACCTCGCATATGGCTATAGATTTGGTAATAATTCTTTATCACTGGAATGCTCGCAACAACCTCTCATCTTTGGTTGAACTAATCTCTAAGTGTATTAAATTAAAATGACTGGGTTTATTTTAGGTTTAGGTTGAAGGAAAGTGATCAGAAAGATTAGAGTGCCCACGGGGGACAAAATGGCTCATTATGATGTCTCAATATGGTTGTGTCCAGAATGGCTCAATGTGATACCACATTATCACATGGTTGGACCTATAGTATAACGCCAGTTCCGAACGGCGGGGTGACAATTTGTTATCACTTGGTGATTTTTGCCAATTTCTGCCAAGTGTTGTAACTTGCACACTTTCTTATAATTCTCATTATAAGAAAGTGTGCATTTTATGAGAATTAACCACCAGACCAGGAGAGAAATCGAACCTCCAACCTCCCGAGTGAAAGTCTAGTGCTATCCCCGTAGACTAGTGGGTACATCGTTAGAATGAGTAACATATTGAGCGTTTTTTCGTCCATCGCATGAGGGCTATGCTTTAGTGGTACCTGCTGGGAAAGGTATTCTTCGCTTGATTTCAAAACTAATATTGTTTTTGTTGTTAATGTGGTATCATTGCCATCGTGCGGGGGTCTAATAAACCTCGCAGGGATACTGAAACCAAACAATGTAATGGACAAGTGTGTAGCTGAAGGAGGTTTTATAAATGCTGGTGAAAGTCTAGCTGATTTTCTTCAGTGGTTTTCAGTGTCCCTGGTGTTTCTGGTCACTGGTGGGCTTACGAAGCCTGAAATTGAATCGAATTGCAGATACTGGGCTTCAGTTATGCACACAATAAGTATTCTTTATAGAAACCTGTATACGATGTTAAAAATACTTGTGACTACCCTCGTTCCATATCATGGGTGAGCCTTCCTTGCGGATTCGGAACTGTATGTCGGGATCATACAGACGTCAAGGATGATGAAACTATTCAATAAACAGACCGTTTCCACCTGCAGCAATATCTGTTAAGATCTTTTTATAGTAGGGCGAAAGAATGACAACGTCATCAGTGGTTGAGCTTTCCAGAAATCGCAAAATTTGCTAAAAGTAAGCAAGGCCAAAACATTCAAAAAGCAACACAAAAACAACATTAAGAAAACTTCAAACTTTTGTTAACTGATACGTTCGCATAATATTTCGGCAGATCTGGCAAGAACTGTTACACGTGACAACAGAAAAACCCATACAGCAAGATATCATGGTAAGGAAATATGAACAGATTGGGCACTGGCTCAAATCGAGAAATAATATTACTAAAGAATTTTTTTCCTTCTACCCTCATGGTAGTCAAAGATGCGGTAACAAAGGCATTTGGAGAATCACGGTATGCAGTATGGCCAATATCATGGGGCAAAATCTTATATTTAACAAAGGGCTACCAAATATTTATGCATTGACGATTTCTTAAAAATTTTGTGAATCGATAAATCTGAATATGTAACAATAAAATCTGTGAATGTTAGTTTTTGTTTTGAGGGTGAAAGTGGGAAAGTCTACACTCGCCATTATGAATGACTGCTGATACTGTTGTCATGGTACGCATTATAATTATTTGAAAGCCTGTAACTAAAATAATATGGAATGATTGATGCCACTTTGGAGAAGAGATCATTAAATACAAGCTCACTTGAAATTGTAATGGAAGCCACTAGAGATATTTTTAAATATATATTCCGATAAAAAAAAAATGGAATAAAACTCTATTTGGTTCAATAATCAGAGAGGGTCAAAGTCTCAGGAGATTCCAATGATATTTCTAGGATACAAATTTACTATTTAGACGAGAAAGAAAAACTTTACCTTGAAAGGGAAAACCTTACGTTTCCACAATCGTTCATTTTAGTTTTTTTGTGACAGATCATTGAAGAAAAAACACTTGGAATTGTTATAAAGGGCAGTATAGATACTTTTAGTAACCTGAAACTAAAGTTTATTTCAGATAGAGAAAAAGAAAATAGTTTTTCCATTGAAGAGAAGCTAAGTATGTTAGATGAAATAAGTATCTATTTGACCTTACATGGGGTCAGGGAGAAGTTACTTAAATGCAGATTTCAATCACCTCAAAGATCCAAGTGAATAATCAAAAATTATGACGCATGAATTGGTGATTAGGGTGCAGTTACTCCAACTGACCTTTGTCGTGAAGAATGTTTTTAAACATTATGCATAAAAACAGAAAAATATTTTTATAGACACAAATAAATATGCTAAACATTTAACGTATAATGTGATAAATCCATTCAAAATTAATATACACAATTAATTTTCTGATCAAATGACTTAAAATGCTCCAAACACTCATAGTCAAATACAATAAAAACAAAAATCGAAATGCTACACAACTGAAAATAGCGCTGCGCACCCCACTAAACCCAAATACTCAAAGTCTCAGACTCAGACACACAGTGTTTTGACAAAGTACCCTATTGACAGTCAACATTCGATTCAGCTCCTCCCCAACGATAAATTCAAGAAACCAGAAAAATATAAAGTGAACTAACATTTGGAAAACACTCGTTGCTAATCAAGCTGCCGAAAACCAAAAGAAAAAAGAAAAAATGGTGAAATATCTTGTCGATTATGGTGTGTGACAGTCGGTAAAACAAATGACAAATACAACAAAAAACACATACAAATACAATATGTCGAGACAATAGCCAAAAATACAAGAAATTGAAACCTATACGCCTCAAATTTTTGTGTACTCTAACTGCCTGACTGGCTCCCCCATAGGAGATTGCTCCAAAATGACAACATTGCAACGATAAATTTCAATTTTAAAACAACAACTAAACGCTTGGAAAAAAGTCTTTTAGAAAATTCAAAAGAACAAAAATAAAAAATAAAAAAATAAATTTGTCGAAGGAAACTACAATTTTAATGAATAGAAAATTAATAATGAGAAAATATGTACAATGTGTAAAACAAAACGTTTCACTCATCTCAGTACCCAGTTGGGAAGTTATGGAACTGGTTAATAATGTAAAAACTACATACTACTGTGGGCCAAAAGTAGTAAGACTTTTTAATTTAAATTTCGCGCGGAAACCCATTCAAGAAAATATTATTTTTTTAAGGTTGGTATGACTGTCGGTGACATCTGTGCCAAATCTCACATCAAAATAATCATTAGTGTTTAGTGTTTAGTATACGCTTGTCTTTCTGAAGTACAAAAAGTGCATTCGGCGATTTTCACAATGAGTGAAATTATTCAACAAAGAAGTTCCATTAAATTTTGTGTGCGGAATCAAATTTCTGGTGCCGAAACGTTCAGAATGTTGCAAAAGGCCTAAGGCCTTCGGTGATAATTGTATGTCGCGAGCAAGTGTTTTTGTGTTTTTGATTGGTACAAATTGTTCAAAGATGGTCGAGAACGCGTTGACGACGAACCACGTCCAGGACGGCCGTCAACATCAACTGATGATCAATCAACACGTCAATAAAATCAAGGAATTGGTGCTCGAGAATCGACGATTAACAGTCAGATTATCAGAGACCTTACTGGCATCGTTGGAATATCGGAAGGATCAGTGAAAACCATTTTAAAACATCATTTGGGCCTAAGAAGAGTGAACGCACGATTGGTTCCAAAATCACTGCATTGGTTTTACGAGACCATTTTGCAAAAAATTCGACTGATATCGTTCCGTAACCACCCTACCACCCTATTCGCCTGACTTAGCACCGTGTGACTTTTGGCTATTTTCTAAACTCAAAAAACCGCTTCGTGGACACCGTTTTGAGTCAATTGAAGACATTAAACATGAATTGCTAAGCGCAGTGAAGGCTATTCCGGAAATCTAAAATTAAAAATTGGAAACGCAAAATCCACATTATCAAAGAAAAATAAGTGAAGAAAAGCTTTTTCCGTTTCCATACTCGTTGTCAGGATAGTAGAAATATTTTAGCCACATAAAACAATCGCTGAGTTCCGATAAAAGAGAAGAACGTTCGCGTATTCCCATGCTGAACGAAAAGGTCCCATGGAATTTCTAAAGTTCAAGAATCCTTTGATCAAGAATCCTTTGATCAAGAATCCTTTGATGAAGTTTATTCGATGTTAAAAATACTTGTGACTACCCTCGTTCCAAATCATGGGTGAGCCTTGAGCCTTCCTTGTGGTTTCGGAACTGTATGTCGGGATCATACAGACGTCAAGGATGATGAAACTATTCAATAAACAGACCGTTTCCACCTGCAGCAATATCTGTTCAGATCTTTTTATAGTAGGGCGAAAGTATGACAACGTCATCAGTGGTTGAGCTTTCCAGAAATCGAAAAATTTGCTAAAAGTAAGCAAGGCCAAAACATTCAAAAAGCAATACCTGCTTATGCTAGTTTTCTTACGAGATTGACGAAAGAAAACAACAGTAAGAAAACTTCAAACTTTTGTTAACTGAGACGTTCGCAACATAAAACAATCGCTGAGTTTCGATAAAAGAGAAGAAAGTTCGCGTATTCCCATGCTGAACGAAAAGGTCGCCATGGAATTTCTAAAGTTTTACTATATAAAAACAAGAATCCTTCGATGAAGTTTAAAAAAAAAAATTCCTTCCGTTTTCACAACCGTCATTTCAGCAATTATAATTACAGATTCTTTTGATGATAGATAATGAGAGGAATAAATAACTTTGAATTGTTATGAAGGGCAGCAGAGATACTTTTACAGAAATTTCTGTAAACATGCAAAAATTTAATAGAATTTTAATTGAAATTCTTTGAACAATTTTCTTTTGTATGTAATCTTCCATCTTATCATTGTAAATAATTTTCAGTTTCGCACATACAGAATTCACATTTTTCCTACTGGGCATTTCCTTATTTCTCACAATATTTACATAAAAAAAAACAAATGTGTTGTTGCACACTTGTTAATAAATTGCTGCTGTATTTGTAGTTGTTATTGCTTG
The DNA here is from genome assembly GCA_958295655.1 of Palloptera scutellata. Lineage (NCBI taxonomy): Eukaryota > Metazoa > Arthropoda > Insecta > Diptera > Pallopteridae > Palloptera > Palloptera scutellata. Next base: position 55,924,811 of record OY282449.1, read on the forward strand.
TTTTTAAGTGCGATTGAAATAACAAACAAGAGTGAAAACTTTTCAACAAGTATTTTAACAATTTTACACAAAATAAGAAAAAAAATTAAAATATTTTACTTTTGGTAGCAGCATGAGTTCTTTTCAAATACTTACTATATGTAGCTTCCATATTTTTCTTCCACGTTTATGCGCCAGATTAAATTTTGAAAGAAATGCAACGCTGAAGTAAGTGATGTGCAAGTGATGTGCAAGTGATGTGCAAGTGAGTAAATTGAGAAAGGGGAGAAATAGGAGAGTAGGTGAAAAGAGAGAGGAGGTGGAAAAGAGTGAGGAGGAGAGAGAGGAGGAGAAAGGAAGGATTGCATCGATTTTGGAATATTTTTATTTTTACATTGTAAAATTTTGAAGGGGAAAGAAAAACTAAACAAAAAGAAGTTGAAAAGTTTATGTTTATTATTTTCGGGTTTTTAGCAATTTTTTTAGTGTTGTTGTTGTTAACTTATGGCTTATTGGTGCTGTAATGATGTGAAGTTGATGTGTTTTGATTGGAATTTATTCACTTGATGTTTCGATGTGTTATTTGTTTTTGTTTTTGTTTCTTAAATTGATGAATTACGAATTGTTATGCTTCACATATTTTAGTTGCATACATACATACATACATATGTACATGTGTAGTAGCTGTTATTGCAATAAGTATTATTGTACGTATGTACATACTTTCATAATAATTGATTTTAAAATACATATGTACATACATAAATAAACTATGGTAAAGTGTTTCTTCATACCTAAAGTATCTTATAGATACTTTGCTTCGTACTTGATTATTAGTTGTATAAAGTGAAAGAGATTGTTTATGTTTATGTTGCTATTACTGCTTCTTATTGCTATTGTTGCTTGTTGTTATTATGGTTGCTGTTGATTTTGGGCCATTTCAATATTACATATGAACAATGTTGTTTGCTAACAAAATATGCTATAGTCTTACGTATACAAATGCTTGATTTGGTTAATTGCATTGTGTATTGTGCAATTTATATCCTATATTTGTTATGATTTTATATATTTGATTTATTGTATATAAACAAGAAAGTGTAGCAGCATTTGTAGCTCACCGACTGTGTGAGCTGTTGAAGTGAACCTGCTGCCTAGAAGTAAAAGTACAATACAAAATATTAAAAATCATTTCATACATACATATTTACATAAATACATATTTACACATTACATATTCTATGTAGTGTTTACTTTATTCAAATTTATTATGTCAAGCATATGCAAGCTTGCTTACCAAACTAGACCCTGGCGTAAATTACATATTACAGGGTGACAATTATAAAAAGTATTGTAATTTTTATTCTGCTATTCTCTTCATTCTTGTAAAGGGTGTTTTGTTAGAAGTGTGGTTTTCAATCTGGCAATCCTTTTTACGGAGTTGGTCTTTTTGACAGTTCTCACCTTTTTATTTATTTATGCTCAGTTTGGTTTGTCATTTCATAGTGATAAGACTTATTCTTGAACGACTTTTGCAAATCGTGCAAATTTATTACTAAAGTAATGGTTCTGTGTCTAATATTCGGTCGACATAATCGCCGAGAAAAGTCGGTAATTCGAGCAACCATGGATCGGTTTCGCACCACGTTTACTCTAGTGGATAATCCGCATTTTCAGAGATGCCGTACAGTGCACGCCGAAGACGCTATTGCTGCTGTAGAGCAGAGTATCGAAGAAGACCTGAATGAGTCCATCCGTCATCGCGCGCAACAATTGGAGATGTGCCCATCCACTTTATGGAATATTTTGCGGGAGGATCTTGGTTTGCTATCTTACAAAATCCAACTCGTGCAAGAATTGAAGCCGAACGACCATCAAGCGCGTCACACGTTCGGTGAATGGGCCCAAAACGAGATGGCCACCGATCCCGATTTTCACAAGAAAATATTGTTCAGCGATGAAACTCACTTTTGGTTGAATGGGTATGTTAAAAGCAAAATTGTCGCATGTGGAGTGATCATAATCCACAAGTCATTGTTGAGACGCCGTTACATCCTCAAAAAGTCACTGTCTGGTGTTCTCTATGGGCAGAGGGAATCATTGGTCCATATTTCTTCAAAGATGAAACCGGTCATAATGTTACAGTCAATGGGGAACGTTATAGAGCCATGATTAATGAATTAATGACTTTTCGTGTCATAATTGTGAATTGGAGGATGTTGATGTGGACGACCTTTGATTCCAACAAGACGGCGCTACATGTCAAACAGCCAACGAAACAATCAATTTATTGAAGGAAACATTTGGTGAGCGCATTATCTCGCGTCGTGGGCCTGTGGCGTGGCCTCCAAGATCGTGCGATTTAACACCGCTTGACTACTTTTCGTGGGGTTATGTGAAGTCGCTTGTCTACGCAGATAATCCCGAGACGATTGGCGCCTTGGAAGAGAATATTCGGCGCGTTATTACTGATATACGGCCCCAATTGCTGCAAAAAGTGGTCGAAAATTGGGCCTCTCGGCTGGAATTTATTCGAACCAGCCGTCACGGCCACTTGCCCGAAATCGTTTTTAAAACATAATGGCAAATCCTTATCTTTATAATAAAGCTAATTCTTGGCCATTACATTAAATTATAAGTATGCGTTTTATTTCTTCTTGAAAACCACACTTCTAAAAAAACACCCTGTATTGTTCTATGTAATCAAGAGTCCATCTGATTAAATTTTTGTGTGGTCTAGAATTCGTTTAGTTATTTATTTTACGATGTCAACTAATCGGTTAGCTATTAAATATAAAACGCAATTGTGAGCTTGCCCTGCTTCGCATTGTAGTGTTTACTTTCGTTAGATTTTCGTGCAGTTAAAAGATTTAAATAGCTCGGTCATGAAGGTGATCGGCCAGGAGAAGGCAGAAAAACCATTGTCAATACTTACTTACCGGAATCGCAAAGAATCTTAAAATCATTCAAAAGCTGGGGGAACAACGTAATTCAACGATTTCCATGAGAAAAGTTACTCACGAAACTGACATCAATCTTGAATCAGTTCGATACATGGCAAAATATGAACTAGGACTTAATGCTTACAAGCTCTAAAAAGGCCTGTTACTTACGTACGACTGTAAAGATGTCGCCTATTAAATCTTCGGACCGCAGGAATTCGATGAGATAAAATCGTCTTGACAGATGAAAAGCTCTTTACTGTTGAACACACGCTTAACCATCAAAATGACAGAAGCTGGTCAACAGATGCTCCTAGACCATCATTCGTCATTCAATCTTGCCAAAATTCGCATTACGTATGGTATGGGGTGGGATTTGCGCAAATGGCAAAAGACATCCTTTATTTTTGTTGAGCAAGGAGTCAAAATTAATCAAAAAGTGTAGCGCCGTGAAATTTTGTCGGCTGTGGTACTGCCCTGGGCCCGACACCACTTTGGCGATAGCGATTGGACGTTCCAGCAAGACTATGCCCCAGCTCACAAAACCAAAGCGGCACAAGAATGGTGCAGGTCTTCACTTTCATGATTTTATCATAATTGAAGAATGGCCACCATAATCGCCGTATCTCAATCCGATGGATTACTGCGTATGGTCCATTTTAGAGGGAGGGAGGGTCTGTGCTAAGAAGCATACAAATTTAGCAGTCCCTGAAACAACGACTGTCGTGAATGGAACTGAATAACGGTGGAAAAGCTGCGGCTCATAGCCAAAAATTTGTACAAGCATTTGAAGCTGTGTATTCGTGCTACAAGTGACCACTTCGAATATATCGGCTGAATATATTTTTACCTATGCCTTGATCTGATCTATTTTCTGTTTTTAATTACAATAATTTTTTTATGTCGAAAATTGCTGTTTACACTATTAATGGTCACCCTGTATATGCATATATACATACATAGAAATACATACGTGAAAGAAGATCATATGTTACTGTTTAGTAATCTCCGGTAAATACACAGAAAATAAATTAAAAGGTATTTCTGTTTGTACTGTGCAAAATGATTTCATAAATATTCAGTATTTATAGGAACAATGACTCAAATTGGACACTTGATTGACCCTTGCATTCCTACTACATATGTTACATACATAAGTACATAGTTTCATCTTCAGTTGTGCCAGCCAGTGGTTGGTTAAATATTCAATGTAACAATGATTTTGAAATTAAAAATAATATTAGGGGTATTCTCTAAATAGCAGTGTAGCAGAATTGCAAAACTTTCGCATCCTTGCAACGAGGAAACAACAACAAAATTTCGCTATTCTTGATGAATGCAAGGGCATATGCTAGACTTAGAGAATCCCCCTATTATGTTCTCTTTCATATCGGTCTCTTGCATTCCGGCTGCAACCTTACACTGTGTATTCTTAATCTAAGAACACTGTTTTCTTTTAATAATATTTAGTTATGATAAATTAGCAATTTGCTACACTTCAAAAATGCATTCATCTTGCAATTGCAGTTTTATTTATTTCAAATTACAAGCACATTTCATCTACAATTGCTGACCGATCTCCCTTCCCTCCTCTTCCTTCCTTCTTCTGAGCTCCGTTAAATGCTTCGAAAAAGCGTAACTTGACATCATTTAAATTATTGCTTGATATTTATCAAGTAATAAGTAAGTATTCATTTATATTTATTTTCTTTATTGGCTTTTGTTTATATGATTTTGCTTAAGAAATACAAAAAATTTATAAGAATGTGTGTGTGTGTGGTGTGTGTGTGTGTGTTTGTGTGTTTATGTGTGAATGTGCTATACAAATTGAGTCTCAAGTGTAATTCTTGTCATTTAAAATGAGAATTATTGCTTTTTAATAAGATTGATTGCCACATATATCTCCAAAAAGAAAACAGTTGCGGAGGGAAGTGCACTGGAAAAAATTAACGCACTGAAAATATGAAATTTTGTTGCGCACAAATTGTTTCGCTCAAATTGTTATTGTTGCCTGCGATATGGGGTTTGACTGCGGATACGGAAACGAAGAAGTTCTAAACGAAGAGCATTCACAGTTAGTTTCTAGGTGTTAGAAAAGTTAAGGTGTGTAAGTTAAGGTTCTGTGAGTTTAGAAAGCTTAAAAGTCAATCAAAAAGAGAATTCATTCATGTAAGTTTAGACGTATTTGAAAGGTAATAAAGACAAAACTTTGATATTTTTCCAACATCAGTGATATTTAAGAAAATAGTAAAAAAGTTAGAAAATAATTATGACAGAGGAAGCAAGGGATCATTATATATGTACTTATTTTAATAAAGAGTTTTTTCAAAACATTATCAATAATAGTAAAAACAGAATAAATTTGTCACGACTGCACGACTACATATATCTGTTAAAACAAATCGACAGCCAGATGGCATCACTGGAACATGACGACAATTGTGTCTGTGGCTAATATTGATCTATTTGTTTCTATTTCGAAAACCAACCCTGCTATATAAATGGATAACTGTATTTTGTTTGTTTCTGTGATTTTCAAAGGTAATAAAATAAGTTTATGAAAAGTTACTACTGTAACAAATGCAAAAAGCTGTTAAGTTTGTTTGTCGATGCCGCGTTCACTGTAATCAAAAGTCGCTGACGACACGGCAACATTTAATGCGATAGCCATCTTTTCGAAGGGCGCTAGTCTCTTTGCTGGCGATTACTCTGTTCCAACTAACTATAAGTCTTCACAATTTCGTCTTAATAAAAAATATTCTCGATTTTATTTGAATTGATTTTTTAAGATTAAAGTTTTTTTTATTATTTATTATTAACATTTAAATTTTTAATATTTTTTAAGTAGGAAGTTTTACAATATAAACATTTTTTTAAATTAATAATCAGAAAATGTGTCTACACGACACCACAGAGTAGAAAAGCTTTTGTTCGTTCTGCAGATTCGGCGAAGAACCGTAATTCCCTTCTATTCATGTACAAAGATAATTTGGCTAACATATGGAAAAGGTCGGCCTAGGCTTTCCTGGGCTGTTGTGTTGGCGAAGAAGATAAGGAGAAAACCCGCTCCGCCCCATCTAGTGGTGGAAAAAACAAAAAGAGTGTATCAGAAAGTTGCTTAACATTAATATTTTTGAAATAAGTCTACACTTACAAAAAACCGGCGTTATTTCTAATTTTGATGAGTTGTTAAACTATTCAAAATCACCTACAGGAAGAACTCTCAAAAAAAAAAAAAAAAAAATTGATAATTTTGCCACTCGTAGTAGTCCTATTTCTTGTTTAAAATCCTAAGTCAAAACACATGCCCAAAAAATAAAGTTACAATAGTGAAGATGAGCCGATGAGCCCTGTATCATACATGATCACTGCGCCCAGCTTCGATTGAAAAGATCATTTAGAGAAATTTGAATACATCTTTACATAATTTGCAGATTAACTAGTCCAGAGGTGGAGGGTGTGACTTAAAAGGCGGAAATACCCAACGATATTTGGATTCGGATCGTTCTTAGTAGCTTAATACTTATCACCCCGTTGAAGTCATTGGCAAATATGGAAATTGCAGTACTATTGACTATACATATTATGAAGAATATTTTGTTTTTGAAAATCACATGGCCCATTATGGCGACACATGTGTTTCTTCCTTTTACTTTCTGCTAGTAAAATAAAAAACACAAACAATACTTTTAGAAAATTTTGCACAATGATCATCCCAAAAGGTTGGACTGAAGTCGTGCTGAAATACTGTCCGGTTAATGTCCAGCTACTTCAGTGATGGTAAAATCTTTGTTGTACACTGAAAATCTGTCTCTAGAAGCTTGCAGCCTATAGCGGTGACCTAGCTCTGAACGCGTTTATACAGAAGGTCTTACGTTAAACATCTAATTTTTGGCCTCACTGCTTTCTTCGATGACCACTAGGTCATTAACTTTACAAACCACTGTAGAATCGAACTGAGATAACGGAATCAAAGGTGATGCAAATACATGTGTCACATGCTTACAAATTTTCACTAATACATGCAAATGATCGACGGCAATTGAATGACGTATAAGGTGACTAAGTATTACACGATACCCTTTAAACGAGACCATTATTGATCTGATTCGTAAGGGACCCTGGATTACCCTCGTGAGGTAGGCATAGAAAGCCAAAGGCCAGATGCAGTTACAGAGCTACAGATACTTGGCAGAAGTTGAAGATTACGATGAGGCAAGTGGCCATGCCCATAGTATTTCCCAAGCTAGCTAAACTGTTTTAGGAAAGAGTGGCCTATAATCACTTGACACCACAAAGAGATTGTTTTCAACATGCTTGCGGTAGCTTCGCTAGAATATCTACTAGTGACGCAAAGGCTGTGTGCTGAAATACTTAGTAGGGCAGTAGTTCTCCTTTCGAGCATGATTAATTAATAATTTCATAAAATATTTAAGCAAAATTCAAAGTAATTTTAGAAGCATAGTAAAAGCTTTTGTTGGCGCTATTTAAGAGAATGTTGCTGCTGAACAACAAGCTTTATTATAAGCACTAAAATCAAAGCATAATACCATATCAAGTCATGTTTAGTTATGATTTTCTGTATGCTGATTACGTATTTGCAATACTTAAGAAAATTATAATTTAATCCAAAATAAGATTTCATAAGCGAACTTACTCAAGTAAACTTTAACAAGTACGTTAATCGTAACTTAAAGTATAAGTTTAATATTCGTTATCAATCTTCTGATATTATTAAATATTATAATTATTATAATTTTGTTTTGCTTACATACAATAAAAACAGAAATAAATAAATGAAAAAAAAGAAATAAGAAAAATACACACAAAAATCATTAAAAACATAACCAAACATTAAAATCATTGTGCAATTTCCTTTGTGCCGAAGAAAAATTGCTGCACAAATATCAACATTGAAAATTGCCAGTTAAGTTTTCAAAAACAAACGAACGCAGCAAGGAAGACAAGCTTAAGACAATTTTCAAAAAATCTACTGCTAAAAGCAGCTATGGTAAAGTTAAAGTCAAGTAAAGAAAGCAAAAAACCAAAAAACAAAATAACAAAATCACACACAGACCCAAGTTATAATCAAGAAGCGATGATAAGCCAAAGAAACGTGCCATTAAAGTAGACAAAGAAGAAGACATGCGCGACAGAAGCGTTGCACTTTTTCACTGCCTGCCTCCACCAGCAGCAGACGGGTGACTTTGTTTGCTGCTAGGTACTTAGTGCAACACTAATACTACAATGAGCGGAGAAGAGAAGGAGAGGCAGCAGCAACTGCAGTGGAAATGGAAGTGGAGGTTCCAAAGAACTCCAAAATGAACTTCTTGCATTCTATATAGATACGTACATATGTATGTATGTGTGTATGTATGAATGTGTGTATGTATGAATGTGTGTGCATATGTATGTAAAAGTCAATCCTCAAAGTCATGCCTTCTACTCACAATACATATGTACATACCTACATACCTACATACCTTTATTTTCTGATGAATTATTACCTTTGGGGTACTTTGAAACTCAAACATGTAATTATGTTGATAAAAATCGAAAAATAATTTGCCAAAGTTTATGTTACCAGTGTTGCCAATGTTGAGAATGAATGTTTGAATGGCATTATTGCCACCATCGCTGGTGCTGCTGGCTGTTGTTGTTGCTGTTGCTGTTAAAATAATACATAAAACTTTTGCATTCAAATATATAGTTATTTTTAATAAGTATATGTATATCCAACTATGTATACACAAACACACGAACACACGCACCAACACACTCACACACATACACAAATATATACTTTCTGCAAATGTGCGATGTGAATTGTGTTGAGAAACTGATAAATTGTTAAGTGGAAACTGCAGCAGAGTCGTTAATTTTTTCACTTTTTTCACTTATTATGTAGTGCTTTTTCATAGGTTTATCTGTTTTTTTTTGTAGAGTTTTGTTTGTTTTCATTTAGTTTAGTAGTAGTTTAGAGCTTCACTGAAGATATAACGACTGGTTCTTTTTAGGTATAGCTTCTTTGATAAGAGTATCTCTATTATTGAAGTTAAGAAGTTCAGCAGTAATCTCTGGTACCTTGGTTGGCTTTCCATTTTTGGATCAAACATTGAGCGGCAAAACTTTAAAGGACATGGTAGTCGTTTTCAAAAATAACCCCGAAAGAAACCACAGAAAGAAAACGGTTCTCCAAAGTATTATTGCAACATCAAAGTTAACAGATTTCGTAACAAAGGGCACAGCATTTCTTTTGAGCGAATTCAACTAGGGTTGATTTGCCGCTTTTGAGACCACTGTGACGTTATTTTCCTTATACCATTCCATAGTTGAGCTGGATTAATGACTTGTGGCTAGGTCTGGCCAAAACAAAACGGTTCGTTTGTGCTGCCCAATAAATGGTAGAAGGCATTCTTCTATATAAATGCTGAAGAGAATTGTTCCTGTCATAATGAACGCCTTGCTCCACAGTCCGCAGGTGCAAATAGCTTGCCAAACCATGAAGCGTTTTGGAAATTTCGTATATTTTACTTCCGAGTATTTGCTGGGTGTTGCATCGCTATTCTTTGTTGTGAAATAGGCATTCCCAGGCAGCTGGTTGAAGTCCGCCTTACAGTAGGTCTCATTATCGAGAATCACGCAATCGAATTTGGTTAGGTAATTGTCAAGCAGCTTTCGGGCACGCGTCTTCGCTAGTTTTTCCTTTGCTTCCAATCGGTAAGGTACTTTCTGTTGTTTGTTGGTCCTTAATCCTTGACTTTGCTTATATCGCATTACAGTTGATTGCGATGTACCAGCTGCAGCTGCAAAATCTCGAGTCGGCCTCGTGGGATTAACCCGATATGTACTAACAACCTTTTTCAGCACTTCTGGGTTATTTGGACCCTTATTTCTGCCTGACACTTCGGTTCTGCAGATGGTGTTTCCCGTTCTGCAGTTGTAGTTGTTTATGATGTTATAAACCGTCGCTAAACTCGTTGTGCTTTCCCTTGTAAAGCTTAGTCTAGACTTCGTCTTATCAGTCAAGTACAATAAATGTCCAGTATTAATTTGCGGCGCTGTTCTTGTTGGCTCGACATGTTGACTTAAGTAGATCCAAGATGAAAATGACTAATATTGAAAAAAACTTCACTGTTTATAGAGACTTTCACTTGAAGATAAGTAGAAATTCTAATTTTCTGGTTCACACCTTATGTGTGTCATCATATAAAAAGTATCCGCAGTTATTCGTGCCACAAATCTGGCAACATTAGTCCCATTATGTCAAATAAACACATGTTTAAAAGCTAGCTTGCTCCACCAGTTACAAACTTTCATCGGTTTTTCAAGTGGCTTACAGTGCATCTTTGATATCGAAATTTCCAAAACGGAATCGAGCAAATCACTCCTTGGTCCAGAGTTCACTCACAGCATCCGCACCGCAAACCTTAAATAATTTCCCGGCATGTTTTGGCAGCGGTTTTACCTTTTCTGTAGTAATAAAGCAACACATAGCGTATTTCTTTAGATATTTCATTCATTTTCAAATCATTGTAACTTTTTACACCAGCTATGAATAACACAACTGTCTTCACACAAAATGTAGTCTGAAATGCCACGTTTCAATCATGTGCTCATTTGACATAATCGGACCAGTATTGCCAGATTTGTGTTTAATTTTGGGTTATTTTGTTACGAAAAACCGCGGAAAAAATAAGAATTGAAAATCAAATAATCTACATTTTGTACTTTTCTTTTGACGCAAGAAATTTAGAAACGGTAAAAGATAAATGGCTTGGTTTAGTTTTACACAAAGCTAATAGACTGAGTAAAAATAAAAAACAAAATTTAATAAATTTGAAAAGATTTTGCCCCAAATATTTCACGACAAGTTGATATTTTAGAAGAAATTAAAAAATTTCATGTTCTCTGTGAATAACAAAAAATTGTATATAAATTTTTTGGTTTCTCGTTTGCGGATACTACTTAATAAGATTCAAAGTACTTAACAAAACTGCATTTTTGTTTTTTCCAATTTTTCCCTAAACAAAGTTATTCAAGTGTTTCTAAGAGAGCCCCTAAAAACTTAAACAAATACTATAATTTTACCTTGCAGCATGTAAACGAATAGGTTGGAAAGCACTTTTTTAAAATTTTGTTTTTGGAAATATTTTTTTTTCTAGAACTTAGACACACATTCACCGCTAATACATTAACTTTCCCCGTTTCATACTTGCTTCTCGATATATATCATAAATACAATGGGGAACATAGAAATTTTAAATGGGTGGGAATGGAAATATTTTTTCTGATTCCATACGAAGACCGAAAAAAGTCGAATGGGATCAATTTAAAAATTTGTTTTTGAATGGAGATAGAACGCGAGATTAGTTAATATTTCTTCGTGGGCATGATTCATTAAGGATTTACAGAATAAATAAAGAGAAATATTGCAAGAATAACACATTGAATCAGGTATTGCGGAGTACAAATGATCCTTAATCGTGCTGTAGAAGGCGGCTTTATAATCGACGAATAGATGGTGGGTCTCGATATCAGGTGTCGTTCTCGGGTCTTTCTGGCCGACGGTGGATTTACCAGGCATGAAGCCACACTGATAAAGTCGAATCAGTTTTTAGACTATGGGTTACAGTCTTTTGCACAGTAGGCTCGCTAGATGCTTACATTTCCTTTTTTTTTGGTATGTGCAACACACATGGTGTACCCCTATGAATGCAGAGCATTACGTTGTTTGGAAGGAAGATTACCAGGTGGGAGGAAGAAGGAGGGAGAATGAGAGAGGGAATCACAGGATACAATCACAGGATACTTGCCATTGCCTTTACCACAATGAACTTCAGTTTATCAATGTCGACTATGTCCGAATGTAGCGGCAAAGGCCGAGCTTTTTGCATCCACTCCTATTGTGCGTGAAATATTTGTACATGGATGGGAGGGCTGAGGTAACAGTCACTTGGCATGACTTCATATCACCATATTCTGCATAGAAGCTCGTGTATGCTTGAGTATACTTAAATCTTTATTTGTGGGAAATTTTTTCGAAATTAAAGAAGTTGAGGATCATACTTTGGGAATTTGTCTAACTTCAACTAGCAACATTGGTTTGTATAGTACATATATATTTATCTCTCCTCTATCTCAACTGATCTCATGTCAGACAGATCGTAATAGAAGCATAGTCATAGAATATTTTCTTACAGTTAGCCGAGGTTGAACAAGACAACAGGGAATGAGAGATGAATCTCTTCAATCCTTCATCATTACTTTCCTTACAAAAATTTTCTGAGGGTGCACTGAGTTTAGAGACACCAAAGGTTTAGGTCAATTATTACGTTTCCAATTTTTATTAATTTTAATTCTTTTTAGTATTATTCGCTGCATTTTTTTCACCAAGTAGTTAACCATGTTCGATTAAACCGATTAACTTGTTAAATCTCTTCTTCGTTGTATTGTCATTCACAATAAAACAACTCAATAGCACTGATAGCTGGAGGTGAACCTCCAGCATATAGCAGTTACATAACATTTGAAATAAATTTTTAACTCACTACTTATTTCTTTCCCTTTTTTCACACAGTTTTTTTTTTTGTTTTATTATTAACAGTTCTCTGAAGTATTGATATAGAAACCAAGGATGTCAATCAATATGCTAACTGTGCGAGTATATAACGGCTAAAAAAAAACATGTGCTCGTTATCTCTGCAGCTTTTGTTGTTGTTTTCTGTTGTTGTTTTATCGCTGCTAGTTATACATAACTAGTAGCGAATGGCGAATAAAACGCAGCTATAATTTTTTAATAATCTTATCATACTTAATAATAATCATACTTAATAATATCATGCTTAATACTTGTTGTTTTCTGTTGTTGTTTTATCGTTGCTAGTTATACATAACTAGTAGCGAATGGCGAATAAAACGCAGCTATAATTTTCTTATAATCTTGTCATACTTGGATTCATTCAGCCATCTAATCTCAGCCAAGTTCAAGCTCGCCGTTTGAACTTTGTGATTACAGGTTACCAGTTGACTTAAAAACTCGGTTTCAGTGAAGGGTTAGAGTGAGTTTGTGATCTTTTTTAATTATAAACAACATATTTGTTTTTGCTACCCTAGAAAATTCAGGTTATTTTATCTGCCAAAAAAGTAAAATATCTTGTTACTTTTATTTTAACAGGTGTACAAGTATGAAAAAAGTAATGACATCTCTGTGTCGCTAGGTAAAATTACACGTTCTGTGAGACCAAATCATTGGCGCCATTTCTTCGCATTTAGTTTTGCCAACAATATACAGTTCATAAACAACCAGTTTCATACAACAACATATTTTTTTCGCTCGTAAAAATGTCGAATTTTGTGCCTACAAACTACGATATGCGGACATCATTGATTTTCTGTTTCCAATTGAAGGAATCTGCTTTGGAATCTCATCGAATGCATGTGGAAGCTTACGGCCAGCACGCTCTAGGCAAAACACAGTGTAACGAGTGGTTCAATAAGTTTAAAAGTGGCGATTTTGATGTGAGTAACAAAGAACGTGGAAGACCACCGAACAAGTTTGAAGATGCCGGCTGCCGAATTGCAAGCTTAACTCGATGAGGATGATGCTCAAACGCAAGAATAATATGCTGAAAAATTAAATGTGACCCAAAAATGCATTTCTGGGAAGATGGGTGCCGCATGAATTGACTGAAAGACAGCAAGAAAATCGAAAAACCACCTGTGAAATGTTGCTCGCCAGGTACAAAAGAAAGTCATATCTTCATCGAATTGTTACTGGCGATGAAAACTGGATCTATTTCGAGAATCCCAAACGTAAACGATCACATGTTAAGCCCGGTACACCGACAACGGCCAAATCGACAGCAAAGCTAAATCGCTTCGGAAAGAAGACAATGCTCTGTGATTTCTGGGATCAGCGAGGTGTTATCTGGTTTGAGCTACCAAAGACAATTTGACGATTTGATCGATTTTTTGCGCCAAAAACGTCCAGAATATCAAGCGAGGCAACAAAAAGTGATTTTTCTTGATGACAATGCACCATCACATCGAACAAAACAGACTCGGGACTCGGGAATTGGTAGATTCGTACAGCTGGGAATCCCTCCCAAATGCGGCTTTTCAGCAGACTTGGTTCCATCTAACTACCACTTATTTTTATCAATGGGGCACGCACTTGCTGAGCAGCACTTCGAACCGTACGAAAATGTGAAAAAATGGCTCGATGACTGGTTTAACTCAAAAAACGAACAGTTTTTTTTTTCGAGGCATTCCCAAATTGCCAGAGAGATGGAAAAAATGTGTAGCTAGCAATGATTATTTCTTTGAAGATTGAATGTACAACCATTTTTCTTAAATAAACGTGTATTTTCTGAAATACTTGTATACCTGGTAATACCAAAATTTTACGACTTTCTACGAGAAATTGATTAAAATTTGCATGTGTTACATAATACGCAACTAGAGAACTTATTTATTATTAATTTTCATCAAAAGTGCAATGAATTTTTAATTTATTTGTTTTAAATTTATTGATTTAGAGATTAGTATGTGGATGGTAGATACTTTTCTGGTATCCACTGGACCATAGACTCATTTTACTCATATTCTATCTCATTCAATGAATAACTTGCATCCACAACTAAAATGAACTTTACTTAATGCCAACCAATTCAATCAACTCTTTTGAAATATTGCAATAAAATTAACATTAGATTTACATATTTGTTTAATTACATAAAATTTTTACCTAACAATGTTAGCAACAACGAAAATTTCTGTTACTTCATTCGCAAATTAGCGCTCGATTAACTTTACTGCACACGCCTACACACAATCAGAAATTCTTTCATTTTCCATCTTCCCATTCAATTAAGGCAATTCATAAAAGTTACGAGGAGACACCTTGATGATAAAAAGTCAGCAAATAAAAAATTTCTCAAACAAAAAAAAAAATAAAAATCGAAAAATAGCTAAAATTGTTCAAAACATTTTCCAAGCAAAAAATCAAAAGAAAAAGTTTCGTCTTCCTAATGAGTTGACATTATTATAATGTATTATGTACATAACATTTTCTATCATAATTAAAATTGTTTTCCAAAAAAGAAAAAAAAAAAAAATAAACCAAATAAAATTAGTCTTTACTCTAGAAGGCATCTGTACTCTAATTCCCATAGAACTTCTAATGAACACACCCACCGAACTGACAGTGAACACTTCCTTTCAACTGGCACTGAACACTTCCTTTCAACTGGCACTGAACTCTTCCGCCGAACTCGCACTAAACACCCACTGAATTCTTCCATTGAACACCAACTGAACTCTTACTGCACCCCACACACGAAATTCCCACGTGCCTCATTAGAGTTGCCATTGCTATTGCTATTTTTGTGTAAATTATTTTAGGTAAATGTGCAGCAAAAAACTTTAGTTAACTGAAATTTTTATTTTATGTTTCTTTTTAATGATATTAACTTTGCTATTTACTTATGTACATAGATACTATACATTTACTTTTATGTAAAAAGCTTTATTTTTGAAAATTTATTTATGTAATAGATAATTTTTGTTGTACAATTTTAGTGAGCTATAAAGTTTGCAGTTAAGAAGACACCAACAGACCCCCTCAATAATCAACACCCTTGTTATCAGTTTATGCATTAAAAGAAAAGTTGAGTGTGTACACCCCAGAAAATTCTCTGAGCTAGTATGTGCTTATGTCAGGTTAATAATATCTAAGCAATTAGTAGCACATTGAAAACTGCATCAGAGAATTTAATGGGAAGATTTTGAGCAATATTATCAAAAAGTATTGAATTTTAGTTAGGTATAATAATGTGGTTGCTGTGGTGTAGTGGTAGTGCGTTGGACTGCTACGCAGAGTGTCCGGGGTTCTAATCTCGGTACAGGCAAAATAAAAAGTAGAAAAAATAATTTTTCTACACGGCACCACCTCTTGGCAGGCAATGGCAAACCTACAAGAGTAAAAATTGCCTATGAAAAGCTTTTCACTTCGCCGTTCGGATTCGGCATTAAACTGTAGGTCCCTTCCATTCATGTACAAATATAACACGCACAACATGACTGGATGCGAAAAGTTCGGCCTAGGCCCTCCATGGGCTGTTGTGCCATTAAAAGTAAGTAAGTAAAGCACTACAACCAATGATCGTCGGTCTTAGCCACCTCAATGTAATGGGAGGAAAGTGTAAACTTTTCTCAGTTATACCACTAAAATTTTTATGTAATCTTCATATATCATTTAAAAATCCATTAAACGTTATTTCAATAAGATATGTATCATTACCATTATTTATAGGCAGCACACATAAATTCTCGTACAGTGAAGTAAGTAAGAACATAAGTAAGTAAGTAGTTAGCCCCAGTCAAGTCATCACCACCACCAGCCAGCCAGCGAGCCAGCCAGCCAGCCAGACCAGTGCTGTTTGCGTTAATTGACTTAAATTGTTTAATACGCTTTCGATATGCCATAAAATTGCCACTTTTATTTGAGATATTGCAGGCATCGGTATTACACTCACACACACACACACACACACACACACACACACACACACACACACACACACACAATATGAATGGACGTATGTAAGTGTACCGATGTTTTCGTTTTCACTGGTTGTAGCATTGTATGGTATATAAATTTCATATAAAATAATGTTGCTTTAATTGTCATCAAGTGACAAATTGACATTTTATTAAAATGGCACAAACTTTGAAAATTGAAATTTTGATTGAATGCCACACATTCTGAATTGTGTTTGGATTGGAATTTGGAGTTTTACACAATTGAAGCGTAGCATACGGGTCGATGCATCGTGCCCATACATATGGTATATCATATATTGTACAGGGTGACATTTATTAAGTGTATCGAATAGTTTTGAACATAATACAATTATTGCAATTAAAAACGAAAAACAGACCAAAGAAAACGATTACATAATGCACGAGTAAAAATATATTCAGCCAGTTTCGAAGAGGCCATCCTTGGCTATGGGAGGCAGCTCCTCCACCGTTATTTGGTTCCAATCACTAGGCAACGATTGTTTCAAGGTCTACAAGGATTGCGGATTTTGACAATGTTGAATGACGAATGATCGTCCAAGATCGTCTGTTTACAAGCTTCTGTCATTTTGACGGTTATGCGCTTGTTGAAAAGTAAACAGCTTTTCATATGTTTAGACGATTTTTTCCCCATCCAATTCCTGTAGCCCGACGTTGAAGTAGGCGTCATCTTTGTGGTCGTACGCACTTGTTGTCATCCGTAAATAACTGACTTTTTTTTAAGCTTCTACGCATTGAGTCCTAGTTCGATTTTTGCTATGAGTCAAACTGAGTCACAATTGATGCTAGTTTCGTGATCTAGTTTTCTCAAGGAAGCCGTTATCAACTGGAGCCAGCGCGTGCATAGCAGAGGCGACTGGTGAAGTTTTAAAGAGACTGCCAAGACTGATCATCGGTTCTAGTGCCAACTAAGTGAAGTAAGTAAGTAGGTTACCATTGCCATCTCAAGAGGTGGTCCCGTGTAAATTATTTAGCACCCGCTTTCAAACGATTTTGCGATTCCTGGGTGTATTGATGGTGGGTTTTCTACCTCTTCCTGGACGATCACCTTTATGACCCGGGTCCTTAAACCTTTTAACTGCACGAGAAACTACCAAAAAAGCAGGTTATAATTGTTCTAATAGCTGACCGATTATTTGACATCGTAAAATAATAAATAACTAAATGAAATCTAGGCCACACAAAACCAAATCAGATGGTTTCTCGATTACGTAGAATAATACAAGAATGAAGCAAATTGCAGAAAAATTACAATACTTTTCTATAGCGCGAAGAAAATTGTATACACTTATTAACTGTCACCCTGTGGTACATGTACATGTACATTCACTGTTCTTACAAACTCGTATTTATTTAAATCATTTACTTCATTGTTTTAATTTGAAAAGCAAAAATTTATGAACAGTTTTTAATGCTTTCAAAGCAATTTTGATTTTACAAGAACTAATTAAATCATTAAAAAACAAAAAAGAATGTGATCTACTTTTTTTTTCTTTTTTTCTTTACTTTACTTTTAATGGCACAACAGCCCATGGAGGGCCTAGGCCGAGCTTTTCGCATCCACTCATGTTGTGCGTGTTATATTTGTACATGAATGGAAGGGACCTACAGTTTAATGCCGAATCCGAACGGCGAAGTGAAAAGCTTTTCATAGCAATTTATACTCTTGTAGGTTTGCCATTGCCTGCCAAGAGGTGGTGCCGTCTAGAAAAAATATTTTTTCTTTTTGATTTTGCCTGTGCCGAGATTCGAACCCCGGACACTCTGCGTAGCAGTCCAACGCACTACCACTACGCCACAGCGACCACCTTTCCTTTTTTTCACTTTAGCTATTTACTTACAATTAATTTATCTCTATTTTGCATAACTTACTTACTGGGATAGAATCATATGTACAATGATTACTGAGATGATAGGAGTAACTAAGTGGATGATGGATGATTTTTGGAAAGACGACATGTAGACTATTTTAGACCTATAGGTTATGGTATTTCACGCAGGCTACTTCGGCTTCTGTATGAGCCGTGTACACGGAACCACCTCTTGGGAGGCAATGGTAACCTACTTACTTACTTCACTTCGTTGGCACTAGAACCGATGATCAGTCTTGGCAGTCTCTTTAAAACTTCACCAGTCGCCTCTGCTATGCACGCGCTGGCTCCAGTTGATAAGGGAAAGAGAAGTCAGGTCGCCCTGTACCAACGGGGATTAGGGCGTCCTCTTCAGCGTGTTCCTCCACCGTGGCTCGAATAAAACACCCTTTTAGCCGAAGTGCCTTCTTCCATTCGCTCAACATGACCCAGCCAGAGGAGCTGCTGGTTTATTATGCGCTGGACTACAGCTCATACAGCGCATGGTCCAATTGGACCATAGATCTTACGGAGTATCTTCCTTTCGAACGCTCCTAACAACCTCTTCTAGAGCGTTATTCAATTTTCATTTCGCTGTTTGGATTCGGCATAAAACCGTAGGTCCCTTCCTTTTATGTACCGACAAATATAACACGCACAACATGAGTGGATGCAAAAAGCTCGGTTTATGCCCTCCATGGGCTGTTGTGCCATTAAAAGAAGAAAATAATGAAAAGGTAAGTATCATTAAGTAAATGATTTTCTAAATTATATACTTCTTTGAAACTAAAAACAAAACCAATACCACGTACAAAAACAAGTCATAACCGAAATTGTTAATCGTTTTGGTTCCGATGCCTGAAAATAAAAAAGCATTATCAAATTTATTGCTTTTTTAATCTCACTGGGAACTGAGTTCTCTTCTTATGTACAATAGATAATTCCTATCCATGAGCATTGATTGCAGAGAGATAAATTTTAACAAAAATATGGATGAATTTCTGGTTAGTTTAAAATTATATGGTAAAACGTTAATGGTGGCTACAATGAAGATGCCATTTCACACGTCGCACGTCATCGATACTCTTCTTCTGTTTTCCCTTATTCTCGCTTTATTCCATTTCCATTTCCATCTTCTCTTATTTTTTTTCTAAGACTACACATTCATGAGAATTGGTACTCTAATTTTCTTCCTATTTTTACTTCTCCTTTTGTACTTCCCCTCCTTAGTTGCTTTTTCTACTTTTTTCCTTCTCCTTTCTCTACTTCCTCTCTTCTTTCTTTTTTCCCCTTCTCTACCTTCTCTTCCTCCTCTTCTTTTTTTCCTCTCTTCTTTTTATACCTTCCGTTGTTAACCTCCTCCTAGCCCTCACTTCTCCACCTTCCTCTTTCTTATTAGTTTCTTATTTTTTTTTACTTCTCCTACTCTTACTTCTCTCGTCCTTCTTATTTAACTCTTTTTAACAAAAAAAACTTTTTCCTTTCTTCTGCTGATTCCTTTCCTCATTCTACTCTTCCTTTTTTTCTCCCTACATCATTCTTGCTCTTCTTCTCTCCTTTACTTAAACGTCAGATTTAGAGTTTTTCGGAGAGAAGAATAGCCAAAAGCGTTGCGGTCGTTAGGTTCAAAGGAGAATAACAAAACTTTACGTTCAAGTCTTCTTTTTTCCATATGCCCCGTCCCCTGCTTTCTCTTACTTTTTCCCTTATACACATTCATTCCTTTTTCCTTGTCTCTCATTTTTATACTCTTTATTCTTCTTTTTTTTCTCTTTTTCTTTCTTTTATTTTTTTTTCTCTCTATCCTTCAACTCTTTTCATTCCTCCTTTTCTTTCCCATCCTTCTGTTTCTTTTCATCCTTCTCCATTTCTTCACACTTTATTCCCTCTGCCATTTTTCTTTTCTGTATTATTAAGCTTCCTACTCTCGTTTGAACATATTTTTTTCGGGTCAGGTAAGGTTTAATCAGTTTTGACTCATAGCAAAATCTAACTAGGACTCAACGCGTACAAGCTCAAAAAAGGCAGTTATTTAGGGATGACAACAAGTGCATATAAATATGAATTCAACGTCGGGCTACAGGAATTGGATGGGAAAAAATCTTCTAAACAGATGAAAAGCTGTTTACTTTTCAACAAGCGCATAACGGTCAAAATGACAGAAGCTTGTAAACAGACGATCTTGGACGATCATTCGTCCAGCTAGATGGACACGGAAGAAATCTGAATCTATTTCCTAATAACTCTGCATAAGTTGCAATCTCGCTTTCGAATCCGAAAGTGAAAAGCCTTGGGCTTCTTAAGTTTGTAAAGTTAAGTTTCGACAGATGGCGCCACAAGAAAAAGCTTTAAGGTCAGATTTCCAAATCACCGTTCATACCTACATTACATTTCACCGATCACAGTGTTTTAAATATAAACTTATGTATTTATTTTTATATATTTATTGTTGTATATTTTTCTTACAACTACATTTGCAAATTCATACAAACATAACTACAGTACCATAAGTATTCAATATTACAAAGCAAAAACAAGAGCAAGTATTGTATGTATTTTCTTGTAATTTTCTTCAATCAAAATGCAAACAGAAAGACACAGGAAATTGCTAACTACAAATTTTTTTACATATGTTTAATTATTTCTCTAAAGTTAAAACTCACACAGAAATCCAAATAGAAAAGAAAATTACGCGCGTTAAACGAAAATGATATCAAGAGCGATTTATTTTAAATGAAATGGAGATTTCTGAAGCGTATCTCTCTTAAGCAGCAGCAACTTCTACAAAAAACTGCATATAATTTTCATATCTACTTATTTAGATTGGCAAATAGCTGGCAGTGGTGTTGCTAAAAATGTGTACTAGTTAGAGAGATACATTTATGGTAGATACAGTAGATACTTACTTATATACATACATACATACATACATACAAGCATGACTGTTACCACATAGAAACTACATTTATATACTCATTTTCAGTTAATTACAATGTGCCGCATTGTCTTCAGCTTTTCCAATTTATAAAACTCGTCATAATGATAAGTGTACGAATACAAAAACAAAAAAAACAAAAATAACTAACTGATGAAATGATAAAATGTTAAAATGATATGCATATACCTTGAGTGGAAAACAAACAAACAAACAAACAAACGAACAATTGAAATTCAAACATTAGCTCTCAACCAAACTAACTAACACTGGTTAAGAAGTCATTAATTATGCCGCTAATTACATATGGTGTAGTGAGTGCAGAGGGTGAGAGCGAGTGAGAAAGAAATGGATGGAGAGTGAAACCAGAATGGAAAACAAGAATAAACTATTTATTAACTTATACCATACATTACTAGCAAGTCTATTTAAGAACGATTTATTTATTTCTTTTACAAAACTTACTTACTTTTAATGGCACAACAGCCCATGGAGGGCCTAGGCCGAGCTTTTCGCATCCACTCATGTTGTGCGTGTTATATTTGTACATGAATGGAAGGGACCTACAGTTTAATGCCGAATCCGAACGGCGAAGTGAAAAGCTTTTCATAGCAATTTATACTCTTGTAGGTTTGCCATTGCCTGCCAAGAGGTGGTGCCGTCTAGAAAAAATATTTTTTCTTTTTTTGATTTTGCCTGTGCCGAGATTCGAACCCCGGACACTCTGCGTAGCAGTCCAACGCACTACCACTACGCCACAGCGACTTTACAAAAACTAGTCTTAATTGTGTGTTAGGGTCTATGGCACTTTCGATACTTCTGGGATGATTGCTTACTATAAAATAGAACTCTGCTCTGTTTATAAAACTCATATGGACTATTACGTCATGATTAGGTACTTATTTTTTTATGTAGAATTTAAGCTGACAAGGTTTGCTGAAAACCGGTGGGTGGTTTTAATATTTTCAAGTTCTACAATTTTAATGAAGTTACTAGCTATGAAGAAAGAAAAATTGGCTTAGAAAATCCATTTCAAACCATGACCTAATAAGTTATATATTTTTTCGTTGTAACTAACAGCGGAACCTCTTTCAAGAACGAATTTTCTATTGTGAATAATCGCAACTGGCTGATTGCTCTACGAAAAATCACCTACTGCTTCCCCTGATAAGAAGAAGAAACCAATCAAACGTAGTTGACTTCATGACTTAGTAATCACGAAACAGAGTTTTTGGCAGATTATAGGGGTTTTTGGGGTCTTTTCCCTTGCCCATTTAAGCAGAGTGGTAGTGCCTTGGCCTACTACGCAAACTGTCCGAGGTTCAAATCTCGGCACAGGCAAAAATCAAAGAGTAGAAAAAACAATTTTTCTACACGGCATCACCTCTGGGCAGGCAATGGTAAACCTACAAGAGTAAAAATTGCCAATGAAAAGCTTTTCAATTCGCCGTTCGGATTCGGCATATAACTGTAGGTTCCTTCCATTCATGTACAAATATAACATGCACAACATGAGTGGATGCGAAAAGTTTGGCCTTTGGCGCTACATGTGGTCACAGTCAACACTGATAAATTTAAGTTCATTGTGGTAAAGGCATAACACTTGCCACAATGGCTGTCTATCCCTTCATCGGTGTCCTGTGTGATTGCATTCCCTCTCTGATTCTCCGTCCTTCTTTCTCCCATCTATCAATCTTCCTTCCATTAAACATAATGCTCTGCATTCATAGGGGTACACCCTGAGTGTTAAATGTAACAATAAAAAAATAAAAAACAAGGCAATTGCAAACCTATAAGAGTAAAAATCTCCTATTTATTTCGCCGTTTCGGATTCGGCATAAAGCTGTAGTTCCTTTCCATTCTCGTGGAAATATAACACGCACAATATGAATGAATGCGAAAAGCTCGGCCTAGGCCATCCATGAGCTTTTGTGCCATTAAAAGAAGAAGAAATATCAGCAAATAAGAAATAAGAAGAAATAAGTTTACAAAATATTTAAGTTTAAAGAAATGATATACAAAAAATATCACATACAACTAAGGTTGCCACTTTCTCCATATTTAGTGGGATATCCCGGAATTCAGGTCATTTTTGTGAGTCTCGTAGAGAGGATCTGCGGGACGCGATATGTCCCGCAGATTGCAGACAAAAATCCATTTGAGAATACTTACTGAAATTATGATTTTTCAGCGCCTTCTTTATGAGAGACGTTTTTACCAAAGAACATTTTTGTCAATGAAACTATTAACTATTTGAATTTAAAAAAAAATTAATCCATAACACTCCTGAAAAGAAGGGTCTGGGAATGAGAGTTACGTTAGAAGTAAAAACTCTCTCTTTCTAACTAAGACCAGAAACTTTGCTTCAGACCTCAAAGTTTTATGAATTCTAAGTACTTACATAGTACTACACTTCTCACCAGTGGCAGATTCAAGAACTGGTTTCGCTTAATTCTGATAATTTAAGACCAAATTCCAAAACCAAAAGTCAGATAGAAAATTGGATCGTTAGGCCAGAAGCAGACCATCAACTAAATCGACAGATCGAAGGTCAGTTGCAATACGGATAATGGCACAAAAACACATACCTAAATCCAGACGAATATTAAATTCATATCAAAATTAAACTCAAATTCAAACTCAAACCAAAATTCCGACTTTATTTGTACCAAAAATCTGATGAAGTTCTGACCAAAAATCATACCAAATTCAGATCGAACTTTAGATACAAAGTCAAACCCTAAACCGATATGCAGATCCAGTGTGAGGAAAAATTCAGATTAAAAATCAGACTGAAACTCAGACCAAGAAGCAGTCCAATTTCAAACCAAATATCTGATCAAAAATCACCAAATAAAGAACAAAAATCGGTAAAAATTTCAACAAAAACTTAGAGAAATATATGCGTACAGAGTAAAAATCAGTGAGATCAGTCATACCAAATTCAGATCGGAAATCGAAGTGGTTATAGTTGATTCAATTATCTGTATTAGAGTTTCAGAAATATCCCGCATTTTCCTGCTATATCCCGTATTTTTATCAATGCAGTCTCGGAAATAAAAAAAAGTTTGGAAAACCTACAAAAAATGTTGATGAGGAGAAAAACCAAAAACTTCTACATACATAATCTCTAGAATCATATATAAATATGTAAATTTCTGAACATAGTTTATTTTAATTAGTTGGATCACCAAACTATAGCTATTTTTGTCCTCGAAATTTGTCCTCGAACAATGAAATGATTTAGTATGAATTAGCCAGGGCGAAAAATCTGATATACGGAAGAACTCTATTTTTTATGACGATGGAATAATATTTAAGTGAATTTTCAGAGCAGGAAATTCCTTGGAAATTTTCCAAAGTCCATGGAACAAGCTATTTTTTCTGAAAAATATTCGAATTATGATTCACATAAATTAACATATGGATAAGTAATTTTTTTCCGGTAATTTCGGATCGCAGTTTCAAGTATATGGGTCAAACTAACAAAAAGAAAATTTCTAGATAGTTTTGTAACCCAAAAAATGATGGAAAGTCGTTAGCAACTTAGGATTGCGTTCAATGGTGTCACGATATAATCATGAGCTATGGCTAAGAAAAGGTTAAATACTAAGGACTGCGTCGAATAAAATTGTCCATTACATTTCTTCCCATATTGAAAGATTCAAAATCAAAAATTTTTATCTTAGTAGCTTTGAATTAAATGTCAGAAAATATTATGTGTCAGTTAAAGACAATAAAAATTTATTTAACGCGAAAATGGCAAACGAAGTGGAAGTGCGAGAAAATATTATTAAAATTTTTCAAAAGCCACCTCACTGGTCACTCAAGAAAATTGAGGTAGGGGGCTAACCCTAAAACCATTTCTCGCGTTATTAAACGTTTTAAGGAAGAACTGCGTATTGATCGGAAGAAAGGTTCTGGTAAAAAGAAGGGGACACATGACTGTGAGAAGGCGAAGAACGTTGTGACCATTTTAAAGAGAGATCCAAACATTTCGGGAAGGAAATTGGCGGGGCAGGCTGATGCTCAGAATCTTTCGTGCGCTGGACTAAGAAGGAAGCTGGGCTGAGGACGTACAAAGTTCAAAAAGTTCCGGATAGAAATGCCGTGAAGAATGAAACCGCAAAACAACGAGCGAAAATGCTGAGCCGAGATTTTGTCAAGAAATTTGAATGCTGCATAATGGACGATGAAACTTATGTTTTACATGGCCAGGAATTTTATACAGCTGCTTCTCGAGGAAATGTCGCTGAAAAATTCAAAGCCAAAAAAATTACAAAATTCCCTAAGAAATTCCTTGTTTGGCAAACAATTTGTAGTTGTGGCAAAAGGAGCAGCACATTCGTAACATCGGGTACAATCAACGGCGAATTATATTTGAAGGAATGCTTGCAAAAGAGATTGCTTCCATTTTTACACCAACATGAAGTGTCCACGTTTTTTTTGGCCTGACCTCGCTTCATGTCACTACAGCAAAACGGCCTTAGAGTGGTTCCAACGGAATGAAGTGATTTTTGTGCCTAGAGAAGTCAATCCACCAAACTGTCCAGAACTAAGGCCGATTGCAAGGTACTGGGCTTTAGTAAAAAGGGAAATGAAGGTAACAAAAAAAGTGGCCAAAGACCTTCAAGATTTCAAAAGAAAGTGGTCTGCAGCAGCTGTGAGGGTGTCGGACACTACCATAAAACATTAATGGAAGGGGTTCCTGAAAAATTAAAACTTTTTATTAAAAACTAATAATTTGTGGTTTCTTGTTTTTAGTTTTTTAATCTAAAAATAATTTGCAAAATAAAACACTTTAGTTTAAAATTTTATCATTTTTGTACCAGACAATTTTATTCGACGCAATCCTTAATAAGAGATGAAGTTACAATGAGGAAATCACACGATAAACTAAACCAAATTAAGAAATCACTCAAAGTTGGAATACCATGAACAATTTGAAGGTAAATAGCATAAGCACATAGAAGCAGAGTCAACGGGTAAATCGTGATACTTGTTAAAACACCTAGTAGCAGGTAGACCGTAATTTAAGGGGTTTGTCGTCATTTTATAGCCCATAGTAGGTTAGGAGGCATCGGGTAGAAGCTTTAACCGGCTTACTGATTCATTAATATGACTACATTTATACTTGGTAGAGGTTGGTAACCACACAAATATGATACAAATATGTTGACGTGTGTGAGAGATATTGATAATAAAAGTATTATATGTACGAGTATATCAAGTGAAAGCAGAAAGACGTGAGTTCAATGATATCGAAGTGTTACGGGACAGAAACAAGGTCCGAAAATTCTTTGAAAGAATAAGACGCCTAACTGATGGTTTGAAGACGGTGGCCTCTTCCTTCAAGGATAAAGATATACAAGGTTACTGATGCCAGATGTCCAGGGTATTATGAGATTATGGAGCGAGCACTTTTCGCAGCTGTTTAATAGTGATGACGGCATTAATGCCGCCACTGCGGAATGTGCTCCGGAAACCCCCAATCACTGACGCCGTTGAAGTACCAACGACCGTGTAGAGGGTCTTAACATCCATCGCTCGCCTGGAAAAGCAATAAGGCTGCAGGAGCAGATGACCTTCTTGCTGAGTTGTTTAATACTGGAGGCGAAGAGCTCATAAAATGCCTGCACGAGATTCTATGCAAAATATGGTTGGACGACAGCATCCCAAGTGATTGGAACCTCAGCGTATTCTGCCCAATTCATAAGAAAGGTGATTTCGCGATCTGCACCAAATACCTTGGGATAAGCCTTCTTAATATTGCATATAATGTTCTATCGAGTGTACTGTGCGAAAGACTGAAGCCCATCGTCAACAAACTGATTGGACCTTATCATTGTGGCTTCAGACCTGGTAAATCTACCATCGACCAGATATTCACACTACGCCAAATCCTCGAAAAGACCCAAGAAAAACAGATCGACAGCCACCATCTCTACTTGTTGATTATAAAGCCGCCTTCGAAAGCACTATTAGGGATCACTGTCATCCTGCTAGCATACGCTGATGATATTGACATCATTGGCATCAAGGCGCGAGCAGTCAGTGCAGCATTCTCCAATCTGGAAAAGGACTCTCGAGGAGTGGTTCTAGTGGAGAACGAGGACAACACGAAATATCTTGTGTCAACAAACAAAGAGTCATGACGTTTTGGGCAAAATCTTACTGTATATACTTTTGAAGTCGTCAAGGATTTCGTTTACCTAGGATACAGCATTAACAACAACAATACTGCCAGCTTTGATATCAAGCGGAGATTAACTCATCATAACAGGTATTATCACGAGCTCAGTGAATATTGACAGCTTTTTTCTAGCTGGATTATGCTCTTCCCGATAATGGCATATAAGTTCTAAGCATAGAGACCGTTGTTCGTCATCAAATTTTTGATATGATGAGTTAGCACTAATATATTCAGCGTATTGAACTTTACAGACATTAAATATATGCTGGGATTTTATCTTGCTTTCATATTTTCCACTAAATAATCAAGTGAAATTAAAAAAAAAAACTTTAACATCAATTAAAAATTATATACTTAATTACAGTATTATCATCGCGATATAAATAAGAATAACATGCAAATTAAAAATGCAGTAACAACAATCTGGTAACCCCGTCTAGAACATAACCTAGTTACATGCGATATACATTGCAATTATTTGCATACTACCAATTCAGTTATTTATGTTATTATGTAATAAAATATAATGAAAATTAATTTATGAGCCATAATCAAAAGAAAAAAAAAAAAAAGTAAAATAAAAATAAAAAATTTAAGAACAATGGAAAAAATAAGCAAAAAATATAAAAAAAATAATGGAACATAACTGAAATGATTAATTTTATTAAACTCATTTAACCAAATGCACACAAATAATATGTTAAATAATTTCACACGGATTCCGCACGTCGACTTCCCACCCAGGTACCCCCCCCCCCTCCCCCCCCCCTCCCCCTCCATGAGCTTATGTAATACAAGCAAAGAAATAAGTGAAATGGTATGTATTTATAACAAAAAACAACAACAAAATAATACTTTTTAAAATTTGTAGCTACTGTTTTTTGTTTTTTTATTTTTATTTTTATTGTGTGTATTTTTGTTTGTTTGTTGAACTGTAATTAATTATAAAATGAATAAATGAATGAATGAGTGCGTGAGCGAATGATGACTGCGTGAATGTGTTATTTGCCTGTGTATATCTAAATGGGTTGCCATCATTTAGCAGCGGAAGTGCGTGTTAAATAGCGGCAGCAACAGCAACAGCAACACTGACTCTATATTACATTAATGAAGTTGTTACTTTGATAGTGTGGCCCCTTGGTCCCTTGGCCCCATGCTTCATCCTCCTCTTCGCCTGTTAATCGTATGAAATATAAAAGCTTAAAATTTTTGAAGCTTTTTGTTTGTGTGTATTAAAATTATGTTGAATACTTTTAATTTAATTAGATCTGTGTTTTATTTATATTAATATTAATTAGCGTTTTTTTTTTACTGTGTTTTAAAATGCCAACACAATTAATTAATTGTGATGAAAAAAGTCTGAGAAAATTTGGAATAATGGCAACCATTGGTAACCATTGTATGGCTGAGAGATTGACGTGGAGAAGAAGGTTTGCATGTAAGCCCCCAATAAAGGTTTCAGTCAAATGTGTTTTTAAGTTTTTAAAATGCCTAAGCCTTGCATAATAATATTTAGTAAGTTCCTACTATATTACGAAAACTTGATACAAAAGAAGAAAACTTTTAGTTAACAGCTCAATTCTAGTAAAAGTCAAAAAATTTTGTAAGAACTAGTCTGTCAGTTTTGATGTCAGTCAATTTTTGTAACCACAAATCTACTTCTAACCTGACATCAAAAAGCTTTCTGATCATTTGCTTTAAGCTTCTTTGTTTTGACAGTTGTGATTGGCTGGCAACGCTGAGAGTAAAAAATTTAAGTAAAAATAAATTGTTTCTTAAGATATTTTAATAGATTCATATTTTACAGCGAATCAAAATATGAACGCACCACGCAAGAGCAACTGCGTGATTACATGCCCACTAGGCCGAAACAAGTGGAAGAGTTGTGGGCAATGGTGGCCTCTCCATTCCATATGATAAATCCCTTGATCGAAAAGTAAAAATACAAAACTTACAGGGAAGCAAATTATGGTTAAGTCTTGGCCTGGCTTTTAGCTTTGGTTTTAGTTTTGAAATTTAGTCTAAGATCGGTCTGAATATTGGTTTATTTAACAAATAAAATAAATAAATAATAAGTAATATACAATAAGTAAATTTGTATATGTATAATACATACATTGAAGGCTCGAATACTGCAGTTAACTCATTTTCACACAAGAGGCACTTAACACATCTCTGCGCTTAACCATCGTTATTGAATCTTAATTTGTACTATAATGAATTTACAATGATTTGGCATAACTACTTCTGATGCGTACAACTTCTCCGAAGGTATTAGAAGAGCCATTGCTACACGATGCATTTTCCACTTCACCCAGGTTGTCAGTCTCTGCTAAAATGTATGTTCATCTGGTTGTGGTGCATCAATGTCTACCAGCAAGCATACGTAAATAGAGCTACCTTTTCATGGCTATAGTAGAGAACACGATCTTAGAACATGCATATCGGATGGGGCCTATTACATTTTTGCTACTTGCGTGTAAACACCTCAGCGAATGGAACAAGAGCCATGGCTCTAAGCGGCACTCTTAATCTCCTCTGAGGCAACTGTTCACGTTTGGTTTATGTTCTCTTGCTAACGTTGCTTGATCGGATGATATTGCCCAGATTGCAGAATAGTGGAAAGATCCCGGATATTTTGCATTTACTGATATAAATTCAATCGGTGGTCACTAATCTGATCAATCTGTAAGATAATATACATAGAACTATTAAAATGAATGGGTACATGTGCATTTGATTCTACATTTATACTATAATTACCCTTTTTGGTTTATGTATAAAGAAAATGGATTGGTATTATATTTTGAAGAAGGTGAATGTATAGCAATGTGTGTGATATCGACGGCAATAATCGCAGCTTTTATATTGAATTTTCTGTAAAATCTGAAATCAAAATAAATATTTAATTAAATTATAGTTAAAATAACATTACAAATTCAAGTTTTAAGCATGTAAAATCTTCATGTGTCGCACGAAAACAAACATTATGACCCTGTTTTGTGCACTATTTGCTCGCATATTTCGCGAATAGAGCGATAAACTGATGATTGGCTCATTGGTGCTACAAAATTATTGCCGTGACACTGCTGAACCATTCGCTAGAAAATGCAGAACGCTGTGAAACCTCATTTCAAAGGGAAGAGTTGTCTTCTGACTATCGGCACAAATTTTCAACAAAAGCATACAAATAAAAGGTGGTTTTGAAGTATTTTTTTCTTTTATAATCAAACAGTTGAGCACATCTTTAGGGTTGTTTTCATAAAACTTGAGTTTTATTTTTTTTTGGCTAATTTTTCCCAGCTGTGATGAAAGAGGAAAACCTGTTTGCGGATGCGATGCCGAGAACGGCGGATCTATTCTAACCCTGCACAGGGGATTGTAGACATGTCGAGCTGTGAAAATTATGCTATAATATTTTTTAAAATTCTTGTAAAGCGCAAATTTTTATTTAGTTTTAATTTTTCGACGACCATAAAACTCAAATTTTTGGGTTAGCTTATAGATGACCCACTTTTAGAGGCTATATAATTGTTTCGGCCTGGTATTTGTTCTGGTTTCTAGTTTCAATGTATAAGTAGAGTTGAATTCGATTTGAATTATTGTCAAAGCTTTTTTTTGGAGCTTTTAATCGTTTTTTGGTGCGAATTTTACTTTGATTTTGATATGCATTTGGGGATTTAGTCTGAATTTTGGTCTTATTTATAATGTCAGCGGAGATTATCTCTTGACAACGGGTGTTACTCAGTAAGCAATTGAGCAGAGCTCTCTGTCGATTGACGAAAATAACATTCTATATGTCTCTCATCCTTCCCGTCCCAATATATGGCGCCAAGACGTGGGTGGATATTAACAACAGCGTTCGAGAGGAAGATAATCCGTAAGATCTGTGGTCTTCCGCGGTGGGGGAACACGCGGAAGAGGTCGTTCCTAATCTCCGTTGGAAAGACCAGGTATAGGGCAACCTGACTTGGCCTTGTCACTTGGCGCCATCGCGCGCATTGCAGAGGTGACTGGCGAAGCTTTATCGAGGCGGCCAAAAAAACCGATTATCGGTTGTAGTGTCAGCTAAGTAACATACGTAATTTTATTAATCTGAATTTATGTTCCATTTGTGGTTTGAGTATTGGCTTGATTTTTGTTTCGAGTTTTATCCTTTTTGATCTAAATTTTAGTCTGATTTTCTGGACTATTATAAAGCTTAGTCTTGGCCTGGCTTTTAGTTTTGGTTTTAATTTTGAAATTCAGTCTAGTATCAATTTGAATATTGGTCTTGATTTTGTTTATATTTTACCTCTTCTTTTGGTTTACTTAATGTTTGATTTGAATTTTTGATGGAATGAACTTGTTTGATTTTTATATTTGAATTTTAGTCCAAGTTTTGGGTCAAAATTTGGGTATGATTTTTAGTGTGACATTGATTACAGTGTGGTGTCTGACTTTTGGCCAGTATATATGGTTAATCTGAGTTTTAGTCAGGGTTTGGTTAAATTTTTGTTTTGAATTTTGGTTCCAGTTTGGGGCTGAAATGAATTTTTATTTCATTTTTGGTTTAATAGAAATCAAACTCTACTTAACCTAAATCCTAGATCCGGCTCTCATTTTTGTTTTTTATGGGCAAAAACAAATACCACATAAGTAATCAAATTATCTAGTGAAAAAGATTTAGATTTGTTGTTGAATTTTTGAGGTTTGAGTTTTACAGCAAATCCACCGCACGTGCAATTAATTCTTAGCTACAAATTCATGCTGAAGTTAGTGCTGGATTCTTCTTTGGTTTTGTATAAAAAACAACATTATGATTGAAATTTAATAAAATATTTAACACCCTTGCACACGCTCTCGTAATTTTACATATTGCGTTGATGATACTTGAAAAACAAATCATACTAACAAGCATGACAGCAACATAATAACGACTTAAAAAGCAATTAACAAAAATTGTGCGAACTTTTTTGCTCTTAGTTGTTGTTGTTTTGTTTCCTTGTTTTTATGTAACAGCAATACTGCAAAAAGAACAACAACAACGAATAATAAAAACGGAAGAACGCACGCATGTACAGCAGCAATAGCGGCAACGACAATAACCACAGGCAGCAGCAACAGCAGCAAGAACAACAATGGTGTAATAGCAACTGCAAGGTACATACTTACATACGTACACACATATGTACATAGAAACACATGTAATATTTACATACGAGTATGTATGTGACAGAATCATGTGAGTGAAAGAGAATGTTTTGCGCTTCAGCCACAACAGCAGCAGCAGCAGCAGCATGCGCTCCTTAATGTATTTCCTTTTATGATTATCTACCATAAACTTACTTATGTGTATGTGTGTTTGTGTCTGTTCGTTTGCATGTATCTTCTTCTTCTTCTTATTCTCCTTATGTCCTACACATATGGTATCGTTGTAATCAGCGCCTTTGGCATTTTAATACGCAATCTTTCTTGTTCAACAATTTCTTTAATGCTATTTGTTTAAAACACAAGTATCGGCGCGTTATCTTACACAGATACGAGTACATACATATATACATAGATACATTTTTATAAGCTCTTACAAATATAAAAACAGGCATAAAAATAACAAACAAAAAATATCAGCAAAGAAGCAACAGCAATGGCAGTCAGTTGGAAGCAGCAGCAGCAACATTCAACTCCACCTGCAAATTACTAAATTTCAAACTGATAGTTTATTTATTTAACAAACGAAGTTTGTGTGTGTGTGTTTGTGTATGTGTGTGTGTGTGTGTGTAAATGTGCGTGCATCAGTTAACAAGTAGCAAACTCTAAAATCTATGTAGAATATAATTTCTTTTTTGTATTCTCGTTAGAGTATCTATGGCATGTGCAGAGTATCATAGGTAAATGTGTATAAGCTTTAGCATTTCCTCTGGTATTTTGAACTTTTTGTTTTTTTTTGTAAATACTCCACTTCTTGTTTTACTTTTTGCTCTTCCTGTATGTAGTTACTTGCTTCAATAGCTATTTCATCTTTCGTCTTCGCTGCTTTTACTTTTAATCTTTGGTTAATTGCTTATGGACAAGTTTTGCTTAGAACAGCAACCAGCAGCAACAGCCTTAGTAGCAACAGCCTTCGCAGCAACAGCCTTTGCAGCAACAGCCTTACCAGCGCTAGAGTATGAATAGACAGCAACAAATAATAACTTAGTGCTCTTGTGCAAAACTTAATTTAAAATAATCAACTTCGTTGTTGTTTTTGTTACTCCAGTTGCTAAAGTAAATAGAGATGGCTATGCTTAATGCTCTTCTACATTTTCTCATCCATCCATTTACTCATTCATTCATTCATTCATTCTGTTATAATTAATTAATTTTTCAAGCGTGTTGATGTTTTATAATGAAACATTTCTTCCACCAATCTTGTTAACAAGTTGATTAGTGTTTATGTGCTTACATTTAAAAATCTTCTACTAACTAGTTAGTTAGTTACTTTTTCTTCTTTACTGTTTTTTTTTTTTTGTTTGTAAAGTTGCGCAAGCGAACATTATAAACTAAGTATGCATGCAAACTGTGAGTAGTTGGATAGTATGCATACAAAGTTGGAAAAACAGGGTGTTAAATAGTTTCGGGCAAGTAAAGAGGGGGCGAAAGTTGCAGCGCTCTGGGAAATTGCTATGAATTTAGGAGTTAAAGTAAGTGGAGATGGTGGACTTTGAAAGTTGTATCAACCCGAGAAGTTATATCGAATAGAAAAGTTTCACAGACCTCCTGAAAATAAAGGGTGATTTTTTAAGAACTTGGTTTTTGATAATTCAAATCAACACAGTAATTTTATAAAAGTGAATGCAATTTTTATTTGGATCGATAAATCAATTCCTGCCATTTACTTTTTATGTTGCCCGCGGCTACTCTTCAAATGGTACACTTTTTCACACATTTCGGCCGGAATCTCACCAATGACGCAATGACGCGTTCAATGTTGGCTTCCAAAGCAGCAAACGTGTTTGGATTTTCGCTATAGACAAGAGACTTAACATAGCTCCACAAAAAATAGTCTAACGGGATCAAATCAAACGATCTTGGTTCTTGGGGGCCAATTGACTACACCAAAACATGAGATTAACTGCTCACCAAATTTGTCTCTCAATTGATGTATGGTTTCGCGTGCAGTGTGGCATGTGGCACCGTACTGTTGGAACCATATGTCGGCCGAGTCGAATTCTAGCATTTTGGGCAAAAAAAAGTCTGTTAACACCAAACGGTATCGGTACCTTTCTCCATTAACCGTAACGTTGCGGCCTTCATCGTCTTTGAAGAAGTACGGCCCAACGATGCCGTATAACACTGCCCATAAACAACACCAAACAGTGCATTTTTCGGGATGCATTTTTAGCGGCTGAATTGCCTCTGGCTGGTCTTCACTACAAATATGGCAATTCTGATTTTTCATGTGTCCAGTGAGCTAAAAATGAGCCTCGTCGCTGAAGACAATTTTGCGATGTAGCTTGCAAAACACATTTTTCACGGAGCATGAATTTTGATAATAAATTTCAATACTTTGCAAACGTTGTTCAGGCGTAAGTTCAGAATGAAATGGCAAACAAAACTGAGTATTTTTTACTTTGACACATGTCAAGAATCACACTTGAACTGTCAGAAATATAAACGTCAAAAACCAAGTAACAAAAAAAAACCCTTTATGTACTATGCTGAGAAGCTTAACCGAACAGATCAATTAACCGCTAGCAATCAGAGAAGTTTTAACTAGGAAAAAAGTTGTAATCAGCTGACAAACTGAATCGAGCTATGACTTAGTAGAAAAATTGCAATTTAAGAATTTTACTAAGTTAAGAAGTTGTAACGAGCCAAGTGTTACTAAGCTAAAAAGCTTAGCCGACCTCGGAAGTCTTACCAATCAGATAAGTTGCAACGAGCTAAGAAGTTGAGCTAATTTGAGAAGGTGAACAGAATTCATAAGTTTCACCAATCAAAAATATTTAAATAAGCTAAAAAGTTGTGCCAAGCTGCGGAGTTACAGTGATCCGAAAAATATTCACAAATTTTTCATGGAAGTTGCAACGAGCCAAGAAGCTGTACAAAGCTGAAAAGCTAAACCGAATGCAGAAGTTTTATCAAACAGAGAAGTTGCTACAAACTAAGATTTCGTACTAAGCTAAGAAGCTGCACTGAATCCAGAAGTTTCAATAATCGAAAAAGTTGAAATAAACTAAAAAGTTGTGAGAAGTTCAGAAGTTGAACCGAACTGAGAAGTTCTCTTAAATATTCGGAGAAGTAGCAACGAACTAGGAAGTTGAGCAAAGCTTAGAAGCTGAAGCGAACGGAGGACTTTTACCAATCAAGGAAGTTGCAATGAGCTTGTAAGTTGTGCTAGGCTGATGAGTTGAATAGAACCGTGAGATTCGTAGTCGGAGAAGTAGTAATGAACTAGGAAGTTGAGCAAAGCTTAGAAGCTGAACCGAGATTTTTAACCAATCGTAGAAGTAGTTACGCTCAAAAATGTTATGCTAATCTGAACCGAAAAATTTTATCAATCGGAGAGGTTGAAACGAGCTTGTAAGTTGTGCTAAGCCGATAAGCTGAAGCAAGCAGTCTAGGTTTACGAATTGGAAAAGTTGCAAATAGCTAAGAACTTTTACCGAGTTGAAAAGTTAAAACAGTAGTGTAAGTTAAACAGAGATAAAAAGTTGGACCAAGTTGGGAAGTTGCTGTTGTTATAGTGGCTTGTATCAAGAACCCATGCAGCGCCTTTTTGATACCACATTATCAATTTTTTTTTCTGGATTTTTAGACTCTGTCGGATAAAGCTGGAGAATCCGATCCATTCCCACTGGTCTAAGAAGTTTAGGAGTACGTTTAAATGTATTTCAACCAGTCCCCGAGATTATTTAAATAAGATTTTCCTAAGGTTTTCACAGGGTTTTCACAGAGAAAGTGAGAAATTATATTTTTCTTTCTTCCAGGTAGTCGCCATTTATGTTATGGGGGGTTCTCATTTTGGCTGCTTGCTCACCAATAATCCAGATGCCGGTAATGACTGCCGTCAGTCTATAGATATTAATTATTTTATTTTCCCCTTTTTTATGAGTTGAACTGCTATTTTTTAATTGTAGTCAGACCATATCACTCACATATTTTGTAAGTCGGCAGCCTATTCCGTCTAATATTGTCTTTTATGAGGTATATTGTCGTGATTGGCTGAATTCAGTGGTGTGAATACCAGCTCAGCCAAGTATTCTTGATTCTAGCTCGTCTGCCTTTTCTTACCCTCTATATTCCGGTGCCGCGGCTGGAAGCTATGTCCGTAAAGCTTACTTTGAACTGTTCCAACAGATTATATGTTGTGATGGGCGAATCAGGAGCCCTGATTATAGTTGCCGCTTTAGTAGAATGCTACCAAACCTGGTGGGTTTGTTTTTTAAACTTTTATTTTTAGTAAAAAGGTCATTATTTATCCGCAGTACTTTGTATTGTTAACATTTAAAATGATAATACAAACGGATTTCTGGACCATATATGTGTTCTATGTGGAGTCAATAAACATTTGACTGTACCTGTAAAGATAGAAGTGATTTTAATGACATCGAGATGTTACGGGATAGGTACGAGGTCCAAAATCCTTCGAAAGAATAGAACGCCTGACTAATGGTTTGAATACCGGGTCATCTTCTTACCAGGACGAAGACGGAAATCTGGTGACAGATGTCTAGGGTATTATGAGGTTATGGCGATGACGGAAATAATCCCGCTTGACTATGAGGTCTTAATAGCCACCGCTCGGCTAAAAGACAATAAGACTGCAGATACAGATGGCTTTCTTGCTGCGCTGTTTAAGACTGGAGGCGAAGAGCTCACAAAACGCATGCACGAGCTTCTATGCAGAATATGGTCAGATGAAAGTATGCCAAGTGATTGAAACCTCAGCATACTCTGCTACGATCTGCGGCAACTTCCGTGGGATATGGCTTCTTAGTATCGCATATCAAGCGTATTGTGTAAAAGACTGAAGCCCATCGTCAACAAAATGATTGGAAGTTATCAGTGTGGCTTCTGGCCTTTCAAATCCTGGAAATGACCCGAGAAAAGCAATTCAACACCAACCATCTATTCGGCGATTATAAAGCCGCCATCGACAGCACGATTAGCGATTACTTATACGCCTCAAGGTCTAAATTTGGTATCCTTGCAGGGTATAGTCAAGCGTATAAAAATCCACTGACCGACACCACCAGCGCAGTAAAAATTGATACAGAACTCTCCACCCCATTTTATGCCAAAAGAGGTTAGAGACAAGGTGATTCCCTATCTTGGGACTTCTTTAACCTTATTTTGCAGAAAATAATTCGAGCTGAGAACATCATGCTGATAGCATACGCAGATGATATTGACATCATTGGCAAAAACGCTCGAGCAGTCAGTGCAGCATTCTCCAACCTGGAAAGGGAGTCTCGTCGAGTGGGTCTAGTGGTGAACGAGGACAAAACGAAATACTTTGTGTCAACAAAAAAAGAGTCACAGCATCTTGGACAAAGTGTTACTGTTGACAATTATATTTTTGAAGTCGTCAAGGATTTCGTTTACCTAGGATCCAGCATTAACACTGACAATAATGCCAGCTAGGAGATCAAGAGGATATTAACTTTTGCCAACAGGTGTTACTAGGGGCTCAGGTAATTGAGAAGTAGAACCCTCTCTCGACCGAAGAAAATAATGATCTACAAAATCCCTCATCCTTCCCAGCGAAGAGACGTGAACATTGACCACCAATGATGAGAGACTGTTAGGAGCGTTCGAGAGGAAGATACTCCGTAAGATTTACGGTTCAGTATGCGTTGACGACGTGTATTGGATAAGATGGAACGACTAGCTGTATGACACTGTACGCCGACACTGACATAGTCAAGCATATAAATATCCAGCGGTTGCGCTGGCTGGGTCTTGCTGAGCGAATGGAAGAAAGCGCTACGGCTAGAAGGGTGTTGTTTTATTCGAGCCACGGTGGAGGAACACGTCCCAATCCCCGTTGGAACGACCAGGTGCAGGGCGACCTGACTGCACTTGGCCTTATCAACTGGCACCAGCGCGCACATAGCAGAGGCGACTGATGAAGCTTTATAGAGGCCTCCAAAATTGATCATCGATTGTAGTGCAAGCTAAGTAAGTAAGTAAGAAGAAATGCTCTGGACCCAAAAATTTATCATAATTTTTATGAATGATTGGAGTGCATATATTTCCGTTGATTTCTCAGAAATTGATTAAGAGCATATTGAGATTACAACTTATGTTGAGTTACTTCGAAAAGATCGCCTCGGGGGAGAGAAGCTTGGTTTAAACAGATAAAATTACGGCGCTGTGCCTCTTTCTTATGTTTCGAATCGCAATTTCAAACAGTATAAATCGCGCGAAACTCAAAGACTCAAACTATGAGAAGTCTGGAAAAAAAGTTTAGTTGGGCAGGACAACTGTGCTGAGCGATAGAGAGTCGAAAAAATATGCTCCAGTTCCAGAAATTTTACACCAGAATATGTAGAGTAATAAATCTTGTAGCGATTGAAGTGGGAATGGTTTCATTGAGTTTTCAGAGAAAAGAACGTCTTGGTAAAAGGGAAGGGGGTGTGGCAGATTGGATTTAACAACAACAAAATTATGCGATTTCGCAAAAAATTGCATCCTTGAAATTTTAAACTATGTATACCTAATAGGCTATCTGAACTCAAAGATCGAAAGATCGAAATCTTAAGAAAAATATTCTCTAACACTTTAAATTCCAAGTAATAGCACTGTACAATAGGAATTTTAGAATGGAATTGGCCAAATGATTTAAATGTATTTGGATCCACTGAATTCGAATCTGTTGTCAATTTGCCTCCAAAAATTTCAGTTAAGAAAGTTTTGCCCTCCGAGGTAAACGAAATAAACTGTCATATGTAAAGATATATTTTTTTGAGTGATGGACTGTAATGTCTTCGGTATGTAAGAAAAGTATTTAAGGAAACTTCTGAAATTTTATTTTTATCTCCTTCCCCACTTCAGAGGTCTTGTTTTTAAGAGCTTGCTTTTTTTTATTACCATCAAATTTCGAAACCACACGGAAAAGTATCGATGTGTCTTTGGAGAAAAGAACACAAACAAACACATTGACAGCCTTCGACACCCTGCTTAAGGTACAAGAGCTCCTTAAATGTAATACTTCTTTTTTTTTGAACTTTTTTCCATATCACCAACTTTACTCCACTCAAACAAATTTGATTACTTTATGTACCATATTCTAAGCATGAGATGAAAAGATTCAATAATTGCCTTTCTTAAATACAATTCAAATATTAAGAAATCAGAAATTCAGAAAGTCAGAAATTATTGGATTTTAAATCGTGACGTTAACAACTTTACGCGGTGAAATCTAACTCAATCTTGTATTCAATTAAAGCCAGACTTAAATATGCCACTTTACATAAATACAGCAAACAGTTCAACGTACTTTTATGGATAAGAACATGCATTTACAAGCTATGGTATTTATATTTCAATTAATGTAATGTAATTAATATTCACCCAATTCAAAGAGCTTCATAAAAGCCACAAAACTAATTATCACCATATTACCGTGTATTCATTTTCACATATGATTGAGTTTTATTTTATTTGCAGTATAAAATTTACACCGTTTATTTTATTATTTTATTTTCAATTACAAAGTTATTGCTGCCAGCTCAGCTCGACTCAGCTCAAGCCAACTCAGCTGAACGCAGCAGCTGCTTTAGGAAAGTACTGCAAAGAAGTGATGTGTATGTATCTCGACTTTGACTAGTTTGCTATTTACTCTTTAAAACTATGCTGAGAACCTCATAAATGTGGTTGGCATTTGTTAGAAATATGCCAAAGCAACACCACCATTACATGTTCTATGGATATATAGCAGAAACAGTGTAAACACACTAACAACTATCATCAGCATACAAACAACACCAGCAACGCGAACAACAGCACTGCTAACTTACACATACATACTTACATACATACATATGTATATTATTAAATAGTTTTTAATTTCATAATAATACTTATTTTAAAAACTTTTGCTGTTACTGCTGCTGCTACTCTTACCGTATTAGCAACTTTATAATTGCTTTGGCTGTCTAAGTTTTTTTCTTCCTATATTGCTGTTGTTGCTTCTTTTTCTAATCAATTACATTATGACGTTGAAGTTTTGCGTATGTGGCTTTTGTTTGCTTAAAGTTTGTTGCTGTAACTATTTCTGATTGTTGTTGGTTTTGTTGTTGCTGCTATTGTTATTAAGTACATTTAGTATGTGTTTGTATGCGGCTTGTAAGTTGGAAATAATTAAAATTATTATAAGGTTATGTTGTTAGCGGTGATTGAATGAATACACATACATGTGTGATGTATGTATGTGTGCATATATTTTTTATTTTTTTTTTTTTATTTATTTGTTTAAATAACAAGTTGTAGATTAAATAATTGGAATCTTCATATATGATATGGAAAATACTGTGGAAACGCGTATTTATACATGGATTAAATACTTGATGCTGGTGATATTGCCAGCAGCAGCAATTGTAGTAGCAGTAACTGATGTGTGCAATATCTACAGCTAGCTATGTACAACAGAAATGTGTGTGTTCGAAAACGGCTGT
Source organism: Palloptera scutellata (assembly GCA_958295655.1). NCBI lineage: Eukaryota > Metazoa > Arthropoda > Insecta > Diptera > Pallopteridae > Palloptera > Palloptera scutellata. Next base: position 55,965,937 of record OY282449.1, read on the forward strand.
TTATTTCTTGATTAAATTGTTAATTATGTTTAAAGAGTGGTATTTGATTGGGTGTTCTTACTTTATTACTTTAAACTTAGTTGCTAGCTAACTTTAATCTATGATATTTCATTGGAAATTGCATTTGGCGCTGTGTAAAACTGTATGCAAGGATTGTTCTCTAATGTTGCTGCTTGTTATTTAAATGATAAAAATCATCAACAACAATTTCCTTTACATTTTCATGCATTCCATTCATTGTAAAGTGAAATTATGATTTCAGTTTGTATTAGAAGATTTGTATATATATTTATGTATGTTTCCTTGCTAAGTTTGTAGTCGAAGTTAAAGAAGATGGGTATTTCTTATATTAATTAATCTTTGATCTTCACTATTCAGTGTTGAGGTTGTAATAACCTCAGGAAAATAATAGCCTTTTTCTGCACCTAGTCAAACTAGGGAAGCTACCTCTCTGTAATCTAGCAGAGAAATCTAAAGTCTTGTCTGAAAATCTTCTTTATTCACCACAAAAAGTAATCATCTTCTTCTTTCGTTCTTTTAAGGGCCCTTTTAACAGCCCATGTAGGGTCGAGGCCGAGCTTTTCGCATCCACTCATGTGGTGCATGTTATATTTGTACATGAATGGAAGGGACCTACAGTAATCATCTAATCACTCAATTAAACAAATGAGTTCACAATCACTCCAGGGAAAAACTCGATATAAAATTTAATACGCCCGTATTTGAATTAACTTTCTCGTACATATCCACAATTACTTACTGAAATTTGGTACATGGACGTTAGTTGTCAATGCCATGCTACAAGAAAAATATAAGTGGGTTTTAAAAAGTGGGTGTAACACCTTTCATATAGTCTGAAATTTCATTATGATGTAGTAAAGGGTGATTTTTATAAGAGTTTAGTTTTTGAAAATGAAAACATACACAGAAATTTTACATAAGTGAATGAAAATTTTATTTCCATCGATAATCAATTCCTGCCAGTTACTTTTTAAACATAATATCACTTAAATGTTGTCTGCGGCTACACTTCAATGGGCCATTCTGAAGGTCCAATTTTGGCACACTTTTCCACAAATTTCGGCCGGAATCTCACCAATGACGCAATGCCGCGTTCAATGTTGGCTTCCAAAGCATAAATCGTGTTTCGCTGTTGGCTTGTCCCTATTGACAAGAGACTTAACATAGCTCCACTAAAAATAGTCTTCCGGGTTCAAATCACACGATCTTGGTGGCCACCAATTGACTACACCAAAACGTGAGATTTACTGCTCACCAAATTCGACTCTCAATTGATGCATGGTTTCGCGTGCAGTGTGGCATGTGGCATCGTCTTGTTGAAACCATATGTCGGCCGAGTCAAATTCTAGCATTTTCGGTCAAAAAAAAGTGTGTTATCATCGAACGATACCTTTCTCCATTGACCGTAACGTAGCGGCCTTCTTTGAAGAAGTACGGCCCAATGATGCCGCATAATACTGCCCATAAACCGCACCAAACAGTGCATTTTTCGGTGGCAGATGCATTGGGAGCTGCTGAATGGCCTCTGGCTGGTCTTCAATCCAAATACGGGAATTCTGCTTATTCACGTATCCATTGAGCCAAAAATGAGTCTCGTCGCTAAATGGACGTACTAAGTTTGCGAAACATTTTTTTTCACAGCGCATGAATTTTGATAATAAATTTCAATAATTTGCAAACATTGTTCAGGCGTAAGTCTATTCATTATGAAATGGCAAACAAACTGAATCAAGAGACTTCTAGAAAAAACACCCTTTAGTACGAGTATGTCGAAATTACTATTCCCATCTGTTATTTTTACAAGTTTTGCTACTATTATTTTTCTACTTCTATTTTCTGCTACTTTTATACACCTTTTTTTTAATACTATTTTAGCTAAATTATTCTACTACTATTTCCCACTACTTTTTCTACTACTATTTGCTACTAGTTTTCTACTACCTCTTTGCACTACTTTTATATGAAATTTTTTTTTTTTACCGAGAAAGTGACGGTAAAATTGTTCATTAAAAGATGACAAATTATTCAAACGGTTTTTTTTCAAATTTTTTCTTAATGGCAAGTATTTTTTGTAAATGGCGATATAAACACCAATTTTTATGGAGAGGGTTGGTTCAGTGATAGAGGAAAGGAATCAGCACAAAATATTATCTCATTATGTTAAACAACTTCGTTTTAGACGTAATATTCGCATTTGTTGAGAGTTTTAAGTCTCTAGTCTTTGAAGACCCCTATTTTCCAACTTCAGGATTGTGTGAGAACTAGAATTGATAGAGAAAACATATTTCAGATTCGTGATCAACTCCCCCAAAGTACGCTAAACCGTTTTGAAATTAGAATCCGAAAGAAATGGTTGAAATTTTGTTATACTGTGTTTGCAAAACCAGGCCGTCCTTAAAATCAAGCCTTTGTTTTTTAGCATTTTAGAAAGCTATAGAAAATTCTATTAATGCAAAAATCCAGCGCATGTAGAAATAAATAAACAATAATTACTTTTGGGAGCATTTTATTAATGTATTTTGAATGCATTTTTAAAGTTAATGCACGAAAACTCATTCAGATGTTCAAAATGGGTTAAAGCTACATGCATGCCTTAGAACTTGCGGCATGACATAATGAAATATTTTATAGAAATACACAGTTCCGCAATTCATTGGTTGTTATTGGGTAAGTGGTTGTAGCATCTTTTGAACACCCGAAACATATTAACCGGTATATTATCAAAGTTACTTATATCGAGAGAAGTATGAAAATTTGAACCACTGAATATGAGTGTGGAGGAGATTGTACAATTGAAGATGACACTTCCAAAAATAAATAGGAAAATTTTCGAAACTTCAGCACTTAGTAACGAGATTTTCTATATCGTGTAGTGGATGTTATTAAATTTGTGGGCGAGGCAACAAAATGATTTACATTTTCTATCTTAAGAACAATGTCATAGGTTTTTTCAATTACTTTATTTTTTTTCATTCTCTTCAAAAGATTATTTCGTTTTACTGTAACACACATAACTTATTCTTACTTATTTAGCTGGGACTACAACCGATGATCGGTCTTGGTCGCCTCGATAAAGCTTCGTCAGTCGCCTCTGCTATATGCGCGCGGGCGCCAGTGGATAAGGCCAAGGGCAGTTAGGTCCCCCTGTACCTGGTCTTTCCAACCGATATTAGGACCTCCTCTTCTGCGCGTTTCTAACACTTCTTTATCTATTCTACCATAATAGTCTTCGAAGCAGTTCTTATGCTCGATGTCTGATATGACTTTTGAAGCGGTTTATGAAACTGCATTGTTCCGGTTTCATTCACGTTTTTCACAATATTTATTTGATGAAATATTTTTGGATCATAAGAACAAATGCTTCATCAACAGTACTTATTCTTTTTAGAATGAAATTATCCTGAGAAAGCAGCTATTAAACAACAACAAAATTCAAATGTACAAAAAAAAAAAAAAAATTCTTTTGAATTGATTGGAGTAATTCAAATGACAATCTATAAGACTCTTCAAAGCCTTCTTAATACTTACAATACTTATTCAATTTCTGAGAACTAAGAGATTGTTGATTTTATTGATGTTCCAGAACAGGGTTTTTATTTGACTTTCATCATTTCATGATTTGGATAATTTAGAGAACTTGAACCTTTCTAAAATTTTATGTCGTAATACTTTTTAGATTTATTCACCTATAATTCTTTGCGCAACAAAATCTTCGATCAAAAATTCTGATACATGCAAGTTCTTAAGTCTTTTGTTTTTGATGTTAAAAATTTCTCTCACTAATTTAAGTATTTTTAAAAATTAAAATAAAAATTAATTTTTCGCCGTAAAATATTGTCAAAGAATTTGGCTTCAGTTAACGCCTTCCTTATACAAAAATATATAAAAAATTTAAACACTTTTAAATCACTCTTAAATGATACATTGTTTGAAGTCATCACACACGCAAACATGCAAATATTTTTAGTAAAAAAAATATTTTAAAAAAAAAAAAACTTGAAGCCTATTTTTTTTTATATATTGTAAGTTGTAATTAATTACAATTTATTTTGTTGCATGCGATATTTGCAACATTTACAATGTCTTCGCAACACACACATACATATGAAGAAATTAAATAATTTTTATGCTGATGATATCTACGCGTGCATTTCTTGTCATTTTACAACTTGTTAATTTTATTCAAGGACACATTTTTTCACACCATTATACAACAGCACCAACAATAAGAACAACACCAACAACAACAACATCAAAATCATTGCCATAACAACAAGAGCACTAAGAGCAAAAACCAGCAACAACAAAAAGAAGCTGAATAACAAGCAAAGTATTCTAGAATTGTTGAAGAATATGAATGCAACCCGCAATGCCAATTCATCTTCCTTCTTTTCAGCTTTAAATTGTAAATCTTTATAGCGATTTATTTTTCTTTGAAATTTTTGCTTTTTGATTTTTGTTTTCTGATTTTTTATTTTTTTTTGCAGCTTTGTTTTTTTATTTGTGCATAAATTTTTGCGCATTCTCAAGAAATTCAAATAGATATTTTTGCATAAACAATCATGCAAAAGCGTTTAAGGTAACAAACATTTTTCTTTTGCTTGGCGCGCCAATGACGATGATTACACACACACATACATACAGACATATGTAGTTGGATGGAGGGGACAAAAAACGAATTGCAAAATGAAATAAAATTGAATTTAAAATAATTACAGCACTGAGAATCATGTCCAAACACGACGATGGCAACGAGACGTTCACGATCGACGACGAGCAGCGACCAAAAGAAAATTGTCCAAACTGTCAACAATGTGCAGCATTGGCAAAAGCAGCAGCAACATAACCGTCATCGTTCCATTGCATGCCTAAAACGAGCTTAAGAGTCAAAGCGACCATTGTCGGTTGCCTGCTGCTGAAAATGGTCAAAGTTGTTCATGCTGATGGCGGCGTTGGAGACGATGGCAGCGCTGATTGGATGCTGCAGCGCTTGCCAGGCGACAATAAATCGTTCATTGTAAAATGTCAACTTTGACAAAATTCAAGGTCGGTTCTGTGAAAACGGCAGAGATGCAGGGAACCAAAGCCAAAGCCAAATTCAAAACTCGCTACCCAAAGCACCAAACACTAACGCGCTAAAACTAAAACGCAAGTAATGCAACAATAATTTTAGAATTTTATTTATCTTTGGCTTGAGGTCTCTTGTTGTTGTTGTTGTTTTTGTTATTGTCGCCGCTTGATGCTGCTTAACACTTTAGCACCTCTTTTTTAAACGCGGCATTGATTGCATGGTAAATTGTTGGAAAAATGTCATTTGCAACGCGTTGCAAGCATTTTTCTTCTTCTCTTCTTCGTCGTCGTCGGCTTCTTCTTCTTCTTCTTGCGGCTAGAACATTTCGACATATGTGCCGTCCAGCATTTTTAAGCGTGAATGAGGCTTAAAAGGAAAACAAAAATAATCAAACAAACGAACACACGAAGAAGCTATAGAATCATGCAGCTTGCTAGTTTCGTACATGCATTTGCTGGCAACTTCTCAATGTCGCTATCGATCGCACCAAATTGGCAGTGCATTCATTATAATTGACACCTCTTTTCATTTCATTTCGTTGCATTTTATATTTATTATTGTTTTTGTGGTTTGTTTATTGGTGACTGCTGCGGTTTTTTTTTTTTGTGTCTTTTTTTTACGTGTTTGTATTTTCTGGTGTTGTGGTATTTGGCATAAGCGAGATTTTAATGTTACGATTAGCGCTCACTGAGCGTGTTGTATTATTACGCTCAGCAGGCAGGCAGGCTCAATCAGGCACACCACTTGAGCGACAGCATAATGAAAAATTAATAAGGAAAATTGCTGGAAATTATCGTTGCAAATAAAAAAAGAGAAGACATTAACCAGAGTGGAAGGGGGCAGGTTATGGAAAAAGAATAGAAATAGAAAATTTACTTTGAATTTTATAACTTTCTTGAACATCAGTTGAGAGTTTTTTGAGGTATTATTTAATTTCAGTGAAGGAGAACCTTTTAAGATTTGAAGCACTATTAGCAAAGATTTAATTTGATTGTTACGTAGAAAAATTAATTTACTTCGACAAATTTTGGACTTAGAGGGTTTTAACCTTCGTTGACCTCAACTACTTTTCAACGGGCAATATTTTTGTCGATCACCTTATGACAGGATTCGCTATTGTTTATCATATATACGGTAAAGACTCCATATACCGCTCTCAGGGGGTGTAAAGAAATGACAGGGTTTCTTTTCTGTGCCAGAACATTTTTCATTATAAAAATTTTTTCCTAAAATAGTTAAACAAAAATTTTTTTTTATAGGTATATACTGAAGCTATTTAGTTCGGTCTCAATATCGAGAATCTCAGTCAAGATATAGAATAGCCTGAGCTTTTCGCATTCCACTTATGTGGTTCTAAATTAGCGATCTAAAATTTGGGCTAAAATCATTATTCATTCGGAATTTAGTTTTTAAGATGGCATTTAAATCGATGATTTTGAGTTTTTTCTGAGGCTTAGACTGTGAAAGATCTGTGCAAGAGAACGCTGCGATATGCTCCCTTCTTCATGCTTCCAGTCGCTGCTATTTATTATGTAAGCCAGTTTTTCGCTTATTACCATTCTATCACTAGTCACTGTTGTTTGCCAATCAAATCCATATATTAATTATTCGCACCTGGCAACTTCTTAATTATCTCATATCAGTTAGAGTCACTTGTAAATCGAACCATTTTCTATAACTTTTCACACAACTACCAGCTAGCTGCTGTGCTTTGATTTGTTTTCTATTCTCTGCATACATACATATTTCCACTGCTTGCTACTTGCCACATTATACCACGTCATACTTACTCATACCTTGCTACCTTTTTACTTTTTGCTATCAGATGTTATATATATGTACATCATTCTCAGTAATTTTTCACTCCGATACCTTTCTTGCTACTTGTACATGAAAAATCAGACCAAAATTCAGACCAAACCTCAAACCAATATATACTGAGATCAAAATTCTAGCTAAGACTTAACTAAACAAAAAACCAAAATTCAATTCAAATTCGTACCAAAATTGAGATAGAAATTCACATTAAATTTCAGATCAAAATTTACACCAAAAATTTAGTTCAAAATTCAGTAAAAAATTTGGATCAAAAGTCGGGCCAAAATTCAGCCTAAATTTAACTTCAAAGTTCTGATTAAAACTAAGATCAAAATTCAGACCAAAATCGTTTCAGAATTCAGATTCATATTCCGATCCAAATTCTAGCCGAAACACACGATCAAAATTCAAACCAAAATTCAGATCAAAATTTATATTAAATCTTAAACCATATACAGATCTAAATTCCAGCCAAAGCTTGGACCAAAATTTAAATCAAATTCATACAAAAATTTAAATATAAATTCTTATAAAATTTTATATCGAAATTCAAAATAAAATGCAGATCAAAATTCAGACCAAATTCAAAGCAAAATTCAGACCTAAATTCAAATCAAAATATAACAAAAAACAAATTTGTAGACCAAAATTCAAACCAAAATGCAAACATGAATTCATACCAGAATTCATACCAGAATTCATACCAGAATTCAAACCAAAATGCAGTTTGGTAAAATCCAGACCCTAGCTCAAACCAAAATTCTGAACAAAAGTCGGTACAAAGATACCTTAATAATGGTAATAATAGAACTTTTAAACTTGACATTTTTGGGGCCATCTCCGAACTTGCCACTGATTACACAGTGAAACAAAAAATGTAGGCTCTCGACTTTCCAACCGCTTTAGATCACGCACCTCAAATTAGTTTTTCTCGATCACGTCTTGTTGTCATACAATCTGGTCTTGAAGTCGGAAAATTGTGATCTTTAAGGACTAAAGAAAAAACTTAAATTAGCAGATACGAATTTTACGCCTAAAGCAAAGCTGTTTAGCACAATGAGATAACAATTTTTTGTGATGGCACCTTCCCTTTCTTATTGAATCCACTTCTGAGAAATGGAACTTTATGTCATTTACGTTATTTTCGAAAAATACTCTAAAATACTTAAAAAAAAACCGTTCCGAAAACTGTTATACTGTTTCGGAGAAAATGTACCTTGTTAAAAATTAGGATAGGTTCAGGAACATCAGAGCCATTTCCGAGGCACACATTACCCACCATAATGCAAAAAATATATTTTTTTCATTTTCATCAATACTTCCGTTCAGATTACCCTGCAACCATTGGCAAATGAGAGGCATAAAGTAAAAGCATCTCGGTTATCAGATCAAAATTAGACTAGCAGTATCTGACTAATATTGGAAACATATCGTGCATGTATTGGGGATCCAGAGTTGACTCACTTACATGGTTCCTATGTATGGGTATGGGATTTCCTTCAGGTGAGTTCATATATGGAGCATTTTTTTATTCTGCGAACAATGTCATCAAATGGACAGATAAATGTTTATAGACACATTTCTTATGTCTAGCAAATCGCAAGTACTAAGTACCGAATCCATACTTGCGTACTCACCAGAACTCTAACTAAACTTCATAAGTTAGGGTTGAACGTAGGCTGAAGAAAGCATTGAACACTTATTTTCAAATTATCACATCCATGAAAGAACCAGATCCAGACTTGAGTTGAGTAGTTCTTTGTGTCAATATCGAAAATTTTTCTATTTTTTTATTCATTTGATTATAATGAATATACTTTATCGACCCAAAAAGAAATTATAAATGTAATCCCAGCATTCATTAAATTAAATTATTTATGTATAATCTAGAAAAGTTTGGCCTTTGGCGCTACATGCGATCATAGTCGACACTGATAAACTAAAGTTCATTGTGTTAAAGGCATAACACTTGCCACAATGGCTGTTTATGTCTTTATCGGTGTCCAGTGTGATTGCATTCCCTCTCTCAATCTTCCTCCCACCTATCAATCCTCCTTCCATTCAACACAATGCTCTGCATTCATAGAGGTACCCTGTATGTTGAATGAACAAAAAAAAAAAATCTGATTCACAAACTGTGCATGCAACATTTTTTGAACTATGATATTGGAGTAGAAATGTAGAAATGTGATATTATTCTCATTCTAGCAAAAGAAAAAGAGAAATAATATATATGCAATATATTTCTAGCCAGGAGCTCGTTCTATTAAACGAAATGAAAAGAGTTTTCAGAGTTTCCAAAGCTCCAAATATGAAATCATCCTTAATAGAACTTACCCCCCCCCCCCTCCCCCCCCCCTGAAGTTCAATATCCTAAACTAAGCTGATAAAATTTAAATAAAATTGTTTTTAGTATTGATTCGCCTTACCCACAGTGCTGAATTAATCTTCATAAAAATACAAAAATATTAATTTAATTTCACTTTTATTTCCGATTTCTATGAACAAAACAAAAGATTCAAGCGAGCAACTTGAACTTTATATGGTAGTCATTTCATAACAATTCGCTTAAAGTTGCACAATATGATTGGTTTGGTTTTATTTTCATTCAATGAATTGCGGCCAAGACCGATCATCGGTTGTAGCGCCAGCTAAGTAAGTAAGAATTGCTAGTAACAATTATTCGTTTTTATTTTGTAATATAATATTTTTTGCAGTAGCTATGCACATATCCAATGAAAAAGTTCAATGTTCAAACAGCAAGTTCGTTGCTAAAGTCTTTCATAGTATATATAATATTATATGTACATACATACATATGTATGTATGTATATAAATATTTTGTAATAACTTTTTTTTCTGTTTAAGATTTGTTCATTTCACGCTTTTTATCAATTTTTGAGATTATATTGTTTTCGTGTTGTTTGTGCGGTTGCTGCTGTTGCAGCAACAAAGCCAAACACCGTAGAAAAAACAAAATTAAACAGGGAAAAAACATTAAAAATATAAAGTGAAAAAGAAAATAATAATTGCAATTGCACGAGCAATATTGCACAGCAAGCGTCGCAATAACAACTGGCAAAATCATAAAATTCTATCTTTTGTTGCTGTCATGTATTTTTGCTGGGTTGTTGTTTTTTTGTTTTTGTGTTTTTTTTTGTATGTATTTCAGCTTTTCGTTGTTCAATTTTTATCAGTGAATTGTATTTCGTTTGTTGTTACTTTTATTACATTTTTTTGAGCGCTCATTATTGGCTGTGACTGGCTGCAATTGCAGCAATAATGCACAGACACAGCCACACAAACAAACAAACGAACAAAGCACATGTGTGTGGGGGGACATGCATGCACACATTTCCTATTGAAGCTAACACATTTTTGTTGTTGTTGCTTTGTTGCTGTTGCTATTCTTTTTTTTATTGCTCGCTTCAGCGCTGCCGCAAATATTATTCAGTTGACACCTTATTTTATGTTGCAACTGTTTGTCTTTTTTGTTGCATGCATGCTGCATTTTTTCGTTTCTAACATCGTTTCAACAACGACAGCAACTGCACAAATAGCAAATGCTGCAACTACACAGGCAGACACACACACACACACACAACAAAGTATTGCAATAAGTTGTAAGAAACATTGTAGAGGAACAATTGCCACATGATGATGAAAAAAGTTTGTATGGATATTGTACAATCTTCTATAAATTGAAATCGATTTTTCTCTACATTTTTATAATTTAAAATGGTTTTATGAAAGCAAAATTTGTTACTGCTACCTTGCTCTTTTAACTTATTTATTGTTGTGTAAACTATAAAGCGGAGTCTACTTATATTTGAGTTGTTTATGCAAATTTAAATCAAAAATCAAATGGCTAAAATCTCAGGAATTATTTCCATTAACAAAAACGACAAGAAACAACCGAGACACATGTTAACATCATGCCATATAAACGGTTAAGATTAGTGGCTGGTGACGATAGTCGATGGTGTTGATGGCGATGAGAATGACGATGAGTGAAAATAAAAATTAATGTTGACAAAAAACATAACAACCAAAGTAGAAACAAATGGTAGCAATGTACTAAACTTAAAAAAAAAATAAAGAAAATGAATACCTAAAGTATTGTGTCAAGTAGTCTACATGATGTAGATTATACATTGAACTTAGAGTTGGCCTTATCCACTGGTATTGTGTCAAGTAGTCTACATGATGTAGATTATACTTTGAACTTAGAGTTTTTAATAAGTTACTACAATATGTTATACGTCTGTAAAACATTTATTTAACTATCTTTCTTTGCATGTTAGGGGACGCCTCAGTAATATGGAATTCAATGAAACTGGACAGTAACGTAGGCAGTGGCCTATCAATGCTGACAATAAAAGATATGAGGTACAAAATACTATAAATTTAGATGTGTTTCGTTGAGTTCGAAGAGATTCATCTATACGTTGGGCAAGTCGAATTCGATTCTTATCTATATTTTTCTTGATTTATCTCTCAGTTTCTACTTAGTTTTAAAAATTTTTTACACATTATCTACATTAAAATTAGGAAAATTGTTTAAGAAGTGTAAAGCAATGATATTTTCCTCATACTTAACTTCATTTTCTATACAATTTTAGTTTTTTCTACACATTATCTACATTACAATCTAAACAATATTGGCAACTTTGATTTGTTTTTCTACAATTATCTTTATGTAAATTCAAAAAACTCTAAGCAAATCTTAGGAAACTGTCAAAATCTACACGTTTTATACATTTAATACATATTATCTACATTCAAATTTGTAAAATATTTTGTTAAATATAATATTACAAAATTTTGTTCCTATCCCACTTCCAAATTTAATCGTTTTCTACACATTATCAACATCATAATGTCAACAACGAAACAATTCTGATTTATTTTTCTATTATCATAATTTTCTTAAATTCAAAAATTCCTAACAAATCTGCAAATGCTGCCAAAATTTACAAGTTTTATACATTTTTTATATACTACATATATTATCTACATTAAAAATGTAAAATATTAAAATATTATATTACAAAAATTCGTTAATAATCTATAATCTAAACTTCTTTGCCTATACAATTTTAGTAGATTTCTAGACATTATCTACATCATAATGTAAGCAATGAAATGACTCTGGTTCATTTTGCAATATCATAATTTTCTTAAACTCAAAAATTCTTGACAAGTCTTAAAATGTAGTCCAAATTTGCTGTTGTATTAATAATCTGAAGGTAATATAGCATGCTAACTTAATTCTAGCCAAAAATTTTTATATGTACATAAGTACATCAGTAAGTAGAGAAATATTCACTTGCTAATTTAATTTTCTATACATTTTCTACGTTATTTCTATTATATTTGCTACATCATAATATAGAATGTGTGGAAACAAATTTGATTCCTTGCTGGCTTCTTCTTCTCAATTGTAGCCGTATTCTACTCATTATCTACATGACAATGTAAGTAAAGAAACTGTAATAAAAACTGTGATTTATTTTAATTATCGTTGTTTTTAATTAATAAAAATTTAAAGAAGGTTTTAAAAAGCGGTAAAACTTTACTAGTTTCTTTCATTTCCATTTCATTTTTTGCATAAAGACTTTTAAATTTCTTTAAAAGTCTTTTATTAAGTTGTATTTTAGTAGTTTTCTACGCATTATCTACATTACAAAGTAAACAATGAAGTAATGTAAGTAATTCTGACTTATTTGGTTTTAATAATTTTCATAGTTCATTTTTATGTTTTATTAAAGTTTTTTGTTAAGTTCTCTACACTTTTCCTTGATATCTCTGATCTCTACTTGGTTATAACCACATTTTTTTTGATTTTCCACATCAAAATATAGAAATTGTGGAAACAAATTTAATGCTACTAATTTTTTTGTAATTGTGCTCATTTTCAACACATAATGTGTGTTTGCATCATTATACATACATTCAAGCAATGAACTGGAACTGTGATTTAATTTGCTGAAATAATCTCAGCAATTTTCTGGGCTTTTGATACATTTTTTATTTTCACTTCAAAAATTCATAAAATTAAATTTTCTAGTTCCTGCATAAATTATTTCCATATTATCTACATGCAAGAAATATATGGTAACGAATATAACAATCTATTCATACTTTACTTGCCTATTTTCTACATACAAGAATTTCTAGAAAATTTAAACAAGCCACAAATGAATGAACATGTCAAAAAATGCTTTGGGTGCAGCTGGAAAACTTTATTTATTTAATTTTCATCACTTGAGTTATGTTTTCTACATCAGCAAAAGCAAATTTTTCCATGTATTGATGAAAAAGTGTATGGACAAGTGCATAACAAGAAGCATTTCGGAGTAAATTTTACATGCTAATTATATTCTCTACACGATTAAATATATTTTTGACTCATTGTTTACATAAATGAGTAAAAAATATGTAGATAAATGTAAAAATATGCTAATTTTTAAATTTACCTTAAATTTATATATGTATATAGTTATAAATATTTGCATATTCTTGGGTAGTCCCCATTTAATATCTCTGTGATGATATTTACTAATCTTGAGTTAAACTTTGAAGGTTTTCACAATAAATCCTCAATCAGAAGCCTGTATTTGCTGACTCAGTTTTCCTCATATACTGAAAAGACATAAAAATTGTTTCCAATTTTGCAGGCTTTCTAATATTTTCGACATAATAATTAAAATTTTCTACAAATTATCTACATCGATACGTAAAAAAGTGTATAGCTAAATAGGTTTTGCACAAATTTAGCATGCTCATGCCGGCAGAAAATTGCCAGAAACCATTTTATGGAAATAATAGTGCGCTAGCAATAACAACAGCAACCAACAATCAACGATCGATTGCATATCGACAGCAGCAAAAAGAACATCATCAACAGGATCAGGAGCAGCATCAGTAACAGTAACAACAGCGTCAGCAGCAGCAACAACAACAATAAAACATTACCGCATTGTATGGTGTTAACATTTTTAACAAGCTTACATAGGTTTTTGCTAACACATACACACAAAACAATTGCGCAACCGCTGCAAATGCAATAAGAATAACCATCAGCAAATGCAGCAGCAATAATATCTTTGCTGTGCTTTTCTCTTTCTTTCTCTACAAAGTAATTCCGCTGATTTGACTACACGCCAAAGCATAGAGTGAGCGAGTGAGGTGGCAATGAAAGAATGAAAAACCACAGGATTGTTGCGCTTTTGTGTGTTGTGTGCGCGCGCGATTTGCGCCTTCACGCTAATTTGTTGCGCTTTAGCTTCTGAATTTCACAAACGATTTGTGTGCGGCGTGAAGATGCGCGGTAATTGCAAAGAATTGCTTTGGTTTCTTGTCTTCTTGTCGAAGTAGAAGTCTTCTTATTAAAGTTGCTACCATCTTCGTTGTCGTCATCGTCGTATTTGTCGTTGCCGCCGATGCTGTTGTCTGCCTTGGTCGTTTATTGCTTGCTAGCTTGTTGCAATGCTATTGACTGCAACGGCAACGGCAACGGCAACGATGATGACGATGATTCTTTTCTTCTGGCTTATGTAGCGAGCTGTTCGAAGAATTTGAATAAATCTTATGCTCGTATTGTGTTGCCAGATAAATATGTATGTAAGCTTGTATGTATTAGAAAATGAACAGGATGTAAACTCACTACGATTATATAACAACAAAAACAACAACAACAAAATAGGAAGAAATTGCTTACCAGAATCATGAAAATTTCCTGTTCTTTTCAGAATTTTTTTAATATTAAGTGAAATGAAAGATTCAAGATACAAACCTATTCCAAAATTCTGATGAAAGTCAAACTTGGTAATATTAAAAACTAAAAAGGTAAAATCGATTTGGTGTCAATTTTAATCTAAGTAGATAACTAGAGTTAGAACAAAGCTGGGCTAGGCAGTGAAGAGTTTTAGCAAAAATTAAAGGCTGGAGCTTGATGGAAACATAGCAAAAGTTTAATTGAAGCTGGCTAGCCCTGAGCAACTAAAGAAAAGATATTGTAGGGCTTGAGCGCATGTATGTAAAATAATTTTAAAGAAGAAAAGTTAAAAAAGGTTAGCAGTATTGAATGAATGATATACTGTTGTAGCACTGAGTCAAACGTAGTCAAAGTAGGACTGAGGAATTGTTGTCGGGTTAACAGTTTTTAAACAAAAAGTTTTAACACTTTTTCTCATTTAACTTTTTTCTCTATGTCACCAATTACACTTTTTTACATGATATTTAAATAAAAATTTACGCGATTTAAATACTTGAATATGGAAATATACTTTCTGGCGCAAACTATACCACTCTTATATATTCTCTACATCGGTATGTATATTTTTGACTCATTATCTACATTGAATTGTATGAAACGTGTAGATAAAAATAAATATACGGTCTGAAGTAAAGCTTCAATGTACGACGACTAAGTAGAGCTGAGGAATTGTTATTAGGTTAAATGTTTTTTCAATAAGATATTTTTAATCATTTTCTACATCGTAAGGTACATTTTCTATATGGACTTTGTATAAAAATATAAACATTTGATAAAGTTAAATATGAATATACATATTCTGAAGCAAATGCTGTATGCTTTTTATGTTATCTACATGGCTATATATATGTTTGACACATTGTCTACATAAAACTTTAGGCAATGCGTAGACAAATATGAAAATATGCACAAATTTTGAATTGAAACAGGTGGAGTTGTTAAAGGGATGAAGAAGGGCTAGAGGAAAGCGTCTAAGCTAATGCAATATAGAAGAAGATCTGAAGAAGTTTTACGTTGAAATGAGAAATGAGGATGTGAAAAAGCAGAGTTAAAGCAGGGCTGTATCAGTGTTGAATCATTATTGGAGCAGAGGTGAAGTAAAACTATATCTAAAGTAGAACTCAAACGTTGCTGAATGATGATTTAGTCAGTGATGTATCGATACTGAAACATGATTGCAGTAGAGCTGAAGTTGAACTGTAGTAAGAATGTAGAAAATATCAATTAAAACACTATGGTGAAGTTGAAGTAGTCTGAAGTTTAGCCATAGCTTAACAGAATCTGAGTCGCAATATAGCAAAATGTAAAATCGGAGAAAAACTAACGCACAAGTTTAATTTTTGTTGAAAAATTTTCGTTAGTGTGTTTTCGTTAAAGTTTTTATTTAAATAAAGTTTGGGTTAGAATGAAAATATGTAAAGAACTGATGTTAGATTCAGATATGTACGGCTCAACTTTAAATTAAAGTATAATAAAAAAAAAGTTTCAGTTTAATTTTGAAATTACTTATTTCAACTTTAAATCTGATTCAAATCCTTTTCCTTTTAAGCACAACTTCATTTTTCAAATAATGAATGAAATTGAAAGCGATGTCGCCCAGTTAACTGAAACTATATAAATATGATTTTAATCGATCTAATGTAGAGGTTGCAGGATCATTGTAGGTTTGAAGTTAGTAGGTTGGATCAGAACTAGTAAAGAGACGAGGGCCAATTTTGAATCAGATCTAAAAAAGTTTAAACCTTCCAATAGGTTTTAAGCTGGGTTGGATCCGAGTTGAATTAATATTGCAAAATATGATCGTGGTAAAACAGAAATTGTCACTGAAATAAAAGGTAGCGCCCTCTATCAATAAAGTATGTAAAAAATGAGGATACATATTTATATACTCATAAATGATGGGCTGAGGCAAGACTAAATCAGAATTTGAGAAGAACTAGTCAGCGTTGGAGCAGAACAGAGTTGAGATATGTGCAAATTTGTAATAAAGTTGGACAAAGAGTTAAGTAATTTCAGGTCAAGCTGACTTTAAGCTTGAACATAACTAAAACCGAACTGAGGGGGGTTGATGCAAGCCATTCAAAAAGTTTAAGTAGATCTGAAAAAAAGTTCAAAACTTTAAACAAAATTTGAATTTAGGCTATAACCGAGCTTAAGCCAGGATGGACCAGAGAAGAATTCATCACATAAGAGCAGGAATTAAGCGAAGCAAACCCCCTAAACTGAAAAGCAACCACTTAGGGTTTTAACAGAACTAAAGCAATACTAAACCAGAACTAGTTACAACCCAATAGAATACCCAAGAAATAGGAAGAAGTGGATCTGAAAAAAGTTCTGGTAGAACTGGGACTGGCAGAGTTCGAGTAGAACTGGGACTATAAAATGGTGAAATAAAAACACAAGTAATCAGGCCTTTTGATGTAGGATGTGAATTTTTAAGTTAGTGTTCCTTACGTTGCTTTTTTTTTGTTTTGATGCAGCAATTACAATTACAATGTAAATATATTTGTTCTTGTTCTTTCCTCTGTTTCCCTCTCTCATGTACTTATAATAATCCCACCGCCCCCCCCCCTCCCCTCCCTCCACCACCCACTCCCCAATTGACATCATCACAATTTTTGTGGTAGGTTCTTTACGTTTTTATCGCACCTCATTAAATCAATATTTACGCTTATGCTTTTTGCTTGTTATTTTTCTCATTGTACTGTGTAACAACAGCAACATGAGCAACATGAACAACAACGTGCTTAGCTCTGTTGCAGCCATCTCTCTTCCTCTTCCATTACATTCAGCACATCACCATTCAAAATACATGAAAACTCTTCTCTTCATTCGAGCCCTCGATTGTTTGCCTGCTTACCCGCCCGTCTGCCTGTTGCTGCTATGCTAAAGCATGTTGCAGTCATGGCACGCGGTGTGTGGTTATGTTAAGCTTAACACTTTTCTTCCTCAACTTCATCTCGACCACTTTCCTGCTGCGCCAATAATTACCTTCCCCTTTTTCACATCATCATCATCATCATCGTCGTAGCCACCGTCATCACCCATACATACTCATACTTACATATGTATGTATGTACGTGCACTTAAGCATTCCTTTTTTCCTTCTTGTTACTATGTACTCTTCTAAGCGCTTACCTTGTAATGTGTAAAAGAATACAAAAAAAAAAAAAAAAAAGTGTTGCTGATGTGCTGCAAATGTTTGCCATGGAATTTCGTCGTTTTGTAATGTTCTTTTTTTCATTTTACTTTCGAGATTTGTGCATGGCAGAGTTTGGCATGATCATGTTTTCTGTGTAAATACGTGTGTGTGTGTGTGTGTGTGTGTGTGTGTGTGTGTGTGTGTGTATGTGTGAGAGTGTTAAGTGATGTGCACATCATGTGATTTTCGTGCATCATGAACGTGAGCTTCAATTGTTGCTTTTGCTGTTTTTTGTTGTTAATATTCTTTAAGGGCTTTCACATACTCGTATCATCAAAATGAAAATAAAACTTATAAAACGAAATGTGACTTCCCAAAATTGTCCATATTTTATTTAATAGCTATAAAATCGATTTCTTACACCTATCAGGAATTAAAATGCGATTCTTACGAATACGAAAAATTGATTGGCGACAATAAGCGGTAATATTTATTATTAATGTGTACCTCTTTTTACAGCATGTATTTTTATTCAATAATTTATTCAACTTTGACTAACTAAGGTTAGGTTTAGTAATCTTACACATAAATAAAACCAGAGTCTATCGCAGACATTGCAGGCCTGGCCTGCCCTTCTCTGTCGATGATAAGCTGGGAATTCGGCTTCCTCAATTCGTGGATGGAATTTTTATACCCTAGACCCTCTGTGTGGAGGATATATTGGTTTTGGCAGTTGTTTTGTAACGCTCATTAATAGGTATGAACATAGGTAATAGGTAGGTATGAACATGTATATGTATATGTCCGTCCGTCTGTCTGTGTACACGATGACTCGAGTAAAACTTAAGCAATCTGAACCAAATATGATGCAGATACTTTTTTGCAATTGTCACAAAGAGGTTAAATTCTGAAATGGGTAAAATCGGTCAAGCGGGCGTGGCACCTCCCATACAAGTGAAATGTTCAAAGAGTGATTTTGAAGGCAATTCTAAAGCCAATTGAACAAAACTCGAAATACATCATTGAAATATTTAGTCTTTTAAGAAAAATATTTGGAAAATTGTCAACATTGGGTAGGAGTCACGTCTTCTTCCAATACAAGTGAAATATCAAAGGAAATAGTGAAACAAATGGAATTAAATGTGGTATACTTACACGGTTAAACTAACTTCAAAAATAACTGATGCGTAAATTATCGTCATTGGGCAATAACCACGCCTACTTCATATAGTGAGTCAGTGGACGCTGTAGCGTAGTGGTAGTCCGCAGGACTGATTGTCCGGGGTTCGAATCTCGGCTCAGCCAATATCAAAAAGTAGAAAAGACAATTTTTTCTACACAGCACCACCGCTTGGCAGGCAATGGCAAACCTAGAAGAGAAAAAATTGCCTATGAAAAGCAAACTTAACTTCGCCGTTCGGATTCGGCGGATTCGGATTCCATTCATGTACAAATATAACACGCACAACATGAGTGGATGCGAAAAGCTCGGCCTAGGCCCTCCATGGGCTGTTGTGACATTAAAAGGAAGAAAGAAAAAGTCAGTGATAAAAAAATTTTATGCAAATCCATAAAAATTTAAACCACCATTGAAAGCAATGAGGTGTTTTATTTCAGAGGGTGTGTTGGGTACAACCTACAAGAGTAAAATTTGCTATGAAAAGCTTTTCACTTTGCCGTTCGGATTCGGCATTAAACTGTAGGTCCCTTCCATTCGTGTACAAATATAACACGCACAACATGAGTGGATGCGAAAAGCTCGGCCTAGGCCCTCCATTGGCTGTTGTGCCATTAAAAGTAAAGTAAAGTAAGAATAAATTCCTCCAATCTTTTTAGTTTTTGACCCAAATACTCCTACTTTCATCGTTAATACCTTCTTCTTTGAATTGACTTTTTTACTATTCTAGTAAATAGTTCCAGAGATAATTACCGATTGTGGGGTTATCTCATACTGCTAGTAATTAGAAAAACTTATTCAAATCAATTCTGTTTCTTTTTCTATTAGCACAACAGTCAATGGAGGCCGAACCTTTCGTATCCACTCATGTTGTGCGTGTTATATTTGTACGTAAATGGAAAGGATCTACAGTTTTTTGATGCCGAATCCGAACGGTGAAAAACTTTTCACTCGCCGGCAATTTTTACTGTTGTAAGTTTGCCATTGCCTGCCAAGAGGTGGTGCCGTGTAGAAAAACTGTTTTTTCTACTTTTAGATTTTGCCTGTGCCGAGACTTGAACCTCGGATAGTCCGCGTAGCAGGCCAAAGCAATATCATATCTTATAGTGAACTCCACAAACTTTCATAATAATTCTAGGGCTATGAGCTGTGATGTGTATTACGAGCTGCTGGAAGCAATCAAAGTAAAAAATTTTCGAAAAACTAAGAAACTAATAATTTACACTGAGTTTGAGAAAATTTGGTTGAAAATAAAAACAAATAAATAAAATACTTCCCGTGATACTAACGGTTTAAGAAACAGTCTATGACTAGGAAAGAATAGGAATTAACAATATAAAATGTTTAATCGTTCAAAAAAATGCTAACAAGCTCCGACTTCATAAATCCTCGCCAATTATTTGTTCTTGAGTTTTTGTGAACAGGTCTGTGTTTTTTACATCGATATTTATCTGTCATATATTTTTTTTACGTTAAACAAATATTTTTGATCTAGAGGGTTAAGCTACAATAGCAAATGAAAAAATTGACTGCATATGCTTGACAAAAAATATTTACACGCTTACTAAACTTAACATACTACATGTGTATCATACTCGTATGTGCTTATTAATACTTTTCAATAACTTTGCTTTGAACACACTTCCTACAGCTTTCTGACAACCAAAGCAAGCCACACAAACCCAATTACATTATGAAATCCGCTTAGATGCGCTCCATATAACAGCAGTTATAAACTCGTTCCTGCTACTTTCAGTTGATATCAAAATTGATCAATCACTAATTTACTTCCGCACAAGAAGCATACAATATTTTTTTTTTCTTTTCGATCTAAATTTTATTAATTTGTAAGATAAAAGTGATTAAATAACATGAAACATACGTACAGGGTGGGCCATCTTTTATGTCGATATAGGAATATTGAATAACTTAAAAAACAAAACAACCGATTTCCATATATGAGGTATTTTTATTAAAATTGGGTCCTTTACAATTTATTTGGACTAGTTTTTGAATACGACATCAATCAAGTGACCGCCGTTATTCAGCAAAGCAAAATGTGCCCTTTTTACTGCATTTCCCATCACTTTTCAGAGCATCTCTCGGGCGGTATATGATGATTTCGGCACCACTGTTTGCCTTGAGCTAGCCAATGGTCTAAGGCTTGCTGGCATATACTTACTTTGCTTTTCAAGTAACTCCACAAAAAGAAGTCCGGAGGGGTCACATCTGGAGATCTGGATGGCCAGTTAATATCGCTATTTTTTGACACCACACGTCCAGGGAATTTTCGTTGCAGAAACTGCATTGTTTGATTGTTTGATATGCACCGTCTTATTGAAACCAGTAAAGCAGTAACCGTCCAGACTTTTTTAACACATTTGTGGGCAGACATAATGAGTGCCAACATCCACCGATATCGATTCCCATCGACTGTTTCGCCTTCTCTGTAGAAAAATTGCCCAATGATTGTTTTTGGTGCAAACGCCGGCCCATGCAGTCACTTTTTGGTCACCCAATGGTGTTTCATGGATCTCGTGTGGATTCTCCGTTTCACAAATGCGTCAATTTTGCTTTTTAACGTCACCAGAGAGTGTGAAATGGGTCTCGTCGGTCATCAAAATTCTTTTCCAAAAATCAGGTTCAGTGTCAACCATTCGAGCGACTGTTTGGCCGTATTCCAAGCGACGTGGACGGTCTGTCCGCAATATTCTTTGAGTCAATTGCACTTTATACGGAAACAAAAGCAAATCAACCTTCAAAATTCGCCGCAAGATGGCTCCACTGACGCCAAAATGCTTAGCTCGGTGATGATACGACACATGTGGGTTCTCGGCAACACTCTCGCTTACAGCTTCAATCAGTTCATTGGAACGTCTTGAGCGTTGATGGACGGCTTGTCGATGATCTCCCACTGTCCCGTGCTCAACAAAATTCAACACCAAACGATGAATAGAGTTGTCAGACGGTGCTTGTTGGCCATGATATTTTCGACAATATGCACTTCGAGTTAACACAACTGAACGACTATTTTCAATGTGCAGCGTCATTATTTCGGCGTGTTATTTCGGTGTGAAGCGATTCATGATTGAAATTGCACTGAATTGATGTTTTAAAAATATGTTTACTCAAGTCAATCGGTTGATAAATGTTAGAATTATTTAATGTTTACATACCGACATAAAAGATTGCGCACCCTGTACATACTTAAGCACATAAATATGTATAGATGTTAATATGGTATATATACCATAAGGTAGATAGATATCTACAATACGGAAAATGCGACTTTATGAAGTCAGTATTTTGAGCATGAGGTGCAGACATATGCTAACAATGTGTCTCAGCTCGAGTTCGAATTTGAACGCCTCATGGTGTGCATTTTGATAGGTTTCACCTTAAGCGGAATGAAGTGTAGCTTTAACTTTAAAGATTGCCGCATTCATGGTATACCAGTGCGGGATTAACTAGTTATAATTCGGGAAGGTTAGTTATAATAAATTTGAAATTTTCCAGTATTTAGTTTTCAGTCTATTCAAAAACTCACAAGGAAAAAAATCTATAAAACAATGAGTAAATTAAGACTTTGCAGCGTGATGCAGCGCTAATCAACTTCCTTTCATTTTTTTTGTTTTTTTGGGTAATGATATTAACAGGTAATTAATATTTTCCTATCTCTTACAACGTTTTTTTTTTTGTTTTTTGATTTTATTTTCCAAATTATGAAATGATTAATGCAAAAATATTCGTTATGGTTAAGCGATGAAACTGAGTTTTTAAAAAGCTCCACTACTTTTTAATTAAAACGATGATGTGGTATAGATACGAGTTCGTAGATACTTGTATACATATACAAGTATGTATGTATGTGTGTATGTATTTAAGTATGAGATACTTTCGTACTTGTTTATATGAATGAGTCGCAGATACTGTTCCGATTCAATTGCAGCTACGCAACATTGTTTTCAATGAGCAGCAGAGAATCATTTACAGAAAAACATTTACAACGCCCACCGAAGTGTACATAATGGAAAATTGCCACAACAAATAAAAGCAACACACAAAAAAAAAAAAAACAAAAAAAAACCATTGAAAAAAAATATTGAAAGGAAACAAAGTAAAAGATGCAATTGAATTTTGTAGTTACTGCTACTAAGTGTGTGCGCTCAATAACAAGCAGCTGGTGCCGGTATTGCCGCTGCAATATTCGTGAACATTATCGACACAATTGCCACAAAACGCAAGAAAAATTCACTTTTTATCACCACTTAACGAAAACCAGCAAAACGAAAGGAAAAAAATTTAACCAAAAAAAAAACAATAGAATTCACTTGAAATTTAGCAACATCAAATGCTACAACAACTGCAACG
The DNA here is from genome assembly GCA_958295655.1 of Palloptera scutellata. Lineage (NCBI taxonomy): Eukaryota > Metazoa > Arthropoda > Insecta > Diptera > Pallopteridae > Palloptera > Palloptera scutellata. The sequence goes on from OY282449.1 coordinate 55,989,317, forward strand.
ATAACAACAAAAACAATTGCAACATCAATAACAACACAAACAGCAGTAGCTGTTGCAGCAGAAGCAGCAACAGCCGAAGTAACAACAAACAATACAATCAGCAACAGCAAATGCAATAGCAACAGCAACTGAACGCATCATTAACGCCCCAAACTGTCAATTACGACATGCAACCGTAAGTCGAAATCGCAATGGAGGAAATAAAGATGAAGATGGAAGTTCTGTGTGTGGAGAGAAGAGGAGTGCAGAGCAGAGGAGTGCAGAGCAGAGGAGAGCTGAGCGGACGGGAGGTAGAAGGGGGGGAAAAAGCAAATGAAGGAATAGCAAGACGGAACGATTCTTCAGTATGTATTGCTGCCCCAACTTGTAGCATACAAGCATACAATATATGCACAACAACAGCAACAACAACCTCACGCTACTTCTACTTCTACATCTACTTCAACTTCATACTAATGCCATTGAAGCTTAAGCAGAAGCTCGCCAAAGTTAAAGAACCATGTACCCTGAAATTGAAAACAGATTTTTGCAATTTCGTAAATCCTTTTTATGCTTTTGTAACTCGTTGGTGTTTTTTTTTTTTGGTTTTTTGTTTTTTTTTAGGAAAGAAAAGACTTTTTCAATTGCTGCATTGAGAATTGTGAGTGTGTGCTGCAAATGCTATAAAGTAAAATTGCAACAACGGTAGCAATCGCTGCGCAGCAACAACCGGCAACCACAATAATCACAATTCTAACTGCTGCATTCAGTTCAGCCCCTGCCACATTCACCATCACCATTGCTGGAACCATCGCTGTAACAATTCAATATTTGGGAAATTAAGTACGTATTCGTATTTCGCAAATCAGCAATGAAAGTGTAAATTGATATTTGAAGAGATTTTCTCCTTCTTCCTCTTTTTGGTGTTGTAGTTGTCGCTGTTGTTCATTTGTGTATGTTGGTGAGTTCCGTACGTCAATAGGAATTAAGTATGTAGTATGTATGTATGTAATTTTTCTTGGCCATTGATTTTTATGTGAACATTCACTCATTAGGTCTTAAGTGCCCTGTTTTTGGCTATGAAGTTTTTGGTTGAATAAATTCCAAGCAAACTAGAGAGTAAAAATGGAATGGTTTGTGTTGAGTTTTAAAATGGGGTTTCTTGTGATTTCGATTGTGAGGAAGAAAGTTTTATATGGATTCTAGCCTTTGGCATTGATTAATGAAAGTGAGAACAGCCCGAGTTACAATTTTTGTTTAACTATAGCATAGCTTCGGTGAGAGAAGAGCCCCTAGCGATACTTTATGGCTGGGGAGCGACTAGGGAAAAATGAGTATAGGAGGATTGAGTTTTTCGTTCCTTCAAACATTTTCTTTTTCAGGAGTAGCGATCATTGAGATTTAGCGGAATGCAGATGGTTTTAAAGATTTTGTATATGTAAGCTCTTTCATAACAGTCATACCTAAATTGGACCGTCAGAGTCGTTTAACTTCCAAAATTCTCTTAAGTTCATACAAAACCACGAAAATATATAGTAGGCAAACATGTACAGGGTGCTCCATCTTTTATGCCGGTATGTAAATATTGAATAATTTTAAAATTTATCAACCGATTGACTTGAGTAAACAGGTTTTTGAAACGACAATTCAGTAGAATTTTAACAATGAATCGCTTCACGCCGATACAACGCGCCGAAATAGTGACGATGTAAATTGAAAATAGTCGTTCAGGTTGTGTTAAGTCAACGTTCATATCGTCGAAAATATCGTGGCCAACAAGCGCCGTCTGACAACACTATTCGTCGTTCAGTGTCGAATATTGTTGAGCACGGAACAGTGGGAGATCGTCGACAAGCCGTTCATCAACGCTCAAGACATTCCAATGAACTGATTGAAGCGGTAAGCGAGAGTGTTGCCGAGAACACACAAGTGCAATTGACTCAAAGAATATTGCCGACAGACGGTCCAAGTCGCTTGGAATACGGCCAAACAGTCGCTCGAATGGTTGAAATTGAACATGATTATTGCAAGGAAATTTTGATGAATGAGGAGGCCCATTTCCCACTTCTCTGGCATCGTTAACAAGCTATTTTGCCGCATTTGTGGAACGGAGAATCCACGCGAGATCCATGAAACACCATTGGTTGACCAAAAAGTGACTGCATGGGTCGGCGTTTGCACCAAAACCATCATTGGGCCATTTTTCTTCAGAGAAGGCGTAAAAGTCTATTGTAATCGTTACCGCAAATGTGTTAAAAAGGTCTGGACGGTTACTGGTTCCAACAAGATGGTGCGCCAAGCCACACTGCAAATCAAAAAATCAAACAATGCAGTTTCTGCAACTAAAAATTCATGGACGTGTGGTGTCAAAAATTGATTGATCACCCAGATCTCCAGATTTGACCCCTCGGAATTTCTTTTTGTGGGGTGATCTGAAAACCAAAGTATACGCCAGCAAGTCTCAGACCTGGCGAGCTCCAGGCAAACATTCGTGCCGAAATCATCGCTATACCGCCCGAGATGCTCGAAAAAGTGATGGAAATCGCAGCAATAACGACGGCCATTTCATTGATGTCGTATTGAAAAACTAGTCCAAATAGATTGTAAAGGACCAGATTAAGCAAAAATTCCTGATATATGGAAAGTTTTGAAGTTATTCAATATTCACATACCGACATAAAAGATGGTGCACCCTGTATGTACATATGTGTAATACATTTGCAAAACATCAGAAACGATTGTAGGCTTCTGCCTACAAATAGAAATTACAAACCAAAGAGAATATGGGAAACTCGGTGAGAAAAATCTAGCAAAAATCGGGGTCTGTAAAAACAGACTAAGTCTCTGACAGTGTTTAAGAAAACAGGGTTGCATATGTGCTGAATTTTCTCTGGGATAAGGACAAATTTCCAAATCAGATAATGAACTAATAATTTAAATATCACAATTAAACTTTAGTTGAATGTTTCCCCCGAATAAAAAAATATTCTTAAATAGCTACATATGGATGTTCAAAAGTTAACCCATCGTTAATCATTTTACACAAATTTTACAGGAGACGAGAAATAACAGTAATTTTTTTGAATAATAATATAAGTTAATGAGTTGATAATGTCAATTTGTTAAAATTTTCCAATTTAGTACACAGAAATGACAAATTGGTTTTCGGTTTGAAATTTGTTCCAGAACAATGATTAACTTTATTTTGGGTCAGCCCTACATTTTAGCTGCCACTTATGACCAAGTAGCTATTGTTATTCAAAGCACACTTCCTACAACATCTCTCATTCTCATCTCTAACTTCGTTCCAACACTATGTACTAAACAACGGCAAGATCTCGTCAGAACCAATGTAGGTATGAGAATACCTAATACCTCAGGTTTTTCCCTTCTCACGTTTATACTTAACCTATTTTTATAAGTATTACCCAAACATTTATACTAACTTGCTAAGTTAGTAGCATGTAAATAAGTTCATGATCTAGGAGAAGCTTCCAACATTTCATGAAAATTCTTAAAGAGTACGAAGCGCGAAAAGAAGACAGAGAAAGGCAAATCTTAATGTTACGGACGACGAGAGAGGTCGACCTCTCCCAAGGCCGAGAGGTCGAATCCTATCGGGTGTCAATTTCTTTATATCGTTCATGATTGATAAAGTCTGGGTGTTCAGTAAAAAGTTTGCCAGCTAGTCACATCTTACTTGGCGAATTTTACACAGTTTATATTTTTTCGAAGATATACATAGATATTTTGTTTTACTTTAGTTTTAGGTTTGACTTTATGGTCTGGGTTTTAGTAATAATTTAGAACCGGTTTTAGTCTAAGTTTTAGCTGAAGTTTGGTTCTGAATTCTAATATAAATTTGGTTTGAAGTTGAAATTTTGTTCTAATTTTTTTTGTGGTCCTATTTTTGTTTTAATTTATGGTGTGACGTTTATTCGGATTTCTGATCTATGTGCGTTTCCTCTGGATTTTAATCTGATTTTATACTCTCAATTTGGACGGATTTTATGTTTTTTAAGACTGATTCTTGGTATAGATTTGGTCTGATTTTCAGTCTGTATTTTTTTTTTTGAATTTTTTCTTGAATATTCGTATTAGTTGCAGTCGGATTTATAGTCTTATTTAGGTCTGATATATGGACGGTAAGGTGAGCGGAGATGTATGGGCGGTTAAAAAGTTTATTATGTTGCCCCCGCAATTGATAGATTGCGTCATTGAGAATCTAGTGCCATAAACCGTTTACCGTTTGGGAACACGCCTCGTGAGTTGAATGGTTTGGTTTAGCGGCAACAAATTGTGATGCTATTCAATCGGAATCGAAAACCGGCTTATGGCGCTAGACTCCCAATGACCAAAATTTAATATTTTTTTCCGCACTTTAAAATTTTTTTCCGCACGCTTTAATGGACGGGGTTTGGTCTGAACTTCGGTTTGATTTATGTAATATTTTTGGTCAAAATTTAGTTTGAAGATTGATTTTTGTTTCAATTTTTATGTATTTTGGTTTGATTTTTTCCCGATTTCTGATCTGTATTTAGTTTGGATTTTAGTCTCAATTTGGTCTTATTTAGGTCTGATTTATAGTCTGGATTAGTCTGATTGTCTTTTCTGATTTTGAGCTTAATTTGGTCTGAACTTAAATTTAATTCCTATTATGAGTTTGCTCAAATTTTTGGTGTGGTTTTTATTTTTAGTCAGAATTTTGTTTTGATTTTTCGTCTCATTTGCTTTTGGTCTGAAATTTGGTTTTGGAATGGATTGTGGTTTTGGTTTTAGTTTAGATTTTGGTCTGGATTTCAATCTAGATTTTAGTATGATTTTTTGTCTCCATTTGGTAGGAATTTTATCATTTACATAGTCGGAGTTTTTTTCTGATTTTCGATTTGGATTTTGATCCGAATTTGGTTTTTGTTTTTGTGATTTTTTTTTTTTTTTTGTATATTTTGGTCTTATTTTTTGGACAGGATTTGCTCTGAATTTAGACTAGATTTTTATTCTAAATTTAGACTAACTTCTGGTCTAAATTTTAGTGCGATCTCTGGTTGAAATTTTGTTCAAATCTTCGACTGTAATTATTGATCTGATTTTTAGTTTGCTTTAGGTCTGGATTATAGTCGTAATGTCATTCTAATTTTTTGTCTTAACTTTGACCTGAATTTTTATATGTGAGCCTTGATGCCAGTTTTCATCAAAATAAAGTTTCTAATTAAGTGGGACGAATAAGTTTTAGGAGCTTCTCTGTATGAATCTTTATAAAAAACCTCAGGTTCTTTCAAAACATATTACATTAAAAATTCGAAAAGCCTAGAAAAACTTTACTCACACTTAAACGAAAGATTACAAAACATGTTGTGCTTAAAATATTTTTTGCAATTGCTCAAAGCAGAAAGAAAAGATGCCACAAATATTGATCGCATGCATAACGCTCAAAATTTTTGTGGCATGTTTTCATAAAAACATACAACAACATTAGACAGCCTCAAGCTGCTGTGTTGCACTTACACATACAATCTTAAATGAATAACGTCTGCAGAGGATTGGCCAGCAGCTTCAAATATGTATGCATACATATGCATGTGTGTGTGTGTGTGTTATGCTGCAACCCGAAACACTGAGTTGAATTCAATGTGAGTTTTGCATGCCGTGACAATAAAAATTTCGTTTGTTGCCAAAGATGAACACGCTCAATTCGATATGACCACTTAATCTACATACATACATACATACATTGCATGCTACTAAAAAAAAAATAAAATTGAATATAAGAAAAAGTATAAGATTTTTGTTTTTCTTATGAAACGGTGCGGAAATTTGATCCTTTCAGCGAGCCGATGAAATTATAGAAATAAACGAAAACAACAACAACAACAACAACAACATAAATCGAAGTAGCAGTAGCAGAGAAGAACAGAGGCCGAGAAAAAAACTAAAACTGCAACAACAACAACCAGCAATAAGCGCTTGCGTGCAACTGTTAAGCTGCACGTAATGCAAATAAATTGTACGCATTTGTTGTATCTTTGTTTTTTTTTTCATATCAATGTGTTGCAACAGCAACTGTTGCTGTCCTGACTGTTGCTGACACTGCCATTGAAATCGATCGAGATTTTGTGGCAGAAGAGTAGAAGCTAGCGGGAGATATTGCTGCTAAAGACGATGCTGATGATGTTTACATCTTGCAAGGTGCGGGTTGCAGCAACACTTTGGTTGTCCCAACGCGCACACATACACACACACATACCCACTCCCAGTTGACCACTCAATTACGCTGTGCTGTTGTTGTGGTCTGCTGTGCTAACGAGCGGGCGCTGCCTGTAGAAGTTTCAGTTGCCGTAGAAGATGATTTCTGATATAAGCGCTTTTTATTAAGTGCCTTAAGATTGGTCACTAGTGCTTGCCTGTCGTTGCTAACACTCTGTGCTTCTGCCCTCCTTGCTGCTGCTACTGCTGCTGCTGCTATGCATTGCTGCTGTACCGTCGTAATAAAGGCAATCTAAATGAACGAGCATGTTGACAACTAAAGTATCTTTAAGTTTGCGTTAATTTTCATTCATTTGTGTCGGTGGCACGGTATCTGTGTGTGTGTTGTTGTTGTGTGTGTTGGAAGGACACTCTTCCTCGTGCTTTGTGCTTTTCCAGAGAATACTTTAAATATGCTTTGTATCTCTCATGCGCTTCAGTCTAATATATTTTCTTTTGTCTGCACTACGTTGACATTTCTTCAATTTATTTGAATATTGCATAAAGGTTTCGCTTTTTTCGGTGAGGCTCTCCTCTTTCCCCTCTTCAAGTTGAACTGTCACGACGGTTTCGTGATGCAGCTTTAGTTGGTTTTTTCTAAGTAGTTATATTGTAAAACTCATGAAACTCATACCATTCAATGAGTTTTTAAGAAGATTCCCTTTTTCACCTTCTTCTTCTTCTTCTTCTTCCACTTTTTTTTCTTCGGTATGCAGCATCTATATCTTATGTCATCGTATAATTATGAAAATTTGCCTGTGTGAAAAAGATGATGGAAAAAATGTTGCAAAAAAAAAAAGAAAAAATTTACGAATTTATGTTCTGTTTGCTGTTTGCAGATTCTGAAAAAAAAAATGATTTCTTCTTTTGCTTCATGCTAACAGAAAAACAGAAAAATAGTAACTTCATCTTCGTGTCAGTTGCTTTAATATGCAAACACACATGGTCTTCTTGCAATTTTTGCATCCCAGGTGGTAATTCACCATACCCTATATATGGGCAAAAATTTTGAGCATCTCCTGTTATTCTAAGTACTTAATTTTTTCCATCGATATAATTTTAATCACACTAATAAAATTTCATCATTTCACTAAAATCTGTTTTGAAACGAATAAGATTTATGTGATTCTCCTTCATTTAAGAAATTAATGTAAATAACACTGTACAACTGCAGAATCGTATTTGAGTTTTGGCCTAGTTTTTCTGGAATATTTTTACCTGCTTATCAATAAAACATTTGTCCGGTCACGTCAGGTATACAACAGCTCCTCTTTAACAAATTTTCGCCAAAAAATAATAAGATTTACAAATATACGCGAAACCTAACGTGACCCGCAAAATTTGATTACAGATTCGTAATCAGCTATCAAAAACCAAGCCTCAACTCAGATAGTGTTTTAAAATCCCAGTTTGATGCACAGTGTAATCCTAAGGAAATCTAGTTGATTTTATGGGAAGGATTTTATGGAAAGCTTAAAAACAGAATGCTTTTAATTAAAATAATTCGGTAAATATGCAAATATTGTTGACAAAATTGACGGCATTGGGTTTAAACGGAAATGGGATCAACATTTTTCTAAATTTTTTAACAAATAGGAAGCAATTTGTGCAAATAAATAAAACAAAAAGCAAAATGAAAACGATTAAAGTGGGTGTGCCACAAGGATCGAAGCTGGCTACTACGTTATTTCTTATATATATTAACAATATTTTTAGGTTAAAGCTAACAGGGTCTCCTCAGTTTTATGCTGATGATGGGTTTTTTTGTATGCAACGGATACAATCAAAGATTTGATATAAGATACCCAATCGGATTTAAAAACTATAACGCAATGGTTTGGAAAACATTTGTTGAAAATTAAATTAACAAAAACGAATTTTATAATATTTAATAACTATAGGCAAATTCCAGATATGAATGAGCTATCAGGAATCAGCTACGGGTACCTAATTTTTGTGAATAAAAATTGGCCAAACATGCTTTAGCTAAAGCGAAATATTTTATTATTGCACTGAAGTCTAACTGGTACGAATGCCTCTATAAAAGTTGAGGGCCTCGGGGGAAATCCCCCTCCCCCACCTTTCCTCAGGGCTGAACGTAACTTCCTTTAGAAAGAAGCTGCAACTGCGATTCACTCGGTCACCACCCTAACATAAAACCTATGGGAAACAATATGAGCGTAAGTGAGCTCGGGGAAATTATTGCCCATGTAAAAAAAAGAAGAAAATGAATTCTCTACCGCTGGGATAATCTTTGAGGAACCTTTAAACTAAACCCTGGACTAAGAGAAAGAGAATCTCCTGGCAATATGACACTTAACTTTGATTGTATTGAGTTAAAGGCTGTAGTATTACGATACCTTAGTAAGCCAAACTCTCCGGTTAATGGGTCAGCTATCTTCATTATATTCGAATATTGGCAGACCTTGTTATACCTTCGAGGTCTGTCACCATTAAGTTCGCTATTTACGCTAACGTGATTCTAAATCAAACAAAAACAAGTTAAAGAACTGATGAAGTGTACATATTGACCTCAAGGTTAGAAACCTCTCGTAATCGTAAGAAGTTTTGAGTCTCGTTCTTCTTGCCATACAACGACACAACTAATTTTGGAGAGTTTTTTTCACTGGGGATGTCATTTCAAATGCGACAGCTTTCGGTCTATGGCCCGAATAAAATGCTTTAACTTTTATGATTCCTATCTTGGATAAAATTTCGATTCGGGAAGATCATATATAGCTGAGAATTAGTCTTAAGCGATCGGCACTAAGTTAAGCCTCTCCTTCTGAGACTTTATTGTAGCTAAAAGTACAAGAATATTGCTTCCCTAATCATAATTTTTATTGAACCTAGTTACATAGTAAATTAAAAAATGCTAAAATCTCGGCCTAGGCCCTCCGTTAATAGAAAAAAAGAAGAAGGTGCTTATTTAGAACCTGTTTCAATTGAAATATACTGAACGAGAAGAATATAATCCGCCTTCGGATCTCCTTTCACTTTAAGTGGCAGCTCGAAAACTTTGCCGCCTGGGTTGGTTTAACTTGGATGCAATTACGTGTGTTTTTGTATCTGTGTAAAATACAGATGTAAAGCATTATAAAGTCAACATGTTCCTTAATAATTTTATATTTTTTATTCTTTGCTAATGAAATTATTTTTTCGTCACCTTTTTTACTTAATAATATCATCGTCAACATCGTTAAGAGCCAACAGCAACTGGCGGCAATAGCCCCAGCAACATCAAAGTAAAAGCGAATATCTTCATATTGGTGAGCTTAACTCAAGCTTTAGCTTGCTTGATTGCTTGTTTGCCAGCTTGTTGTTATAAGGCAAATAAACATGCAGGCAGGCAGTCAAGCAAGCAGGCAACCAGGCAAGCAAGCGAGCTACTTAGTTATGACTTTTTAAAAATGGCTTAAATTGGTATTAAATATTGTATACATTTTTCCTTTCGCTGTTGCTGCTGATATTTTCTGGTTGCATGTGAATGCTTCTGCATGCAGAATGGTTGCTTGTGTTTCTCTATTTTTAATGATGTATGACAAAATTATGCTAATGCTATATGAAGTGAGGCTTTAATTGAAATTGTCTTTGTATACTCGTATGTATTTGGAATTTAGAGAATTTGTCTTATTTCATTTACTACTTGAAGTGAATTGTCAAACTGACAAAAATAGCTGTCAAACTGTATGACACAGCAGGAGCATATGATAGGTAGACTCTTCTGTTCGAAAGTGGATAATTCACTAGAACTACGAAAAAGAAGAAGACAAAACAATTCAAGTGTCTGTGTATTTATATTTGCAAATAATTTATGATTTGTAAAATATTTTGACAACAATCAAAAAGATCGGAATAAAAAAATAAATCTAAGAAATTTATCATGTCACAATACCTGAGACAAAAAAAAAATTGACTTTTACCGAACAATCAAACCTAAGAGAAAACAAACAAGCAAACATATTTCATTTCTTTTGTTATACACAAATTAAAATACCAACAATTCAAACTAATTGAATAAGGAAAAAAAATAAAACCAAAAATCTTAAGGAAAAGGCAGAGGCAACAACTTCTCCATTTAACCAGAAAAAATGGCAATCAAAAGAAACCAGAAACAAAAATTGGAAAAAATTGTAAAAATTAACCAACATTGGTGGTCTCGGTGGTATTGTTATAAATAGGCAGCACTAGCAGCAGCCGAACAACAACAGCAGCAGCAGCAGCAGCAACAGCAACAACGATTGCTCCTGCTGTCATTGTGCCTAGCTGTGATATCTACCTGAGGAGTCAGCTGCTTATTTTTCTGGGCCATTGTTCAAATATTTCAAGTGTATGATCGTCTGTCCGTCCGTTCGTCCGACCTGTTTTGCCTAACATTTGACTACACGCAAACTATACAAAACAGCAAAGATTCCTCCACAAGTTTTCTATTGTGGCAAGGAGTCGCATTGAAATTGAAATCATTTAATCTTCTACGGAAATTATTGAGCATATTTTATTTGTTTATGCATTTTTTTGAATCTTTTTTTTTCTGTCCAAGAAAGAAACATTCTTTTCTTTATTTATGTAAGTGTTCAACAAATAGAATTTCACACACAGTGATATTTCTTCTGTCGTCCTCTTTAGCTGCAGGATGTCCTCGTTAAGCACGCGTGTGTTGACGTCATATGTATTGCATGATTGGATTCTAAATCCATTGGGTATGACTTGTTAAATGTTCTCATATCAAACGTGATATTAAAGCAATGAAGCAAAGTGATCAGTTCTAGAAGGAAAAACAGAAATAGTAAGCTGATATTATTGAAGCAACAGATGTCGTTATTATGGTAGTGATTAGCTCTTTTAAATTTGAATTTGACTGAAACATGTGGTTTTTCACATCTAAAATCAGTTAATAATTCAGCGAAGTGGATTCGAATTCTGAATGAAAGGCTTCCGGTTCTGCAGGAAATCTTAAATAAAATTATGTAAATAATATTCTAAGGGGTATCAATATCAGCAACTAGCTGAGAAAAATTACGATTGCATTTACCTTTTTTTATTGCATTAATCAATCAATGAAAAAATAGATTTACTACTGTGGGCAAAAAGTAGTAAGACTTTGTTCATAATTTCAAATTTTTTTATTCATTCTTCCAAATCTATTTCGTCCCCTTCAAAGTAATCCCCCCCCCCCCCGGCCCCAATACACTTGTGCCGACGTTTTTTCCAATTCTCGAAACAGTTGTTAAAGTCAATTTCCGGAATAGCCTTCAATGAGCTTAGCGATTCATGTTTAATGTCTTCAATTGACTCAAAACGGTGTCCACGAAGCGGTTTTCTGAGTTTAGAAAATAGCCAAAAGTCACACGGTGCTAAGTCAGGCGAATAGGGTGGTTGCGGAACGATATCAGTCGAATTTTTGGCAAAATGGTCTCGTAAAACCAATGCAGTGATTTTGGAACCAATCGTGCATTCACTCTTCTTAGGCCCAAATGATGTTTTAAAATGGTTTTCACTGATCCTTCCGATATTCCAACGATGCCAGTAAGGTCTCTGATAATCTGACTGTTAATCGTCGATTCTCGAGCACCAATTCCTTGATTTTATTGACGTGTTGATCATCAGTTGATGTTGATGGCCGTCCTGGACGTGGTTCTTCGTCAACGCGTTCTCGACCATCTTTGAACAATTTGTACCAATCAAAAACACTTGCTCGCGACATACAATTATCACCGAAGGCCTTAGGCCTTTTGCAACATTCTGAACGTTTCGGCGTCAGCAATTTGATTCCGCACACAAAATTTAATGGAACTTCTTTGTTGAATAATTTCACTCATTGTGAAAATCGCCGAATGCACTTTTTGTACTTCAGAAAGACAAGCGTATACTAAACACTAAACGCTAATGATTATTTTGATGTGACATTTGGCACAGATGTCACCGACAGTCATACCAACCTTAAAAAAATAATATTTTGATGAATGGGTTTCCGCGCGAAATTTAAATTAAAAAAGTCTTACTACTTTTTGCCCACAGTAGTATGTTCCTTTAAACTTTCTTATAATTCTCGTTCACTTCATATCGGTAGGAAATAGGAAATTTGATAAGAAAGAAATATAATTTATTTATAAAAAACCACCAGACCAAAACGGGAACCGAACTTTAAACCTTCCAGTAAGAGTACAGTCCATTAGCCTATCGAGGTCGCCTGTACTAATTAATAAAAAAAAAAGTAAAATAAGTATGAAGTATAATTAATTCGCTTGTTTGCTGCAAAGCTGTCATAACTCAAAAAACATAAGTTTCGAGAAGAACGCATTTGAACTTATACAGGGTGCGATAGGAGAACATATTAACTTTAAATTTAAAATTTGTATTTTATGTACTTTTTAGAAAACTTATTGTATTTTGATGAAATTTTTACAGCAAACTGAGTTACACTTAGGCTATACAATTATTTTATAAAATCGCCTCTAGCGGCAATAACAGCATCAATTATCTGCCGAAAAGATTTGCTTACCCGAATGAAATGATCCTAATCCTTATCCGTCATTACTCAGGTAATAGCTGCTCTTGGGGAATCCAGTGTATTAAGGGGATGTTAAATTGGTCTCGCGTTCAACCACGCCCCATCTGTAGCAGTCCAAAGGATTAATAACCGGCGAGCTATATAGCCACGTGTGTGAGGTTATGAGATCATGTAGTTTCTGGGGCAATCTTGCGTCGTCAATGTGAGAGTGAGAAGGAGTAGAGTCCTGTTGGAATACGTATCGTCTCTCATCACGCACGATATTTATCCAGGGTTTCAGAACTGTTTCCAAGAACCTCTATATAGGCAACAGCATTCACCCAAAGTCTTTGGCATTACGTGTCCTTCATTGCACACCACTACCAAAACCATGACAGTTTCCACAAACTTTGTGTGCATAACATGAGGAAAATCTGAAGGATCCGAATAAAGCCATCAATCTTTTTATCGTTCTATTTTGTGGTTCGGGTCAAAGTTGTTTTCATTAGTATAAACCAAATCGTAATCGGAATTTCAGGATGTTTTAAATTCTTGAAAAGTCAATGCGCCCGGATGAATTATTTTTCTCGAGTTCGTGCCGACCAAAAACTGTCCTCTGCGCATCACGTATAATTCGTACCGGATGTCTTCGTAGTCAATGGCGACTGATTTTGCGTTCAGAAACTTGAAGGTCTCTCGCTATGGCCCTTATGAACTTTGAAGGGACTTCGTCAATAATGGACTTGCTCCACAAACTGTGATGCTCTAGGACTGCCTTAATGACTCTGTTTTTTGTTTTCTGCGCTTAGCAACACTTTCCACAAGATCAAGAAGATGTCAAGATCGCTGTGAATCGCATTTCATTTCATTTTTTGAGTCAGCTTTTTCTCCTCCATTTATGATGTGAAAAGATAAATACTTGTTGATGAGAAGTGACAGGCACTTATGTGAATGTCCTTCAAATAACTGCCACACGAAAAATACTATTCTCCCGTGAAAAGTTTAGAGCACATTAAAATTTATTAGAAAAATTTGCTTAAGTTTGTTATGGCACTCCGATTAATAAATAATATCAATGAACATTTTCTGGCGCGTTCATTAAACTTAATGTAACGACTCACTTACTCAATGGGGGTTGCATTGATGTAACGAAGTTTTTCATTAATTTGATGATTTTTAATTTAATGAATGATTTTCATTAGTTTTTATTGAATTTTTTTTCCCCCGTTTATATACAAGTACTTTAAAAAAATCACAAAGATTGAGTATTAAAAAAATACTAATCTATAGAAAAACTGCCAAAAAATTGTGAACTCTTAACTCATAATTAACTCGGCAATCTTTCATTTCAATCACAAAGATTTTAATTCAAAAATTTGAACTTCATTGAACTATGATAATACAATACGTAAATTATACTATACAGGGTGTTTTTTTCAGAAGTGTGGTTTTCAAGAAGAAATAAAACGCATATAATTAAATGTTATGGCCAAGAATTTAGCTTTATTATATATAAGGATTTGCCATTATGTTTTAAAAGTGGCCGCGCCGCGGTTGCTTCGAATAAATTCCAGCCGAGAGGCCCAATTTTCGACCACTTTTTGCAGCAATTGGGGCCGTATATCAGTAATAACGCACCGAATATTATTTTCCAAGGCGTCAATCGTCTCGGGTTTACCTGCGTAGGCAAGCGACTTCACATAACCCCACAAAAAATAGTCCAACGGTGTTAAATCGGACGATCTTTGAGGCCACGCCTCAGGCCACGACGCGAGTTAATGTGCTCACCAAAAGTTTCCTTCAATAAATTAATTGTTTCGTTGGCTGTGTATGGCGTGTAGCGCCGTCTTGTTGGAATCAAAGGTCGTCCTCATCAACATCCTCCAATTCAGGCACGAAAAAGTCATTAATTCATTAATCAAGGCTCTATAGCGTTCCTCATTGACTGTAACATTATGACCGGCTTCATCTTTGAAGAAATATGGACCAATGATTCCCTCTGGCCGTAAAGCACGCAAAACAGTGACTTTTTGAGGATGTAACGGCGTCGCAACAATGGCTTGTGGATTATGATCACTCCAAATGCGACAATTTAAAATTTTGCTTATTAACGTACCCATTCAACCAAAAGTGAGCTTCATCGCTTAACAAAATTTTCTTGTGAAAATCGGGTCGCCATCTCGTTTTGGGCCCATTCACCGAACATGCGACGCGCCTGATCATCGTTCGGCTTCAATTCTTGCACGAGTTGGATTTTGTAAGATCGCAAACCAAGATTCTTCCGCAAAATCTTCCATAAAGTGGATGGGCACAGCTCCAATTGTTGCGCGCGATGGCGGATGGACTCATTCGGGTCTTCTTCGATACTTTGTCCTACAGCAGCAGCAATAGCGTCTCCGGTGTGGACTGTACGGCGTCTCCGAGGATGAGCATTATCCACTAGAGTAAACGTGGTGCGAAACCGATCCATGGTTGCTCGAATTACCGACTCTGCTGGGCTATTATGTCGACCGAATATTGGACGTAGCGCGCGATGCGTCGCACGAACCGAGCCATTATTTTGGTAATAAATTTGCACGATTTGCAAACGTTGTTCAGGAGTAGGTCTAGTCATTATGAAATGGCAAACCAAACTGAGCATAAATCAAGTGACAGCTGTCAAAAAGACCTACTCCGAAAAAAGTATTGCCAGATTGAAAACCACACTTCTAAAAAAAACACCCTTTATATGTAAATAAGTAGATACTCAGGGATACCAAGGCCGACCTCACTGTGATCATCCGATCTCAACTTCTCGCTTTTTATGAGAAGGCCTACTTCCACCAGCTGGTTCCACTCGCATGCACGCTGCAGAACAATTCATTAAAATTAAATAAATTAAATAATATTCGCTTTTCACTTCGCCGTTCGGATTCGGCATTAAACTGTAGGTCCATTCCATTCATGTACAAATATAACACGAACAACATGAGTGGATGCGAAAAGCGAAAAGTCCGGCCTAGGGCCTCCATGGGCTGTTGTGCCATTAAAAGTAAAGTAAAGTAAATAATATTCGATAATATTTTCACTGCGCTGGTGCTGTCGGTTAGTGAATTTGCAAAAGCAAGTAAGCTTCGCAGGGATACCAAAACCAGACATTAGATGCGCTCTATCGAAAGCGGCTTTATATGTATATAGTGGGTGTCAATACAGTCAATATCTGTTCAATGAAGGACTTACCAAGCTTGAGACGTTACACTAGCTTCGTGACTATGGGCTTCAGTCTTCTGTACAATACGCTCTATAAAACCTTGAATGCGATATTAGAAAGACTTATCCTGCGGTAGTTTGGCACATATCGTGTGAGATCGCCTTTCTTGTGGAATGGGAAGAGTACGCAGGGATTGCAATCACTGGACATGCTTTGATACGACCACATTGTATTTCATAAACTGTTTAAGCTCTTCCGCTTTTCACGTCTGGTCTTAAAGACTTAAACCATCTTCGATAGTTGTTAGGACCCCGCTAAATTAGGACAACGGATAATTAACATATTTAGGATTGAGGTTTTTGTATGGGCAGAATTAATGCCATCGTCGCCATTAAGCAATTGTGAGAGGTGCTCTCTCAAAATAACTACAGTGGACACATTCCATCACATTTCCGTCTCACATTTCCTTCTTGCTGGAGGAGACATCGGTCGTCAAATTATTACTCAGGTGACATATTCTTTCGAAGAATTTTATGACCTCAAGACCTGTCATCAAGCATCTCGTTATCTATCCACTTACTTTTATCCGTCTTTATTTTCTTGCGCCTACAATAAAGAAGAAATCGTTTAAAAGAGAAAAGTACCAAAGAACTTTGATATACAGGGATTTTAAATGATACAAATTTTAGCTCAATTAATCTGGCTAATCAATTAGGTAGTGGTCGCTGTGGCGTAGTGGTAGTGCGTTGGACTGCTGGGCAGAGTGTCCGGGGTTCGAATCTCGGCACAGGCAAAGTCAAAAAGTAGAAAAAATAAATGTTCTAATTTTTACACGGCAACCACCTCTTGGCAGGCAATGGCAAACCTACAAGAGTAAAAATTGCTATTGAAAGCTTTTCACTTCGCCGTTCGGATTCGGCAAATATTACAAATATTACACGCACAACATGAGTGAATGCGAAAAGCTCGTCCTAGGCCCTCCATGGGCAGTTGTGCCATTAAAAGTAAGTAAGTAAACAATTAGGTAGAACACAATTACGCGGAAACTACTTTTTATGAAGCAATATTGATTTTTTTTCATTTATCTTTTAGTAAATAAGAAATGAAGTAGTTACTTTAACTAAATAAAAAAAAAATAAAAAAAAGCGAACAAGCAATTTCCAAATTAATTAATCTACTAAATAAAATTTCAACACTTTAGTTAAACATTTTAAAAATTTCAAACTTTCTAACTCAATAGCATCTCAGTTTTTAAGTGCATTTACTGAACTTATTTTAATCATTTACTTAATGATGTGTCGACAGATAAAAAAAGTTAATCATTATAAAAAAAAAAAATGCTGAAAAAACATTTATCACAAAAAAACAAAAATGTGTTGAAATTTTATTTACTTGTTAAACAAAACAAGAAAATAAAAGAGAAAAACAACAATAAAAAAGGAAATTGTAATACTTTAACTTGTCTATTAACCCTCCAGTTCCCTAGTTCCTAAGCAGGCCTCTAGACAGCCGTCACCAAAAACGGGTATATAATAGCCAACAGAACAATAGTTTGGAGGTACACTCTATCATATCGAATAGTGAGCCCGGCAAACTTTTATAATAATGCTTCGGCTATGAGCTGCAATATGAATTACAAGCGGCTAGGAACAATCAAAGTCAAAAATATTCGTAAATCTGAAAAATTAATTATTTACAATGAGTTTGAGAATTTTGATTAAAAATAAAAACAAATAAATAAAATACAGCGTGCGGCATTTTTTATGTCGGTAAGTAAATATTGAATAACTTTTATATTTATCAACCGATTGACTTGAGTAAACGATTGACGATTGAGTTAACCGATTGACTTGTTTTTGAAACGACAATTCAGTAGAAATTTAACAATGAATCGCTTCACGCCGAAACAATGCTCCGAAATAGTGACGATATACATTGAACAAAATCGTCGTTCAGTTGCGTTAACTCAACGTTCATATCGTCGAAAATATCGTGGCCAACAAGCGCCGTCTGACAACACTATTCGTCGTTCAGTGTCGAATTTTGTTGAGCACGGGACAGTGGCAGATCATCGACAAGCCGTCCATCAACGCTCAAGACGTTCCAATGAACTGATTGAAGCGGTAAGCGAGAGTGTTGCCGAGAACACACATGTGTCGTATCGTCACCGAGCTAAGCATTTTGGCGTCAGCGATGAATTTTTAATTAAATTGACTTAAAGAATATTTCCGACAGACCTTCCACGTCGCTTGAAATACGTTTAAACAGTCGCTCGAATGGTTGAAACTGAACGTATTTTTTACAAGGAAATTTTGATGACCAACTCTTCTCTTTCACACTCTCTGGTGCTGTTAACAAGCAAAATTGATGCATTTGTGGAACCAAGAATCCACACGAGATCCATGAAACACCATTGCATAACCACAAAAGTGATTGCTGGGGCCGGCGTTTGCGCCAAAACCACCATTTGGCCATTTTTCTTCAGAGAAGGCGAAACAGTCGAGGGGCATCGATATCGTTGGATGTTGGCACTCATTATGTCTACCGACAAATGTGTGGAAAAGGTCTGGATAGTTACTGGTTTCAACATTACGGTGCGCAATGCTACACTGCAAACCAAACAAATGCAGTTTGTGCAACGAAAATACAATGGACGTGTGGTGTCAAAAAATGGCAACATTGACTGACCATCCAGATCTCCACATTTTACCCCTTCGGACTTCTTTTTAAAGAGTTATGTGAAAAGCCAATTGTACGACAGCAAACCTCAGATCATTGGCGAGGTCAAGGCAAATATTCGTGCCAAAATCAATGCTATACTTACCATCCGAGATGCTCGAAGAAGTGATGGAAAAGCGCACATTTTGCTTTGGTCAATAACGGCAGCCACTTGATTGATGTTGTGTTCAAAAACAAGTCCAAATAAACTCTAAAGGACCAAATTAAATAAAAATACCTCATAGATAGAAATCGGTGGTTATTTTTTAACTTGTTCAATATTAACATATCGACATAAAAGATGGCGCCCCTTGTACTTCCCATGATACTAACGGTATATAAAACATTTTATGACTAGCTAAAAATAGGAATTATTAATAACAAAAAAATGTTTAATCATTCAAAAATAAACAAAAAACTGCTAACAGGCTCAAACAACCACAATTGCTCTGAAAAATCTCGCCTTCCCGACTTCATAAATCCACGGCAATTATTTTTTTTTAAGTTTTTGTGCACAGGCTTTTTACATCGATATTTAACTATTAAAATTTTTTTAAATCAATCAAAAATTTAGAAGCTAGAGGGTTAAGATTCATTATTTCAGGCTAATTAGTTCCAATAAAAAAAAACCATCATTGAATCAATTGTTGTTTTGCATCATAAAAAAAAAGTAATAGAAAATATCGTTTCCAAATTTAATTGATTGACTGTTTTCTTTGTAACAAGCTGCAGTAAAATTTTCTGGCACACTTTCTTTTGCACATTTCGAGGAGATACATAGATGGAAATTTCTGAAAGTGGTTAAGGTATTTTCAACAAACTAGGCATAGAGTAATTTATAGGTCACATTATACAATGACGACGGAGTTTGAGACGGAATCAAATTGTGGTACATATTTTCTTTTACATACATTTAATATTATTACTTTTTTTATGGGTTACAAAAAAAGCACAACAGGCAACAGAAAATAAAACCAATTACTTTTTGTTCCTCGTTTTTATTTTTTCTTTTCATTTACATGTGTGCATTTTAAATTATAATTTCTGAAGAAACCAATTATTGAAAATTAATACCCTCGCCTGGAACAATGATACGATGATTAATAATATGGAAAAGAAGCAAAGGAAAAAGAGGAGAGAGTATGTGTTGGAGGTAGAAAACTATACCGACTTTAACTCCACCTACTTTGACAACCCCAAAAATAAAACAAACAAATAAACGAACGAACGAACGAACTAAGGAACTAAGGAACAATAATGCAAATGACATGCAAACTTATTAAAAAGAAGGGCGCCATATTTTATGGGGAAGAAGCTCGCGAAAAAAATGCAAACCAAAATCAAGCGAAAGTATGCATTTATTTAGTGTAGAAAAAAAAAGAAAAAAAAGTAAAAGCATAAAGCTAATATTAAAATTATTAATAAAAGTGACTCGAAATCAACGAACCAAGAAACTGGCAGGCAACTGCTGTTTTCTTAACCTGTAGCAAGTATGGATGGACAAGTAGCTGTCATACTGATATTTAGCTTGAATTGTGTTGCTGTGTGTATGTTGTCGTTGTTGTTGTCGTTGTTGTTGTAGCTGAGCCACTCTGCAGAATGGTAACTCCATCAAAATGAAAAGCTGAACTGCTGCCAGCTCTCAATTTCCTTAGCAGTGGCTGGTTGGCTGGTTGACTGCTGCTTCTTTTTAATTATGCCTTTCAAATTAGGTTTTGATTTAGGTCGCCAGCGAAGGAAGTAAAGCAATGCAGACAACAGCACAACTCAGCAGAAAAGTAAATAAAGTAGGCAGGTATCGTATGGAACAAAAAAAAAAAAAGAAAAAGTACCGAGGAAGAAAAATTCAGATCACCACCAACCACCAGCGACAGTCAAGGAAAAGGCGCGCGTCTCATGACCACGCCAATCGCTCGTGGTCCAACTATAACTAGCACACAATGCGAAAAAAAAACCGAACGAGAAAATATTGTAGAAACTCATAACTCAAATTAATCACTTCATGTAACTACCTGCAGCGAATTAGCAGGCAGTTAAAACTTCTTTCATTACAATTAGTGTGACGGTCATTTTAGACGATCAGTCAGCCAGGCGGGCAGTCAGTCTGTCAGTCAGTCAGTGCAGACAGTTAGGCAATCACTCAGTCACTCAGTCACTCATTCAACCAGGGAGGACAGCCGAATGAAACGCATGCATGCGAAATGAAAAGGAGAGCAACAGCAGTAGTAACGTCAGCAGAAGCAGCAGCAGCAACTTGTTGCTTGTTACTGCACTTTTAGTTGCGATACTTACTTTACTTACTTTTAATGGCACAACTGCCCATGGAGGGCCTAGGCCGAGCTTTTTCGCATCCACTCATGTTGTGCGTGTTATATTTGTACATGAATGGAAGGGACCTACAGTTTAATGCCGAATCCGAACGGCGAAGTAAAAAGCTTTTCATAGGCAATTTTTTACATTTGTAGGTTTGCCATTGCCTGCCAAGAGGTGGTGCTGTTTAGAAAAATTATTGTTTCTCTTTTTGATTTTGTCTGTGCCGAGATTCGAACCCCGGAGACTCTGCGTAGCAGTCCAATGCACTACCACTAAGCCACAGCGACCACTTAGTTGCGCTACACTACCCATTTAACCGCGTAGTTTTGGCATCAGCGACGTGCAACATGTTGTTGTTGTTGTCGAAGAAGCGCAAGCTATAGCTGCTGAATCTAAACTAGAAATAGGAGAGATAGCATGAATGGCAAATGTGTTCATTAGAGCCAATAATTGCATCAACACTCAACTCATTGAGTCCCGACGAAGGTCCTCAGATTTGTATAAGCACCAAGCAGTCATTGAGGTGGCCCAATTCATAGTTTCTCAATGAAAGAGAAGGGCAGAATATTTACTTGAAAATTTGCTTGAAAATATTTTCTCCGTGGAAAGAAAACAACTGGAATCAGCACACCAAAACATAGACGAGATTTTCCAAGTTTCTAGTCAACCTTATAACATTCGCGAGTTCTCAGACCAGCAGGTGGCAAAATTTTCCACCTGTTGAATTCATACAACCTGAATATTTTGATGATGATTATTATTATAAGATGATAATATTAATGATGATGATACTTTTGTGATTGATAAACGATTATAAAAAGTTATGCTTTACGAAATTACTAAAAAAAATCAACTGTCTGAATCTTCTGCTTACTGCAATTTTTTGAATATTAATATTAATATTAATTTTTGAATATTACTATGTTTATATAATGACTACAACAGTCAACTACGTAAATCGTATTTACGTATTTTTTACATTTAAAATTGAATTTATAGAATATAATTTTACATGAAATTACTGCTAAAAACAACTGCCCAAATATACTACTGCTAACCGGATAATTTTATTTTTGATATGAAATTACTACTTGAAATTATAACATAAAAAATAACTAACTAAATCTACTGCTTACTACAGTTCATTTGAAGTTCTAGTTTTCTTTCTACTTTTGGTTTATTTTTCTTTGTTTTTTTTTTAACATTTTTCTATTACAGTCAGGACACAGGGTGTACCCCTATGAATGCAGAGCATTATGTTGATTGTTTATGTGTGTAATACTTGCAAATACAGAATTAATAAAATTCCTACTACTTGAAATGACTACAAAAAAAACAAAAAAATTCAACTAACTAAATCTACTGCTGTATGCAGTCTATTAGAATCTAGTTTTCTTTCTACATAATGCACAAATGTGATATTTGTGAATACACAATTAATAAAACTAATAATACTTTAAATAACTACAATAACCTAATAACTACCTAAACCTAATAATTACTTTCTCCTTTTTGTTCTCTATTTTGAAGTATTTTCAATTCTTATTTGTATACAAGTTGATGAAAATAAGTGGTAGTCAGATGGAGCCAAGTCTGGCGAATAAGCCGCATGGAGGAGGCCTTCCCAGCTGTACGAATCTACCAATTCCCGAGTCTGTTTTGTTCGATGTGATGGTGCATTGTCATCAAGAAAAATCACTTTGTGTTGCCTAGCTTGATATTCGGTCAATTGTTGTTGGTAGACCAGTAACTGTTTCACCTGATTTCAGAAGGTCAAACCAGATAACACCACGCTGATCCCAGAAAACACAGATCATTGTCTTCTGCCTTCTTTCCGAAGCGACTTGGCTTTGCTGTCGATTTGGCCGGTGTACTGGGCTTAGCATATGATCGTTTACGTTTGGGATTCTCGAAATAGATCCATTTTTCATCGCCAGTAACAATTCGATGTAGATATGAATTTCTTTTGTACCTGGCAACAACATTTCACAGGTGGTCTTTCATGCGTCACCCATATTCCCATCTTCCCTCCTTCAAAATCAATTCCATGGCTTTTAAACGTTGAGAAATGCATTGTTGGGTCACATTTACCATAATTGTTCTGCAAGTTGTTCTTGCGTTTGACCATCATCCTCATCGAGTTAAGCTTGCAATTCGGCATCTTCAAACTTTTTCGATGGTCTTCCACATTCTTCGTTTCTCACATCAAAATCGCCACTTGTAAACTTATTTAAACACTCGTTGCACGGTGCCTAGGCGTGCTATCCCTAAGCTTCCACAAGCATTCGATGAGATTCCAAAGCAGATTTCTTCAATTGGAAACAGAAAATCAGTGATGTCGGCATATCGTAGTTTGTAGGCATAAAATTCGACATTTTTACGAGTGAATAAAATATGTTGCTGTATGAAACTTGATTGCTTATAAACTGGATATTGTTGACAAAACTAAATGCGAACAAATGGCGCCAATGATTTGGTTTGACAGAGCGTATAGTTTTACCTAGCGACACAGAGATGTCATTACGGCTTTCATACTTGTATACCTATTGGTAATAAATAATGGCAAAAGCTCATGCTACATGAAATTACTACAAAAGTCAATTCAATCTACTTCTGATATATTTTTATTACTACAAATATAAAATTTTACTCTCTAAAGAGTTGTGAATCAGATGATGAAATAACTTACCTACATGTTCATATGAAAGTACTATATACTTTATATGAACACTTAAAATTACTACGTAAATACACTGCTAATATAGGAAGCCTATTAGGGGCTGTCACTGTTTAGAAATCAACGATTCTTATAAAGTTTTTAACAGTTAAAATGAATTCATCAATCAACTTAGCAGTAGTATACTAGTAATTTTTTAATTTTGATATACTACTGTGGGCAAAAAGTATTAAGACTTTTTAATTTAAATTTCGCGCGGAAACCCATTCATCAAGACATTATTTTTTTAAGATTGGTATGACTGTGGGTGACATCTGTACCAAATGTCACATCAAAATAATCATTAGTGTTTAGTATACGCTTGTCTTTCTGAAGTACAAAAAGTGCATTCGGCGATTTTCACAATGAGTGAAATTATTCAACAAAGAAGTTCCATTAAATTTTGTGTGCGGAATCAAATTTCTGGTGCCGAAACGTTCAGAATTGTGCAAAAGGCCTAAGGCCTTCGGTGATAATTGTATGTCGCGAGCAAGTGTTTTTGATTGGTACAAATTGTTCAAAGATGGTCGAGAACGCTGAACGTTGACGACGAACCACGTCCAGGACGGCCATCAACATCAACTGATGATCAACACGTCAATAAAATCAAGGAATTGGTGCTCGAGAATCGACGATTAACAGTCAGATTGTCAGAGACCTTACTGGCATCGTTGGAATATCGGAAGGATCAGTGAAAACCATTTTAAAACACCATTTGGGCCTAAGAAGAGTGAATGCACGATTGGTTCCAATATCACTGCATTGGTTTTACGAGACCATTTTGCCAAAAATTCGACTGATATCGTTCTCGTTCCGCAACCACCCTATTCACTTGACTTAGCACCGTGTGACTTTTGGCTATTTTCTAAACTCAAAAAACCGCTTCGTGGACACCGTTTTGAGTCAATTGAAGACATTAAACATGAATCGCTAAGCGCATTGAAGGCTATTCCGGAAATTGACTTTAACAACTGTTTCGAGAATTGGAACAAACAAAAACGTTGGCACAAGTGTATTGTGGCCGGGGGGGATTACTTTGAAGGGGACGCAATAGATTTGGAAGAATGAATAAAAAAATGTGAAATTATGAACAAAGTCTTACTAACTTTTGCCCACAGTAGTATTTCCTTTTAAAAATTTTTGATTTTAAATTGTATTAAGTGTGATCTTAAAAATTTATGGTTCCAGATATTACTACAATAAATAACTACCTAAATCTACTGCTTAACACAAATTAGTTTTAGTTTTTGATAAATTTTTATTTCTAGTGTAATATTTTTCCAGTGTACTGTGTTCTGTATTGTAAATAGGCGATAATAAAAATGCATGCCACATTTAAAAAAAAAACCAGAAAATTTTAAATCAATAAAAAGAAGATTAGCTATAAAATTTACAATTTAGACTGACAGGTGTGCTACATGTATTTACTAAAATTTCTAGCATAGCTGAGAGAATTTAAATTTTATGATGAATTTTCGCTTTTATGATTTAAGTCTTTTTATATGACGAGCTCGGCTCAATACGAGTATATAACAATAACAAGGGTACAAAAAAAAAAACAAAAAAAATTTACTGGATGTAAATATGTAGTTCTGAAAACACCGATGCAAAGCTCACTTCCTTTTGCTTTGCTTTAGGATAGTTAGTGAAGAAAAAATGTCGGCTGCTGCAAATGAAGCGCTCAATTTGCCAAAGATTGAAAACCTAAAACAACTAGAAGAAAAAAAAAAAATTGATGAATGTATTTTTATTTTGTATTTGTTGTTTTTGTGTTGGTTCTTTTTTTTTTGTGTTTTTTTTTTGGTTGTTTGTTTTTTGTTTCTGGGTTTAAATACCCTGAAGTGGTTAAGGCAGCAGGCTCAGCATCAGCATCAGCTCGCTGACAAGAAGATATTAAAGTATTCTCGTACCACCATCAGCGTGTAACATTTACTACTCATTTATGCCCGCGACGCAGCGCAGTGAATCTGTATTGGCTCTAGTAGTTATCTTGGTTGGAGTTGCTGAATTGATGCATTTCATTCCATGGCATAATTTATTTCTTGTTGATGATGTCGAATTTAAGTTGAGCTATGTAGCTGAATTATTTTTCTTTTTATTTTTTTTTTGCCCCCCATTTTGGTGTAGATTCTTTTGCCTGCCAGCCTGCAGCTTCTCTCTCTCGATCAGCCCGCTTCTCTTTTTCCTTCTCAGTTGCTACTCCACTTACTATTTTTGTTTTTGTTTCTTTCTGTTCTGAATGTTGGAACCTGTAATCTTAAGCAAATAATGTAATCGAGCTGTAGACATACAAACAAACAAACATATTGGGGAAACAAATACATCAAGAGCTGACATACACACACACACACACATACTCACATACATAAATACATCCGCTATATGTGTTTAGTAAGTGAGTGTCCGTCCTTGGCAAGCTCACCGTCCAATAAAACTATTCAGCCAGCCAGCCAAAACATCCATCCATCCATCTAGCCATCCCTTCCTTTTTTGTTGCTGTTGCTGTTGTTATTTCCTTGTTACTCGTACTTCCCTCGTTTGCATTCAAATCATTGGATTCTTTATTTTTTTTTGTTTTTTCTCTTTTGTGGTTCATAGCTAAATTATATGCTCGCGTTCAAAACATTGTTTACTTAAAGCAACAACAACGATAACAACACAAGCAACAAAGGCAAAGAATCTCTGCTGGTTGCTGGTTGCTATTCCTTTTGTTGTTGTTGGTCTGCAAATCGACGTACAAATTACTATGTCGGTCTCTTGCAGTTTTTCGTCAGTTCGTTCAAGATAATAACTTTGAGATCGCTTGTTATAAAAAAAAATTATTTGCGTATTTTACCCAGTAGGAAATTTTGATATCATACATAATTTGAGGCAATGTCTACATATGTGGACAGATAGCATTGCTGACTAGATATACTCGTACATGAAATTATTATAGGTACTAGTAAACTCCTTAGCCTCTATTCTATAAAAAGGGGTTTTTCGTGATTTTGTACAAATTTTCACTGCTACTTTCTACATAATTAAACAACAACAACAAAAAATCACCATACTTTACCTTAAAGCTTCATTTAGAAAACTTTAAATTTACTTCAGATTAAATGTAGTTACTTTGGAAATTTCGTTTGTATTTCAGAAAATCCGAAATGCCCCCCACTAAGCAATTTTAGGAGTGCTCCTAAATAAGAGAATTATAGTCTTAAAATTTAACTTTTAAGATAATTGTTAAAGCACTCTGAATTACTAGATTCCTAATATAACTATTATAAGATAGGATCCAAAAAAGTCAAATACTTATAAGAGCATTTTGGGAACAGTTTTTGTTTTGTTTCCAAGAGTTCACTTTTTATGAACATTTTCGGAGCAGCAAGTATTGCATCCCAAATTGCCTTATTTTCTACAATTTCAGATGAAATGCACATAGTATCTTAAAGTTAACTTTTTTGTGTTTTTTTTTAGGAAAAAAGCATTTTCGAATTATAAAATTTATAGTTGAAAAAGACAGCAGAATCGTATCCAAAAATATACTTTTTATGTTTAGGTTCAGTTATTTATTGTAGTAGCTCTAGTTATGTGTGGTCTGATATTGTGTGAAAACACAACTTTGGAAAATAAATACATATAAAAATACTATAAATTATACAGTTATGTTGTCTTTAATAAAAGGTTTTGACTTGACGGTTATTTTTCCACAGTATTTCGGGCGATTTACACGTCTTTTTGAGAACAATTTGAATACTAAGATAAAGTAAAGTCGACTTTTTGGTGAAGTATAAGATTAAATGGGTCTTAAACCAATCAGGATTTCATACGAAATAAAATTTTTTTATGTGTGTTCAAGAAGTCCAAAATTCTTCCGTACATGAAGCCTTCTAGGAATCTAAAGGTATACATATTTAGAAATCCAATAGGAGTCCCTTTTTGCTCATGTTTAGGTGCAAGAACACTTCGAAAATAATACCAAATGAAACCATCTCTGAGCCATATATGGTAGAAGTCCTGAAATCTTCCGCTATAGGACTCCTGTAAACGTGCCCTCGTTCATTCTAAAATACTATATAGGAGGACATTTAGGAGTTCTATAAAGTTTAATAAGTTATTTAAAATCAAATTAGGGCTGCTAGATATTTTTTAATTTTATTATTTTTATTTAAAAATCAACAACAATAAGTCACATTTGACTAACATGAGGTTTTTTAAAGTAAAATACCACGTAATACTACTTATATAAGATCTGAGCTAGTCAATCTCCTTGCTGGTTGAAACGCCTCAAACGCTCCTTTGGTTTGAACCGACTTAAAAGTCTGGGTGTAACATCGCAAAGTATCGGCGGAATAGTGCTGTTTGAGTGTTGACTCAGTCTGTCATGATATGTATTGGCAACATTCTGTATTTCTTGCCTGACTGTAGGTATTTTAAAATCACGATGTAGGTCATCATTTCGCACATACCACGGAGCGTTAACTGCATCCCTGAGTGTTCTGTTTTGGAATCTCTGTTTTGATTTTTTGCACAGCCCCAAATTTGAACGCCATAGGCTTGAAGACTTGTTTGTATATCATTAGTTTGTTTTGTTGAGACACTTTGGACCTCCAACTTTGGACCATAAGCCAAGTTAGTTTTTTGTATTTAATGTTCAGCACTATTAGTTTTTTCTTGACGCGTCCATCTCAACTTGGCATCTAGGTTCATACCGAAGTATTTCGCTGAATTAGCTGCTGCAATATGTTCACTGTTTAGAAACAATAGAATTAGGGTTTCTCTTTTGTTGGTAAAGTCGACGTGGATAGACTTGGAGCTATTTACTGCCAGTTTCCATTTATTGGTCCATTGTTCAACTTCTTGGAGAGCGGTTTGTATCTTAGTGGTAGACACGTTGATATTTGGACCTGTAGCCATTATTACCGTGTCGTTTGCAAAAGTTCCAACAACACAGCTTGAGTTTACCGGCAAGTCATTTGTATACAGCAGGTACAACAACGGGCCTAGTATACTTCCCTGAGGGACCCCGCGATTTATAGGATATAGTTTTGAATACGCATCATGTAGGGCTGCCAGATATGAAAAGAAGGAAATCAGTACATTTCCCAAAATCTGCTTCAAGAAATCACTACAAAACAAAACAAACTAAATCAGTACATTTTTTATTTTATATTAAAAAGGAAACCATAGAAAACACTTTAATGCTAAATATACAAAGAAAGAGTTTAAGTAATTGTGAATTCGACTACTTTTTAATAAATAAATTAACGATATAGCAAAAATTATTATTATTTGAAGCGCTTATCAATATTTCTTCGAGATTTGTTCTTATAATTGTATTATACTGTGTACAAAAGCAGAAGCGGAAAAGAAGAAGCAAAAATTCGATTGTGGGGGCAAAATTTGAATTAAATATTTTAGGCACTTGAAACAGCAGGAAATGCGCTTGTGAGGAAAATTATGCACTTTCATCGATTTGTGTTTGAAAGTGAAACAATGCACGTCTGGCAGCCCTAATTCAAATGCAAAATAATAAAATTTTCTTATTTTTGGCTGATGTTAAAAACAAGGCACCCCAAAAACAAAAACACATGCCTATTTACCTGCAAAGGATTGCAATCAGGGCAGGGCTTATTTTGGCCTCCCCACACGCCGCGACAATTTTCGTTACATCAATGTTGATAAAATTTATATAAAAATCAGTACAAATCAGGACAAAACTTAAGAAACAATACATTTGCACACTGATTTAAGATTTTAGAATAATCAGTTCATGTACTGATGGAATCAGCACGTCTGGCAGCCCTACTTTTAATGCAAAATATTTACTTACTTTACTTTTACTTTTAATGGCACAACAGCCCATGGAGGGCCTAGGCCGAGCTTTTCGCATCCACTCATGTTGTGCGTGTTATATATATTTTTTTACATGAATGAAAGGGACCCAAACCCACCTAAAGGGACCTTCCGAACGGTGAAGTGAAAGCTTTTATGTATACATAAAAAAGGGGTCCATAGGTTGAACATCCTCTTTCACTCCGGGCCCCTATTAAACAAATACTTATTCTACAATACAAAATTATTTGCTTTCTGTTTTCTAAACAAAATATTTTTATTTTACTTATTTCTGCAATTATTTTCTACTACTTTTTAACTACCATTTTCTACTACTTTCTATTTGTTTTTACTATTTTCTGCTACTATTATTCAATGTTTAGATTAGGTGGCTGTCCAGGAACACACTTCGGGCAAAACGTTTCATTGCGATACTAAGTGCATGTATTTAAATGTATACTACTGTTGTTTAATACTCTTTCTACTACTATTTTCCAATACTAAGTATTTTGGGGTTGAAGGCGTTCGTTACCCTGGAATATACATGTAGTGTGTAAAAAATCATAAGACCGAATGATTTTCAACAATTTCCTAGTGGGTACTGTACTCGTAGACGTAGTTAGTTATCGAAGTCATGATTTTATTGGTTATTAAGCAAAGAAAAAAAAAGCCAGAAAATAGCAAAAAAACCGACAAGAAAAGTAAACGCGAAATTGCTGTTTAATCCCTCAGCAATTGATATTCTAACCAAGATTCAGTATTCAATAGCAACAACAACAACAACAACAACATTAAGAAAAACATTGGCAACATTCATAGCTCCTCTTTGGGGACGTTGCGTCGCATTATTAGATTTTTCACTTTGATTTTGTATTGCTGCTGTGGTTGTTGTTGCTACATGAAGTGCTGAAAGTCGTGTCTATACACAGTTTGATCAATGCTGCAATTACCTTTTTGGCCAGCCGCTTTTGAAAGATTCTACCAAATTGTAAATATGCCAGAATTATTACTTGTTAGTATTGGGCATTGGTATCAAAGTGAATGCGATAGACCAAAAAAAAAAAAAGAAAAAAATAAATTAATAAAATTAAATGAAATGAAATTGTTAAGAAAAAGTTTTAAGCTTAGAATGTGCAAACAATTACTATTGGAAATGATAATCTGCTTTAGAGAATCTTAAGTTCTATATATGTACATACATCTGTTGAGAAAATATAAAAGAGTTAAACCAAGAGGAGGACGTCCTGAATTTGGAGACTTTTGTTGAATCGATACTATTATCTTCCAAACTTTGGGAGTCTCCTTTCCAGACACTCCCATCATTTTTATCTAATTTTATATATTTCACCATGAATTTCTGGTAAGAAAGAGAAAGAAAATCACCACCATAATTTCGATCTATTTCGGTGAGATTAATTGTGGAGGAAAAGTATTGGGTAATTTTAAAAGTGTCCGCAGTTTTTTGTTACCAAATGATGTTGGTACCGACAAATCTGTCTGTCAAGTGGTCCTCTATCTCCTGACAGCTGTGTGTTGATCTTACTTCACTAGTTGCAAAATTTCATTGGGATTTTCAGTGACTGACATGCCGACCAGAGCGAGGTGCATCTTTGATATTGAAATTTTCGGAACGGAATCGAGTAAACCACTCCTGGGTCCGGTTTTTGCAGCGGTTACAAAAGTTACATTATTTTCTATAGTAATAAAGCATCTTCTTTTTTTCTTTTAATGGTACAACAGCCCATGGAGGGCCTAGGCCGATATTTTCGCAACCATTTATGATATAGTTATTTATACATGAATATAAGAGACCTAATGTCCCAGTTGGCAACATTCATAGCTCCCAGTAGGCCTCCTCCAGTAGGTCTCTTCCAGCATCACATAGCGTATCTCTTCAGATATTTTACTCAATTTCAAATCAAAAATGTAACTTTTTACACTAGCGACGCGACTCAACTGTCTTCACACAAAATGTAGCCTGAAATGTCACCTTCCAAATATGTGTTCGTTTGACATAATCGGACTAGTGTTGCCAGGTTTGTGGGTACCAACATCATCTTGTATATTTTATATGACACATAATAAATGAGAAATAGAGATACGAGCGTAGATCAATAAGTACCCGTGTTAGGAATGAAGTGGCAAGTTTTTCACAAATTTTTTTCCCCTATTTTTCAACGTAATCTCCTTTTAGTACAATACACTTTTCCCAACCTTTATGCCATTTCTGTAACCTCCTCGTTTGAGCTGAATTTTTTCCCCCGAACCACGTTTTCATGTTGGGGAACAGAAAGAAGTCGCAGGGAACCAAGTCGGGCGAGTACGGTGGGTGCGGCTGCAATTCGTAGTTAAATTCATGCAATTTGGCCGCTTGTAAGCAATCGCGGCATCCATCGTGTAAACCTATCATGTAAAATATTAATTACCATTCCGTACGATACTCCTACGGCCTCTACTACTTCGCGCATTTTCGTTCGGCGATCAGCGAGAATCATGTCGTGGAACTTTTCAACGATTTCCTCGGTAACCACGTCTGCCGGACGGCCTGGGCGCTCTTCATTAAAAACAGATGTACGACCACGTTTAAATTCATTGAACCAATATCGTACGATTGTCATAGATGGTGAAGGGTCCCCATAGACAGCATCCAACTTCGCTTTTATTTCTTCGCATGTTTTTCCATCCAATAATAAAAAGCGAATTACGGATCGATATTGTTCTGGCAGTACACGACGGTAATGCCAACTTCCCTCAGCAACGCCACCTGTCTTCACATACGGGTACTTATTGATCTACCCTCTTAGTTTGCAATGATTCCATAGACAAAATGGCATATGAATGTTTGTGTATTTGACTATAACTACTTTCTGAAACATGTACTGATGGATTTTGGACCCCTTATATAGAGTTACTATGGGCGTGAAAATAGTACCAAGAGAGTATCCTAAACTCCATCAAGCGCTGGCGTCAAACCCGCATTATCGCAATAAAAACAAATTTTTTCTACGGAGTAATACTTATTTTATATAAAAAATTACATAACTTTTTCGTTTTTCTCGATCCGAGCGAATGAATTTTGTTCGAGCCTCTTGCATTAGGCGATTGTTCAATTGTTGTTGGTTTATTGTCACAAACCGTATGACTGCACGTAACCCTAGAGAAAAAAGAGTAAAGGCGTTAAACCGTTCAGTCTGGCAAGTCAATTAACTCTCTAGGAAATAACGCGTTCTAGAAACTTTTCTTTTAACAACTCCAAAATATCGTACGCTGTTTAGCACTTTATACCGTCTTATTGGAACCATTTTCCGTCCAGGTTCATGTCGTGCAATAAATGCAAAAAAGGAAGAAAGTTACCAAGGAAGATGAGTTACTAACTGAATTTTTGGCCAGTAGACGCTTCGGTTTGTGGATAGAAATAGCCTATTTGGACTGAAAAAAATTCAAAATATTAAGTGGTAAATTTGGTTTTTGACTATGTATTCGAATAATATTTATTTTTATGGGTCTAGCGGCGGAAACTTTTGCAAAATTACTCATAACTCGAAAGTTAAGTCGAAAATCAGTAATTACCACATAATATTTTCAATTTACTTAAGTCTAAATGTGTTATTCAGACCTTTAAACTGAAGCGTCCACATCAAATCCTCCGGAAATTCCGTAAAAATGTTTGTTTTTAGAACTATACATAACTTGAAAACTATGTCGAAAATCCAAAAGTACTATCTAATATTTTCAAATTGCAAGTGTTTCTGCTTATTCCTTGCATTAGTAGGGGTTTTTCTCATTCGGAAGAACTGTCTTTCGGATTCCTACTGAGTTCTGAGTCACAACATTTGAGTTTGTTTTGGGTAACTTTTAACCTTTCGTAGCTTGTTGCCCCTTTCAGATTGCTCAGCGCAAGAATGCTCCCATCCAGAGCTTTACACTTTCTGTGCCTTCTCCATTACCTGAGTTCCCCCTCGATTACGCTCCTCTCTAACCAAGTATGTGTGTGAAAAGCTTGCTCCACATTTTATTGAACCGCTTAAATACCGATAATAAATAAATACCTACAGCCACACAAAATAGCTACAGTACACTCACATAACACATCGTAAGAACGACTATGACTCTGATAAAAATCCTCATAGTATTTTTCAACGCACGAATATTTTTATATTTTTATTGGGCACCACCTTCAACTTTGAGATACTTGACTTGAGATACTTTTTTTTCAAGAAGACAAGGTAGAAGAAGACCAAAGACCAGAAGAGATAAATAATAAAAAAAAAGAATATCAACGAAAAAAATCAGAACAGACGAGAACCTCACTCAATTCTCATATTTAAGCAAATGATTAAAGGCAGCAGAAAAAATTTAACAGAAAAAAATCAAAATAAAGAAGGAAAACTACAAAAAAAAAATTAAATCAAACTGTAAGCTAAAGAATTCTGCTACAGCATATAAACCGCTGTTTGTTGTTGCTTTATTTTTCGAGGGCGTAACTAGAAAATTATTAGTTTGCTTAAGGAGAGAGTAGTAGAAGATAAAAGGTAGTAGTGGTTGTTGTTGCTGTTGCTGTGGTTGTTGATAGTTGCTGTTGGTATTGTGGTTAAATGAAGATCGACAACGACAACGACAATGTCGACCATGAGGATGAGGACGACGGCGAGGAGGAGGACGAGGACGAGGCGCAGAACATTTTCAATACAAATTATAACCAGCAAAAATGATAATAAAAGAAAAACTGAATCTTCTTATTCTTTATATATTCATATAAGAAATTATCAAAAAAAAGCAGCAACAACAACAACAACAACTGAAATTATACTTTACAACAAACTATGTACCTAGCATCAAATGTAGAAAGAGATTGGAAGCGCACAGCTCATCTGCAAGCGATGAATCCTAACAGACCGCAGAAAAAGAAGCGGAAATTTTTTATATTATTTTTTTTAAGTATTTTTTTTGTACATACTTGTATGTATGTAAGTATATATGTATACTTATTGTAGTTTTAACAACAAGTATGAGTTGCTAGAGCTTAGCTTAGCCCAACTCAACTCAGTTGATTAGAGCCTTATAACACGGCAATCAATTTAATAAGCGGGTTCATAGTTTTACCTCTTGTTCTTCTCGTTCTTATTCTTCTTCTGCTTCTAAAATTTTCTGCTTAACTGCATACAGATTTAGTTTTCGTTTTTATGTACGAGCATGTAGATACAAGTACTTAGAGGTGGAGAAGACTGATTACGTGAGTTGCCATATTGCAGCAACTCATTTATAATATTACATTCATTCATTCACATACAAGCAAAGCATACAGTAAGCAGTTACTGCCCTTGAGCAATTTGTAGCTATTTTTTAAATATTCTAAAGTAAATACCCAGTTAAAAAAATGTATATATGGTAAGTATGTAGGTATGTAGTTATTCAAAAGAAGTTGATTATTTACAAACATACAAATTTAATAAGTTCCGTAGTTCAAAATAAAAAAAAATTATTAATCTTTTTCTTCTTCTACAAATATTTTTTCATGCTAAAAATGAGTACTTTTGATACTATAAAGAATTCTATGTAATCTTATTTATAAGACAATAAGACAAATACTGGATCAGAAATGGAAAAGTATCTTCAGATGTAAATAGACGAAAGGATAAAGTTAATTCTAATGCTCAGAGAATACCTTACTGTCTTACTGTTCCATTCACTCGGAATTCGCCGGTCTTGTGTATTCCTTTTTGAAGTCCTGTCCTCTAAGCCATTGCACCATAGAATATGATTCGTCTTATGATTGTATAAGTATATTACTTTTAGTGAACAATTCATGGTTCCATACATCACCTTTTGACTTCTGCTTTCTCACATAATAAAAGCCCATATTGAACTTCTTAACTCCAAACGGAATATTTGCTGTTCAGCTTAGTTTTGTTCTCTATTCATGGATGAAGGGAGAATTAGGGGGTTGAATAGATAATCCGGTGTTTGGCACACATTTACTATTCATCCGCACCAGTTGGCTTAACAGCAAACTGGTGTGATAATAGAAACATTCAGACCAATAACCTTTTACTTTTGTTTTTCGGTAGCCATGGTTGTCTGGTGGCAAGTCTTAAAATATCATCTCTGGAGCTCCGATGTTCGATGCCCATGAATAGCATGACCTATTGGTACAGGGTGCGCCATCATTTATGTCGGTATGTGAATACTGAATAACTTAAAGAAAAACGATTTTTTTCTTTCTTTCTTTCTTTCTTTCTTTCTTTCTTTCTTTCTTTCTTTCTTTCTTTTTTTCTTTATTTCTTTCTTTCTTTCTTTCTTTCTTTCTTTCTTTCTTTCTTTCTTTATTTCTTTCTTTCTTTATTTCATTTTTTATTTCTTTCTTCCTTTCTTTTAATTTTTTTTTTCTTTCTTTCGTCCTTTCTTTATTTCGTTCTTTTTTTCTTTCTTTATTTCTTTCTTTTTTTATATCTTTCTTTCTTTCTTTTTTTCCTTTTTTGTTTCTTTCTTTCTTTCTTTCGTTCTCTCGTTCTTTCGTTCTTTCGTTCTTTCATTCTTTATTTATTTCTTTCTTTCTTTATTCCTTTCTTCCTTTATTTATTCCTTTCTTTATTTCATTTTTCTCTCTCTTTCTTCCTCTCTTTCTTCCTTTCTTTTTTATTTCTTAATTTTTTTCTTTATTTCTTTATGTATTTCGTACTTTATTTAATTCTTTCAAACATTTTTGTTTTGTGAAAGTTGATTTCTATCGGCTTCTACAGGGTGTTTTAATAAAACGCATATAATTTAATGTTATGGGCAAGAATTTAGCTTTATTATAAAGATAAGGATTTGCCATTATGTTTTAAAAACGATTTTGGGCAAGTGGCCGCCGCGGCTGTTTCGAATAAATTCCAGCCGAGAGACCTCATTTTCGATCACTTTTTGCAGCATTTGGGGCCGTATGTCAGTAATAACGCGCCGAATATTTTCTTCCAAGGCGTCAATCATCTCGGGTTTATCTGCGTAGACAAGCGACTTCACATAACCCCACAAAAAATCTTCATCTTTGAAGAAATATGGACCAATGATTCCCTCTGCCCATAGGGCACACCAAATAGTGACTTTTTGAGGATATAACGGCGTCTCAACAATAGCTTGTGGATTATAATAACTCCAAATGCGACAATTTTACTAACGTACCCATTCAACCAAAAGTGAAGCTCATTGCTGAACATAATTTTCTTGTGAAAATCGGGATCGGTGGCCATCTCGTTTTGGGCCCATTCACCAAACATGCGACGCGCTTGATGGTCGTTCGGCTTCAATTCTTGCACGAGTTGGATTTTGTAAGATCGCAAACCAAGATCATTACGCAAAATATTCCATAAAGTGGATGGGCATAGCTCCAATTGTTGCGCGCGATGGCGGATGGACTCATTCGGGTCTTCTTCGATACTTTGCTCTACAGCAGCAATAGTGTCTTCGGTGCGCACTGTATGGCGTCTCCGAGGATGCGCATTATCCACTAGAGTAAACGTGGTGAAAAACCGATCCATGGTTGCTCGAATTGCCGACTCTTCTGGGCGATTATGTCGACTGAAAATTGGACGCAGTATAATAATAGTTCGGTTCGCGCGACGCATCGCGCTAACCGAATAATAAATTTGCACGATTTGCAGACGTTGTTTAGGAGTAAGTCTATTTATTATGGAATGGCAAACCAAACTGAGCATAAATCAAGTGACAGCTGTCAAAAAGACCAACTCCGAAAAAAGGATTGCCAGATTGAAAACCACACTTCTAAAAAAAACACCCTTTAGTAACCGATGAACATCGTTGTCGCTGTGGCGTAGTGGTAGTGCGTTGGACTGCTACGCAGAGTGTCCGAGGTTCGAATCTCGGCACAGTCAAAATCAAAAAGTAGATAAAATAATTTTCCTACACGGCACCACCTCGTGGCAGGCAATGGCAAACCTTCACTTCGCCGTTCGGATTCGGTATTAAACTGTAGGTCCCTTCCATTCATGTACAAATATAACACGCACAACATGAGTGGATGCGAAAAGCTCGGCCTAGGCCCTCCATGGGCTGTTGTGCCATTAAAAGTAAAGTAAAGAACATCGTACACCCTCATAAAATATTTAACCTTAGATTGAAATTGTTTCTATTCAAATAAATGAAGCCACAAATTAACAATAAATATATTGTAATAATATAAGTAATACGATTAATGTCAATTTATGTGAAAAATAAAAGAAAAAATCATGCTTTTAAACAAAATTTATGCTTTCACTTGGAATGAATAAAGCCAAGAAGCAAAAGCAAATGATAAAATAAATATAAAATAAAATATTATTAAATCAAAATTATAGAAGTATAAAATCTTTAAGAATTAAGTCGACAATCATAACTAAAGAAATGGAAGAGGGTAAATGCAAGTTGCTAGCACGCAGGTTGCATGGAAGGAAGCTCAAGAAAGTCGAAGAAACTCAAAGATGCGATAATTCGGTATTATGAGTCTTACTGTTTTGGTTTTTCGTAGGACACATATATTTTTTTGGAATTCGTATATACTTAGTCAAGAACATCAGCGAGAATAAGAAGAAGAAGAACAATAATTTTAACTTGAACTCACTCTCTCAGAAGCTTGAATGTTCCCTGTGTGTGTCTGTCTGTCTGTCTGTCAGTTGTAGAGCTGTTACTGTGACTGTTGCTGCTGTTGGTATTGTTGCTACAATTGCTGTTAAAATGTCAATTTCTCTTATACTTAAAACGATTTTCAATGTTGTCACTATATGCTGCCAAGTCAGCCAAACAGTCAGCCAGGCACGCAAGCGAGACAG
This sequence comes from Palloptera scutellata, assembly GCA_958295655.1. Lineage (NCBI taxonomy): Eukaryota > Metazoa > Arthropoda > Insecta > Diptera > Pallopteridae > Palloptera > Palloptera scutellata. The sequence goes on from OY282449.1 coordinate 56,027,587, forward strand.
TCACTGGGTGAAACTGTTTGTTTTTGCTGATTTTACTCCTGGTTGCTGGCTGTTGTTCTTGCTCACATTCATTTATGCTTTACGCTCTGTTCGAAAATACTTAATATATGGTACACGCTTCATTGGCAACAGCCAGCAACTTTAGCTCCAACAGCAGCTTCAGCAACCAACAGCAGCAGCAGCAGCAGCAGCAGCAGTTCTTCGTCATTGTCAGCATTATCGTTGTCGTTGTAGCCGTCGTTGTTGTTGTTCTTGTTGTATGTTGTGCCTTCATTTTCATCGTCATCGTCATCGTCAAACGGGATTGGAAGTCAGACAAGCGTTACGTTCTTATATCTTAATTGAAATTTTGTCAAATTACGTTGACAGTTTTAGATTAGATTATTTCAATAAAGCATTTCCTTTATATATTTTTTTTCCATTGCTTTTATTGTTTTTGTATTTTTATTATTATTATTTTTTTATGTCGCTTGTCTTTTTTTCGTTTTTTTTTTTTTTTTTGGATTTCATAGGTTTTTGTTGTTGTTGGCTTTTATTTTAACTTGTTGTTATTATCATTTGGTATCTTGGGTGAAACTTTTCGGAGCGCACATAAGCCAATGTCATCTCGTTGTTTTTGGTAGAAAATATGACAAAAATAAGAAGAAGTAGAAGAAATATGAAAATGACATGAAATTTGTCGCAAATGGAGCTGAATTTATTTTTGGTTTTTTATTGTGGCTTAAACTCCTATAAATGAATCAATGAATGAATGAAGCTATTGTCGTATTTCAACAAATCTTCAAAAAAAAAAAAAAAAAATAGATTTTAGTATATTTAAAGTTAATTTTTCATGTTGGATCCTTTTTTTCTGTTTTGGTTTTTGTTTTTGATTGAAAAAGCTTATCGCTTCTTCTTCTTTTTTTACTTGCATGCACTTTGTTCATTGCTTACTGTAGCGTGAATCTTATCTTAATTTTAATCCTTTTTATTTTCGTATCGTAAAAAAATCTTTTTCCTTCACTAATTGAATTTTTGTTAGTTTTTAGCTACTTCTCTTCTGGAACTTTTAATTTTTTGAATATGTCTGATTTGATTAGTCACAGACTTATACAGTTGCAAGTTTTCATTTTGAATTTAGATTTATGACAATCAAAAATTAATAACAGCAGCAAAGTTTAATAAACGAAATTCGTAGAACAAGGAGAAGCTAAAGTAGCCTTAAGGATTTGATAGGGCTTCTGAAAGTAACATAACTAAGTAGATTTGAAGTTGTAACTTTTCGAAATTAACTATTGAATACATTTTAAGATTTCAAAACATGAATTCAAAGTTAAAGACAATATTTCCAGATAAGAAACTAAACTGAATCCCCATGAGCAACAACTTAAGTTAAGAATTGGGTACTAGAGATGATAAGCTGAGTAGACGCCTTTGTTCCCTTGAGGATACGATTCACATGGTAAGTAGAACCAGTAAAAATTCATCGATTTCATTCAGCAATCCCGAACATTTGAGTAGCGACAAATACAATTTTTCTGGGATCAATAAAAAGGAAAGCGAAAGCCGTAAACATTTAGAAAAGATGCTCTGGTCTGATTTTCAGCGTTAAACGACGTCTTTATAAAAGGCATACAGCTGTTAGAGTTCTTCAGAACAGTGTGTATGTCTTGCTACGATATGCAAGATCTCGGTTGAGCATGTCGATGTACCTGTCATTATTGCAACCCCATCGATTTTTTTTCCGATACCCTTGATGTTAGTGGATCAAGAATTCTGGTTTAAAAGGTGAAGATTGTTCTTAAATATGCGTTAAACATTGAACGGAAAATTCAGACTAAAAATTATACCAAAACACATAAATTCGTAAATTCGATTACACCAAAACTCAAACAAAATCTCTAAATATATGTACCATAAATTTATTGAAAAATTAGCGAAATTCCGACGAAAATTTGACAAAAAATCAGTTCAAATTCCAGTACGGAATTTAAACCAACCCAAATCAGACAGTATATTAAACCAGAACTTGGACTAAAAATCAAGCAAAAATCCGACCAAAAACTAATATAAACTTTAACCAAAATTGTACCAAAAATCTGAATAAACCTCCGACAAAAATCAGACAAAAATTCAGACCAAAACTGTGACCAAAATATAGATGACAAATTAAATTAAATTTGGATAAAACATTATTCCAAAATTCAAACCAAAAGTCGGACTAAAACTCAGACAAAATCTTTGAGAAAAAACTTCAACTCTGATAAAAAAATCAAATCAAAAATTAAACCCAATTCAGAACAAAACGCAAACCGAAAGTTAAACCAAATTTAGAACAGAAATCAGACAAAAAAAAAATCAAAATTCGGACCAGCAATCACATCAGAAATTAAACGAAACTCAAAACAAAATACACATCAAAACACTGAAAAATAAAAAAAATCCATACCAAAAATGAAAAAAAAGAAATCCAAAAATCCAGCAAATTAAGGCCCAAAATCAGATAAAAACTAAAAACTAAGTTCAGACTAAAAGGTAAATTAATTTATACCAAAAATAAGACCAAAGATCAGACAAAAAGCCAGATAAAAAAAATGAAAAAAAATGTAGTCTTAAGATTTAAGCAAAGTTCGGAAAAAAATCAAACCAAAAATTGGATAAAAAGATTGATAACATTTCGAAAAAAAAATTAGACAACTTTTGGAAATACAGACCAAAAATCAAACTTAAAAATCGAACAAAACATCAGATTTTAATTTTGAACAGAATTTGGATCAAATCTCAGATTAATTTCAGAACTAGAACTTGACCTTAAATAAAATTTAAAAAGTAAAACAAGACAATAAAACCGGAGCCGAAGACGGAGCCACCACGATCAGCGTGCGTAGGAGCTACAGGAGTCGTACAATACATACCTCGGTGTACCAAATTTATACCAAACATGAGACCAAAGTGCAGACCAAAAGCCAGATAGAAAATTAAAAAAAAAAAATTTAAATATGTTGTCTAAAGATTTAATCAAACTTCGGAAAAAAAATCAAACCCAAAATTGGATAAAAAGTTTGATAAAATTTCGAAAAAAAAATTAGACAACTTTTGGAAATACAGACCAAAAATCAAACTTAAAAGTCAGACAAAAAATCAGGCAAAAAATCAGACTTTAATTTTGAGCAGAATTTGGATCAAATCTAAGATTAATTTCAGAACACGAACTTGACCTTAAATAAAATTTAAAAAATAAAACAAGATAACTTGTTTTGTTTTTGTTTTTATTTCTGCTTGAGCCGAAAACAGAAATGGATTGCAGCCACCACGATCAGCGTGCGTATGAGCTACAGGCGTCATACAATCCCTCGATGGAACTAAATGCTCTTGGGCGTCTGTTCCCAATAGTTCTCTTTTGAAGGATTGAATACTATAAACTATGTATAGGTATTAAGTGTGTTATTTATTGGGAAGGGAGTATTTTATGACCATACCATAATTTTATTGCCGTAAATGATTTTGTTCTCTGATTGGATTGGAGAAGCAGACAAATGTTCATTTTAATCACTGATATTCATTCCATATATTTTTTATACATGTTGTTCTTTTTATACTTTTACTCATTTATTACTCATATGGCTAGTAGCCTGCAAATTCTGGCATCTAAGTCTCCCATTTTGATTAAGGATATCATGAAATTATTACTCTGAATAATTAAAAATAGTTTCGAAAAAAAATATTATTTAAACAAGAAACTCAATTCTCATTGTTAACGCAATCTGTGTAAGCATATTTGTTGTTGTTTCTACCCCCCCAAAGCAACAGCAGCAGCAAACCATTACTAAGCTTATTAATACCGCTGACAAGCACCTTAAAGCGCATTGATTATGGTTGATAACTCACTCTAACAATGACGATGATCATCGTCAACTAGCACCGCAAACTAAACACCGAATTTCAAACAAATTGTATTTGCTTTTGTTGTTGTTTCTCTTTTTAACCAAATATGTATAAAAGAATGACAAAATTTATGCAAGAATATTTTGCTTATACCACGGCGACAACAACAACGACGGCAACGACGACAACGACGACAAGGATAATGCTGACAGTTGCTGAAGTTTGATGGCTGAGAGGCATACAAGGCGCATTTAGTAGCATACGACTATATCTACATACATACATATATATGTATGTATGCCCGAATGACGTAGAAAATACATTATAAATTCAAAAATCATCATCATCAGGCAACGGCAACGGCAACGGCACCGTCACTGGCAGCAGCAGCAACAACAACAGCCATCGGTTGAAAGTTACAACAAAATCAATAAAAACAAAACGGGGGAAAAATTATAAAAAATCGTTGAGCATCAATTTAATGCTCCAGGCGCATGTTGACACTGAAAATATATCGCATGTGTGTGTGTGCGTGTGTGTGTGTGTGTGTGTGTGAGAGAGTGAGTGTGAGTGAATGTGTGTGTGGAGAAATGCATATTTACCTTTACGAGTGTGTCTCTTTCCGTTGCATTCAGGTGGAAATTTTTTGGTTTGGTGCAGCCGAAAAAATTCTCATACGCAAAATATTCTACAGCAGACTGTCGTCGACAATTTGAATTTATCAAGCGGCAACTTGTTTTGTTTTTGTTTTTATTTCTGCTTGTGAAATTGTTGACATTAAACATTTTTCGATAAGTGATTTTTGTGGTATTAAGTGTGTTGATGAAGGCTTTCATTCTGAATTAATTTGGCAACATTTTTATGGCTGAAAAGGATTATTTAAATTTTAAGAAGTCTGTCGATTGTTTTTGTTCTTTCATCTTTTTTCCTGCATAATGTTTTTGGAAATCTTGTCAGTTTTTATTGAGGGCATTTAAGTTTGTTTCTTCCTCTTTAATTAGGTACTTAAATTGTTCAGTTTTTGACTCATTGACTTGGAATTGTTGATGTCAGCTGAAAAAATAAAAATTTTTTGTTTCCAAATGAAGAGTGATTTTTACGGTCAATCTGTTTTTGCCCTTTCTTTAGTAAAGTTGTGGCTACAAATTAATTCTACTAAAAACTACTACATTACTTGGGGTCACCCCCAAATTTCAAATACCAAAATTCTTATTTTCTTATTCACTCAGCCGGTGTGAGTAGAAAAATCTTCCTTCACATACATCGCTGAATATAGAAACCAGTGAGTCCAATAACTATTGGAACAAACAACTTTACAATAGATTATCTTAATGAATCGCGCCCATATAAAAATCTTTGGGATAAAGAGCCCTGAACTGTAAAGATACTTACTCTTCAAAATACATAAATTTACAAACTTATTACCTTATTATTCCTGATCGGAAATTATATAGAAAAGTTAAGCATTATAATAAAGGTAAAACAAAAAAACCAATTTATTGAATCCATGTACCTAAACTGGAACCTTATGTTGTGTTATGTGAAAGAAGATGGTGGCTCACTGATACAATGCAATTGTTGGAATCTGAAGTGAAGACAAGTTTCAGTTGCATGTCAAGGTTGTTAGCAATACTACTTGATTGGAAAATGCCGGATTTTAAGAGACAGTCAGTAAAGAGAATTTCCTTGTCTGAGGAGTGATTAGACGCGCAATAATACGGTTCATCATTAGATTGTACCCATTTAAGATTTGGAAGGTTAAAATAAAAAAACCTTAAAAAGGTAGCGTTTTAAGATAGTTATTTTTACGCAAATATATTCATAGCATGGCAGTATGTGAGGGTTTAACAAGTGCTCGGTCGAATTGGTTATGTATTGACAAAAGGACACCGCCACGATCGGAGGAACCGTGTTCTTTGTTAAGACCGATGTCGGAAGACCTCAAGTCAGAGATAAATAATTCTGGTTTCTAAAAGGGCAAATATGTCGTATGGAATTTTTTGGGAGCTTAGAAATACTGTGGAGATTTCAGTACGTAGTCCTCTAGCATTCTGGTGATATACTAAGTATATGTAAACACAAATTGGGAAGAGGTACGTCTAAGGAGAAGTGGGTTAGGAATGATAGTATTTTTTAAGTTCGAATGTGTTTTTTAAAGGCGCCAAAGACGATTGGAGCTTAAGTGTGAGGCAAATGTTTTTAGATCATTTTCTACATCAGTAGGAGAGTTATCAAAGCTCTCATGAAAACGAACGAATATTTTTCTCAACTCACTTGGATTAGTTGGGAGGCCTTCTTGATTAATTGATACCAGAACGCTTGTTTTAGGTGTTCCATCTACCATTTATAAATAGAATCCGATTTATCATGCAAATGGGCAAATTATGCGATCTTTCAAACGAGATAGAATAAAGCGGTTATCAGCAATGATATCTGAAACATTTTTGGTTAGTTTAACTGAAGGAGGGGGTCTAAAAAGGTCGGTGGTGCATCATCATTGTATTTGGTTTTTTTCCGGTTTGATAGTCTATTTCGTTATGACCAAATTTCCCAGCATGGCAACGGCGCTGTTAGAAACATCCATTCGTACTTTGAGGGAATGTTGAATTTATAACTACAAGCCGTTTTGGTTTGGGAAATTCTCTTCAGTTATGGAATTTTTGAGAAACAATTTACGAACCCAGAAAGAGTCAGCATTTCGGGGAGCACCTTTAACGAAGAAGGTAGTCAGTGCCAAATCGATTAATTATATTACATGGAATGGCTGCTTGGTGGTTCGTCCGTGGTTCGACTCTACCTATATATACTTCAGAAATAGTGCAGTCAGCAGATAAATTGGCAGCCGGCAGATCCGTTATTGCGAGTAGGGGTATGTGGGCAATAGACTGGAGAGATGGTCACAGTCGTATGTTGGTTATTGTTTCCACAAATTCTGAATATATTGACGTTGAAATGTTGGCTGTTCAGCATGTATTGAAAGTGTTGTACAGGGAAGTTGGAGGCTGGATTACATTAACGATTTCAGCAAGCGTAGACCGAGTAGCGGAGAGCTCATCGCTTATATCGTTAATTCTATCCAACAGTGTTTCTAGTAAAGGGTCCGACAGTTGAAGTGAGGCGGTGGTATTTTTGGAGTATAATTGCAGAAATGTATCAAAAACCTTTTGTAGTGATTTACTGCATACCTATTTTTGTTGATCTCCTCGCTGGCTGAGGCGTCCCGGTTCTGCAGTACTTTTTTTATATCAACCAAAAAGTTTTCTATCCCTGGTTTGTTTTTTGACAATGCACATGTCTGATTATCAAAACCTCGTGCCATTTCTTTAAAACTATCCTCGTTAGGCGTGGATTGCGTGTGGTGCTTTGAAACGAGATTATCTCTGTCGTAGTGAAGACTCTCAATGTGGCATGAGTAAAATGTACTTGAGTAACTTCTCTAAACTCTGGCAATCGGTACGAATAGGATGATCTTCCAGATTGGGATGATACCAATCTCTGTGGCATCGATACATACCTTTCCATACATACGAGCTTTCGGTTACAAAAAACTTTGCATATCACACTTATTTTTCTTCTTTTAATGGCACAACAGTCAATGGAGGGCGTAGGCCGAGCTTTTCGCATCTACTCATGTCGTGCATGTTATATTTGTATATAAATTATATTTGTATATAAATTATATTTGTATATCACCCACTTGGCTGTATTGCCAAAGGCGCTACAATTCGCCAAACTGCACTTAAAACTCATTATCACAGTCAGCAATAATCATCACACAAAATCAGGTCAACAATTATGCAAGGGGAGCGAGAGAATGGTTCTGGTAGCCAGAGAGACGATTTGGAGAAACAATTTCAGCTGGTTCTTGATTTCCACTCCTGCTGCTTGGAACCGGTGTTAATTTAAGGGAATCATGGTTTCCTAGAAGGTGTTAACAAATGATGAGGTATGGACCTTATCAAAGATCTTTGTAGACATGTGTGTGCTGTTAAGCTTTGCTCAATGGCGAATTCAAATTTGAAAAGTGGAAATATCATTTGTTTATCATTTTCAATTGGTAGTTTTTACTTCTCACATCAATTTAACCCGCTAGCGTCACATAAAGGCTTTTCTTTCAATCTAAGTGCATACATTCAACAATATGCCCGCATATTTGTACCTTGATACAAATAAATTAATTTGAAATAAAAACTAATTTAAATTTCATATTCGGTAAGATCAGCATAACAATGTGACTATGAAAGATGATAGATGATGAATATGAAAGAAGCGGTGGCACTTGTAATCATAAATTAATCAATAGGTTGGCCTGATAGTTGTTAAAAAAAAACCAAAAACTACACTACAATGGGAAATCGTTAAATTAATTACTAAATTTAAAGAGGAATTTACTTAAATTGTTATTGCTGGTTTTTGTAATTCTTTATAAACTGAAGGTTTTGCTGATATTATTATTGACTGTTGGCAACAACACACATACGCCTGTGCAGCAAAATGCCACCAAAAAAAACAAGAAAAAAAGCGGTATTCATTGAAACAAAATCAAACAAAATGCATTGATGCAAAATAAATTAATAAAAATTGTATAATTTTCAAGCTGGTGGTGGTAACTTGTTAACAATCTGGAGCGACAAGGCTCTACTCGTATATTACAATAAAAAAGACAAGGCAGAAACAACAACGTACAGTGTTGCTGCTGCTGCTGCTGCGGCTGCTGCTGCATGTCGCTTCAATTTGCATGTCAAAAAGTGAAGCAGCAAAAATGAAATTGCAAAAATATCTCAAGCTGTGAGCAAGCAATGCGTGGTGGTGGTTGTTGTTGATATTGTTGCTGTTGCCAACATCTCGTACGCATATTGTTGTAGCAGCAGCACGCATAAAAATTAACAATTGCCCGCGAAAAAATGGCTTCACATACCTACAAACGATATACAGTATGAATGTAGTATGCATAAGGGCCAACCAACAGATACAAACGCCTTCATTGCTTGGCTGTCTCGGCTACGCTACGCTACATTCGGCATGTAAGCGTGCATAATAATTACAACGTAATCGAAATTGACTTGCTGAGAAGGTCAGCTCAGCTCTGATCAGTTCAGTTCAGGCAGCAGCAGCAGCAGCAGCAGCAGAATGCAACATAAATTACAATGCGTTGCAACTTGATGCACGTTGCTGCGGTGGATATGGTGGCTACAACAGCGGCCACATTGTACATATGTACATACATACATATTCCTCGTACGTTTATTTGTTTGGCAAAGTTTCACACATTGCAATCTTAAAGCAACAGCAGCGAGAACAACAACAACATCAGCAACAGCAGTAGTTTATGCGCAAGGCATAAATTTGCACATTTTTAATATTTCATTCCCTTTTCATACTCACATTCATTTGAACAGTGACGGATCCAGAGGGGGGAGTAGAGATGCTAGGATGGTCATAGTCCCTTGAAAATTTGAATACTTATATTCTTTTAAAACCTTTTTACTACAGTCAAACTTGTTCTACTCAAATTAAAATTTCATGGTCGGTTTATAAGTAGGTGTTCTATTTTTTGCTTGATATCTGACCTTGGCCTGACTTTTGGTCTTAATTAAATTTGTGTCTGAGTTTTTGTATAAATTTTGGTTTGACTTTTGGTCAAAGCTAAGTTTCTGTTTAAGTTTTTTGCACTGTAATTCGATTAATTCTGATTGGACTTCTAGACTGAGTTTAAGTCCAAAATTAGTCGGTCGTTGCGTCTGTGTTTTGGTCTCCTTTTTGTCTGATTTTTCGTTTCAATTTTGGTTTAAAATTTAGTCTAAATTTTGGTAAAAAAAAAATTTATATGAATTTAACCGATTTTTGATCTGACTTTTTGCCTAAATTTTAGTTCGAACAGGTCTATAGATTGATTTCAATCTCGGTATATTCCAGAAACTGAATTTGGTTTTTGCCTGATTTATTGGTCTGATCTATCTTTTGGACTGAACTTTTTTTTTTTGAAATTTAGCTCAAGTTCTGATCTTAGTCTGGATTCCGATAAAAATTTGGTTTGAAATATGTTTTGAGTTTTGACCAGAATATTAGCCTGAGGTTTGTTCGGTATTTGGGACTGAATTTGATTTGAATTTTGGTATGAATTTTTAGTTTAAATTTTCATTTGATATTTTAGTCTAAATTTCTTCCCCTTTTTGTCCGATATTTGGTCTAAATTTCGGATGGATTTTCATACTCTACCCATACACTGTGTACAAGGTATAGTGGTTTTCCTCGAATAAAGGTTGTTTTTGTAACAAACACTGCCGGTCACGCGTAACTTATAATTTAGAAATTTCACAGTGTTTCACTTCAGAACTTAGCTTTCCGACTACTTACAGTCTAAGTTTATGTTTGAATTTTAATTTAATATCTTGGTTGATTTTGGCTTCAGTTTTGGTTGTCTTTGGATTACGGCCCGAATTTTGGTTTGAAGTTTATTTTAGTTTTGATCTGAAGCAAGGTTAAATTCTGAGTCGGATATCGGTTTAAATTTTAGTTCCATTCCTGGTTAGTATTTGATATCCTTTTTTATCTAAATTTTAGTTCAGTTTGGTCTTGTTTTTGATCTTGCTATTGACCTGTAAATTATCCAATAATGAATCAAAATCAGTCCTTCCCAAACCTAAGTTGCAAATCTACCATTGAATGTTACTCTTTAGCTGTGATGCCCCACTAGCTTTTAGCAATATGTAGTCGTTTTTTGTGTCCATTGTAACACTGCGTGTATCGTGTTGTTGTAACAAGCTTTTTATCCTCCTCACTCTTACCACCTCCCCCCCCCTCTCTCTCTCTCTCTCTCTCTCTCTCTCTCTCTCTCTGTTTGCACAAATTATAAATACATGTAAAGCTCATTAAGTGCAATATATGCCGGCGATATGTATGTAGAGCCTGCTATAACAAGAGGCGTATGCGTTAAGCAGGACGTTGTAAAATTAATAAAAATAACAAAGGATATTGTGTTCCGAATGCTATGGTTATAGTATGTAGTTGCTGCTGCTGCCTACTCACCAGCGCGTTTGCTTACCCAGCGCTTATGTGAGATCACGCTTGTAACTCTGCATGTAGCGCGCTTAATGGAAGAGTCCATGTCCAATAATAAATAAATGCGGGCAGCGCGGTAGTAATTGCTGCCAACATCGTTCCTTCACACATACATACATATGCATGTTTTCAAACACACACACATACACACACACACACACACACACACACACACTCACACACACACACTCACACACGCACTCAAACACTAACACGCGCCCTTCAGGTTTTACCACATTCTTCCACTTACACTGCACTGCCTTTTCCTCTTTCTCTTCTCCCTCTGCATTTGCTTCTTCTTTTTTCTCCCCTCGATATTGGCTACAACTTTTTTCACTTTACATTGATGAAAACATAATAAGCAAATATGTAGTATGTGCATCATATGTGTAAAAAAAAGATGAAAAATTACTTGACAAATGAGTGTAATATTTGCCCGATATGCGAAACATTGTCGAGAAAAAAAAAAAAAAAAAAATATGGCAACTACTGAATTTTTCAATTATTTAATGAAAAAATATTTTATTATTAATAAAAAATTGTTGTTATGCTCGAATACATACCATGCACACATGCCTGTACATATGTATGTACGCATGTAAATGTATGGTACAATGTTGCAGCTGTTATGTTGCCACTGATTGAAATTATACACTCTGTTTTTAGGTTAAAACTTAAATTTTGTTTTTTTTTTGAAATCAAAATTATATCGGAATATCGCTTAATATTGCCATTATTTCTTTGCCTTGTCCTTTGCTAAGCAATTAAGGTTGAAGATTTGTACTCATGATTATCAGGTTCAAAGAGTTTACCGTTGAATTTAAAACAGTGACGGCCAAATGTTTCCTTTGAGCTAAAAGAGCTTTAAGCTCTTTAATATATGTATGCGTGCTAAAAAGCTACACAGTTGTTATTGTGTATTTTTTTCGGAAATGCAAATTCTGTTAGAAAACCTGACACAATTAAAGGAAAAATATAGTAGAAAATGTATTAAGGGTGAATTCTAGGGACCCCAACTTTTCTGAATATGCTGTTCCTTTCTTAAGATTAACTCTGAAATTTATATCGAGTGTGTGTTTGCAGAAGGAACTCAATTCACTGATCATATTTTGGATTGACTGAAGCTCGTAAGTACTATTGGAAGAAGATGTGCTTTCTTTGCATCAGCTAGTTTTAAATCCGGAAAGATTTTAAAAATCGTAACACGTCAATAATTATTTGACTTTAATTACTTAGTAAAGCTATAAGTACTGTTTAGTTCATTTCCTCGTTCGATTTAATGTATGCTCAAAAGAACAGTTAAACAATAAGTTTCCAAAAAATATAAGACTTCATAATGTCTGACTTTCGAACTTGGCTTGACTTATGGCGCCAACTCTTAATCATCAAAAGTTCTTGCTTTACATGACCCCGAGTTTAAACAAGTCGAATCAAATGGCCACTCTGTAATGTTTTCTGCAACAGCTGATGAAAACTTTACTTGAAAAAAGTAGAGTTTGAGAAAATTCGAGATTGAGACATTCAACGCGTTTTTTTGACAACGACCACAAATTGGAATGAAAGTTTAAGAATGAAGGATTTGTGTAAAGTATTTTATATTCCATTAAAAAGTCTTTTTATTCTGGAGCAACAATCTAATGCCAGAGATATAATAGATTATCTCCAAAATACTTTCTTTACAATCCGATAATGTTTTTTCTGAAAATAGTCAAAATACATGCGTCGGTATCCCTTGATTTAGATATCTTCTTAACACCAATGTGTAAGAGTAAAAAAAACAGAACAGAAGCTCAGCCTTAAAATGATCTGGAAATTGGATTTGGGAGTCTACAGTGATAGTCGAAATGCTCTAAGGCCTCAAAAGAATTTCGAAGATTATAAGCGAGTTTTAAGCAAAACTTAAGGCAAGGCAAAATAAGTTATCCTTTATCCTTTGTTGGGTTCCAGGACACAAGTGTGTCATCCAACGAAAAGGCTGTTAGCCTTATCAAATGAATCTTAGCTGAAAATCCAGGGATACCTTCTTCTTCTTGTTCTTTTAATGGCACAACAGCCCACGGAGGTCCTAGGCTGAGTTTTTCGCATCCATTCATGTTGTGAGTGTTATATTTGTGCATGAATGGAAAGGGCCTACAAATTTCGGCCGAATCCGAAAAGCTTCTCATAGGCAATTTTTACTCTTTTAGGTTTGCCATTGCTGTACCTGAAAAGGTGCAGTTTAGAAAAATGGTTTTTTTTATTTTTTTATTTTACCTGTGTCGAGATTCGAACCCCGGTCATTCAGCATGCTCATTCCAACTAAACTATTAACTTCAGTATCTTGCGACAGTATGCGAATAATATTATGCTTAATCCAAGGGCAAAATAATTTTGGGCAGGTTATGATCAATACGGATGTCATCGTCCTTCCGATGTATGACCTGGCTTTAAGAAGTGACTTTACAGATCACTAGCTTCGTAAGAGGTATGGCTGTCCTTAGGATAAGCTTTTCTCTTTCTTGTTTTTAATAATAATTTGGGGAAGGGAGCAACCCGAGGTTTAAAAAATTTTCTTCTTCACATTATGTATTCTTAAAAATGTTTCTTTTGATTTTTCTCCAGTTTACATTCCGTCAATTGCTTTTCTATTCTTTACTAAGTGCTTAATAAAATTAAAGGTCTATAGTCCTTCCTTTCCTGAAATCTCTCTATCTATAGCTATTTGAAGTTTTGATTTGCATCAACTGTAGATTTTAGAGCATAGGCTTAATCTTTAATTTTATTTAGAAAAATAATAATTTAAATAATAGAATATTTTTAGAGATGTTGTTATTTTGTTTGTTTTATTTGTTTTGGTGGCTGTCCAGGAACACACTTAGGCCAGAATGTCCACCTATAATATCACTTTTTTCTTTCAATACATTCAATACACAGGGTATTTGGTATTCCTATGAATGTATAGCATTGTGTTGATTGGAAGGAAGATTGATAGGTGGGAGGAAGAAGGAGGGCGAATGAGATAGAGAATGCAATCACAGGACACCGATAAAGAGATAGACAGCCATTGTGGCAAGTGTTATACTTTTACTACAATGAACTTCAGTTTATTAATGACTATGAACGCATGTAGCCGAGCTTTTCGCATCCTCTCATGTTGTGTTGAACGTACAATTGAAGGCCGGTTCCGAACGGCGAGGTTGCAATTTCTTATCACTTGGTGTTTATGCAAATGCCTGCCAAGAATCGTAATTGTACACTTTCTTATAATTCTCATTCATTTCATATCGGTAGGAATAAGTATAAGAAGGTTATGAATGAGATATAAACACCAAACTCTGGAAATCGAACCCGCAACACTACCGGATGCACCACTATCGTGGTCGTCATATTAAGGTGATAAGCTAAGCAAACAGTCTTGTACTAAGTAACTTATGTAATGAACTCGAAAAAAGGATATGTCTATAATGGGACTATAAATGATATTATTAAATCCACGCTATAATCAAAAGAATAAAACGTGAAGTGATTGATGTAGACCTTTTTTTAATAAGTGAAATGAACTGGATTTGGCAGGAAAAATTTAATAAAACACGCGTTTGAAAAAAATATGCACTTATGCCATACAAATTAAAATTGGTCGATTTCACAATAAACTTAAAAACACAAAAAGTAAGGAACCAAACGCAAAAACTTCAAAAAAAAAATAATAATAATAAAAAAACGGAAGGAGCAACACTTCAGGGTCCCACCACTAATACTAAATTCATACATACGTAAAAAACATATCAATCAATAGAATATTTTGCGCATAATTGCCCTCAAGGGAGATGTTGGAAAATAAAGAATACCCACATAATGAAAACAGTTCACCCTGAGCTTAAGCCCAGCAAAATTTTTCGGGGAAGACATTCTGACAAGGGAAATTAACAGATCTCAGAAATGAATCTCAGGGGATATACCATATGTTGTTCCTAGAATAGTGACGGCCGTATGCGTTTTTAGAGGGAAGTGTGAATACCAGGTGTAAAAGTATGAAACCGATAATTTTTTAAATGAAAATACACGTTTATTTAAGAGAAATGGTTGTACATTTAATCTTCAAAGTAATGGCCATTGCTAGCTATACATTTTTCCCATCACTCTTGCCTAGCTTGAAAGCCTGGACGTTTTTGGCACAAAGCATTTTTAAAATTTTTCATTTTTTCAATTGTTATTGGCAGCGGTTTCACCAGGTTTCAGAAGTTCAAACCAGATAACACCGCGCTGATCTAAGAAAACGCAGAGCATTGTCTTCCTTTTGGCTTTGCTGTCGATTTGGCGGGTGTACCGGGATTAATATATGATCGTTTACGTTTGGGATTCTCGAAATAGATCCAGTTTTCATCGCCAGTAACAATTCGATGAAGATATGACTTTCTTTTGTACCTGGCGAGCAACATTTCACAGGTGATTTTTCGATTTACTTGTGTCTTTCAGTCAATTCATGCTGCACCCATCTTCCCACCTTCAAAATCAATCCCATGGCTTGATAAAGCTTGCAATTCGGCATCTTCAAACTTTTTCGATGGTCTTCCACGTTCTTAGTTTCTCACATCAAACTCGCCACTTTCAAACTTATTGAACCACTCGTTGCACTGTGTTTTGCTTAGAGCGTACTGGCCGTAGGCTTCCACAAGCATTCGATGAGATTCCAAAGCAGATTTCTTCAATTGGAAGCAGAAAATCAATGATGTCCGCATAGCGTAGTTTGTAGGCACAAAATTCGACATTTTTATGAGCGACAAAAAATATTTTGTTGTGTGAAACTTGATTGTTTATGAACTGAATATGACAGAACTAAATGCGAAGAAATGGCGCCAATGATTTGGTTTGACAGAGCGTTTAGTTTTATCCAGCGACACAGAGATGTCATTATCGGTTTCATACTTTTACACCTGGTAAAGCTTTAAGCTTTGCCATATTACCATATGTTGATGATTAAAGCATGGAAAAAATGCGTCACTCTGTCTCTCGTTTTGTTGGCATATATTCCACAGCGAAGACTTTGGAATGTACTATTATCACCGTCTCACTATTCCAGACAATTTTTATCTTTTTTCTGACACTGCTTACTTAAACATTTTCTACTGGGTAATGTTTCTTTTTGTGATTGTTGGTTATTTCTAATTTAATGATTATTTTGAATCAAAATAATAAAGGTACGAGTGCATATTTGAAATTTTGCAATATTTCCCTTTAGTATACATAGACCAATGATTGAACCCTCTTCCTTTCATTCCCGTAGCTGCATGCGCTTCCTCCATCAACGGAATGACCCATATCATTAAGCACTGAGAATAGCAATGAGTCGCCGGTCATTCACAAATTTTCACAAAAACTCTTAAATATATGCTTTCATTACCTTAGCGATACACGCCTCTAACGACTCTTGAACGTATGCAGCACATGCGCCAGTCTACCTCATTGTTTTTTGCAGCTAAACTAAGTACCTCGAAAGTGCATCGGTGGAAATCGGAGACAACAAAAGAGCTGCAAGAGAAATTAGATCAAAAAATAGAAAAATTTTGTATGGGGGTTGAAATTTTCGGCAACTACTTAGCTACTTCACACTTTTCCGAATCTGTAGCTGAGCTGAAAATGTGAGAATTATCGCAACCAAAAATTGTGAAAATCCCTAAAAGAATAAATGATGAAAGAATTTCACTGCATTATTAGTTCACTTTCTTGATAGGGGGCCAATGAATTGAGCTAATGCAGGAAGTACATAGAGAATGAAAATACGAAACGAAATAAAAAAAAAAAAAAATAAAAAAAAGGTATTACAAAAGGGAGGAAGCTGTGAAATTGCTGCTGTCGTTTATGCCACGCCTATATAATTAAATGAAATGCTGTGCAAATTGATATTGAACGCTCGTGTTATTAAATATGTGAAGGTTTTGTGTGTGCATGTGTGTGTGTGTGTGTGTGATGTATGAAAATCGAAAGTATTTTTGCTTTTTGTTTTTCTGTTATTTTTTTCTTTTTGTTGTCACAATATTTTGATTTGCTATAACGAATTTTTCTCTTTTATTATTTTTAGCTAAATAATTTGCAGAACGAATCCAATGAAAATGAAAGTATTTTAAAACATTCGGTATGGATCGTAAAGTAAGTATTGATTAGAATGTGATTATTTGGGATAGTTTGATTTTTTGTTGTTGTTGTTGAGTATTGATAATGTCACGGGGATTGCGGTGGTATTTTTCGGGTTTTTTAAATTTTAACACTAAGAAGTCGCTGAGGCGTTGTTGGTAGTGTGGTGGTCTGCTACGCAGAGTCTAATATCGGCACAGGCAAAATCGAAAAGCAAAAAAAAATTATTTTTCCACACGGCACCAGGCAATTGCAAGCCCATGATAGTAAAAATTGCCTACGAAAAGCATTTCACTTCGCTGCTCGGATTCGAAATAAAACTGTAGGTCCTTCCATTCATGTACAAATACAACACGCATAATATGAGTGGATGGCAAAAGCTCGGACTTGGCCCTCCATGGTCGACCTGGGGACGTAGAACACAAGGTAACAGTTGCAGGTGCGTCCATGTTCGATCCTTGCGCTTCTATGTCTCAAGTCGACACACAGCCTCCTCGTGGCGTCCCCTGGATAGCGATCTGACACCCGTCAGTGAGCTAACTAATGTGTGCGGCGCGCTTCACCGTGGCCTTGAATGAATGGTTGTGCGTCGGGCTAGGAACCCACCACGTTAAAATATTCCCCAATGGATACTCGAGGTGGCCAAGACCGATCATCGGTTGTAGTGCCGCTTAATAAGTAAGTAAGTAAGTGGGCTGTTATGCCAGTAAAGATAGAACTAATCTTTTAATGTGAAAAACAGCATGAAAACAGTTAAAAATTAAGGTAGTACGAAAAAGACCCAAAACTTACCTTACCTTACTTGTCTACGGGTGTTTCTCACACTATCTTTGATGATTCATGCACTTAAACGGCATGACAATGAAGAAACTGCTTACTTACTATCGTTTTCGTTTTGAATACTGATCGACGCAAAAGTCAATGAACACATGACTAGAAACTTACAACTTTAAAAACTACCCCTGACAGTGCAGAAGGTGTTGATCTCCGGGGATGCTTCGGAATAGAAGACTGCACTCTTTTGTTACTAATTTGATATTTCCCATTGGTTCGAAATGCATGCCGGAGGTTTTTTTAAATTGTGTGACCTCATTCGGACTACAAAGTGTTAATGGCAGTATTTACAAGGCTTTTACTATTATGTTACTGAACGATAGTTTGCATCCTTTTGGTTGTTACAGCAGGTTTGTTATGAGGTTGCATCATTGTGGTATCGATGCCATCTACCTTGGATTTGATAGGCTGGGGTGTTTTTCTGGAAGAGCTTGACTTCTGTTGTTTCCTCATCGACTGGAAGGGGTGCTGGCTTGTGTATTGGTCTTCGCGACATGCCGGTTGCTGTGAGTACATCGGCGACTTGAACTAGACCTCGTATCACCTTTATGGTATTGACCTTTATGAATGCGTCCCTTGCGACGCACTGCAACAAATGATGTGGTGGCCTGATGATTTGATTAGCTGGACCTTGCTCGTGTTGTCAATGCGACCCCTGCGACACACTGCAACTGCTGATGTGGTGGCCTGTGCCAAGCCGCTGTTGCCAAGATAAACTAAGAAACTTGTCAAAGAAATTATACTTATAACTTAACCGGCCCTCGTATACATATTTTTTAGAGACACAACCGAACAAAATTTTATAAGAAAATATGTTTTCAACAAAATCTTCTACATCTAGGTGCCTTTAACTTATCATATGTAACTTCTAAAATAATGCCTTAATACAATTTGATAAGATAATTCTTATTAAACACTTTCAACACGCTTGGTCATCTTATTTTTCTTATATCCTTCCTTCCTTTCGTCCGCCCATCTTTCCCAGGAAGAAGATGCAACATTTTTAAATTGTATGTTGACAAGATAATGATGTGATTTTCAACATCACCGGGCAAATTTCACATACTATATTAAGTGTCTACTAGTTTATACAGTAAAATAAAAAGTGAAAATCTTCCTTTCGCTAACCGAAAAAAAAAGAAAAACAAAACCCATCGCTTAATGTTGAACATCAACTCATCATCAACCACGTTAACTACTTTGCCCTTAACTTGACTCAACTCAACTCAAAACTTCAACTGAACCTTGTTTGCAGCTTATAGAGTGATAATTGTTATTATAGAAAATTGGCATATTGCTATCTCACTCTAGCACAACAGCAGCGTTGCATACATACAGTCATTGCGATGCGGTGAGGTGATAACTTGTGAGGAGCAGATGATCGTTTAACTTGCGATGAGCATGTGAGCAGGCGAAAGAGAAGGTGAAAGGGTGCACAGGCGTGCAGGCGCGCAAGCGCATTCAAGCAAAAATACTTTGGCGTTACTCTTTTTAAATGGATGAAAACAAAAACAACACGAAATACTCAAGCTGCGTCTGTGACTTCACAATTTTTTGATGCCAGCTAGCGACTATTCCACTCCACTCCACTCCATTTATTTTTTTTTTTAGGGAATTTTAATGCTTTATTTGGGCAGACGTCATATAATTTTCTCATTCAGCGCGCACATAAATACACAGACAAACAGTCATATGTGTGTGCTTGTGCGTTTGTGAGTGTGTGTGTGTGTGTGGAATTGAATTGAAAGACAGACGCAAACGCAGACGCCTTTTTAAGGCTGTCATTTGTTAGTTGAGCACTTAAACGTTTCGGACAGTTTTGGCAAGTGAGGGAAGTTCGTTTGCTGCAGAAGACTTCAAGACCTGAAGAAATGTTGAAGTTGACTGAAGCAGAAAAACTGAGGGAAAAAAAGACAGTGAAACTTAAATGTCTAAACTTATGCATATGCATAAGAGTTAGATAGATGGATGGACGATGATCGTGTAGCATAAACGTTACCGCCAATAAATAATAAAAATCTGACTCACGTAGCTTCATCATCCAAACAAACAAACAACATCATCATCATCATCATCATCATCGCTTTCGTTATCATAGACAACGTCATCATCATCAACCCACATTAAAAAGCGCCACGAATAAATCGTATTTTCCTTATTTTAAACAATAACATTTTTCTTTTTTTTTGTATACATATTTACACACACACACACACACACACACATCCACACATATGCAGATTCATTAATTAATGTTAACTGTCATAAAAATATCAGAAAAAATATTAAAGATAGAAACCTCAACAAGCTCAAGTATTGTAGTAGAAAGATCTCAAAAACTCGAAATCAACAATTATGTGGAAAAATCTAACAAGCATAAGAAAACACACACATTCTCGTACAAATCAACACACAAAAAAAAATTATGAAAATAAACAATATTAACAACAATTTAAACTACAATAACAGCATCAGCAACATCAGTAATAACAATAGCAACAAGCAGCATTAACAATATCTAATAACAACAACATCGTACACACACATACATACATACAGAATAAACAAATTGTACTAGTTGCTTGTGTTGTTTTGTTTTGATTTGTTGTGCGATGTGTGCAGGCGTTTACAAAATAAGCTGAGCTAGAAAGCCCCTTTCCCTCTTCAGAACAAAAATCTTCCTATGGTAAATCCAAAAAATCAACTCAAAAACTCTTCAACTTCAACTAATACATACAATACAACTGGAACACACAATCACACACACACACACACAAAACTTCATAGGTATCTACACATGGATTTAGTATTTGTTCGAAACTTGGACCATGCTAGAAAAGTCATACTGTGACATAAATTATTAAATGTCAATTTGCAACAATATGTGAAAACATTGTAAACATTGTGTAGTAACAACTTTGTAGAACAACAATAGCAACAACAAATTTATAAATTGTAAATCCATAAATATACATACATATGCATGATATTTGTTTTTGTTTGTATGTCTGCATTAGATTGCTGTAACAATTAATCTTAGAAAGCCATTAGAATTGTTTGAAGTAGATGATGATTTTGAATGAATAAGTAATAGAGTGAGAACGATTGAGAGAGAGAGCAAGAGAGAGAGAGAGAGAGAGAGGGAGAGAGAGAGAGAGAGAGAGAGAGAGAGAGAGAGTAGGAAAGAAAACTTTTCCAAATTTACATATTATGCCTGTGGCTATAAAAATATCTACAAGTACATACCCTCAATCTATTTAAAAACCCAATAGGAATTGTGAGAATTAGTGGTCGCTGTGGCGTAGTGGTAGTGCGTTAGACTGCTGCGCAGAGTGTCCGGGGTTCGAAGCTCGGCACAGGCAAAATCAAAAAGTACATGGCACCACCTCTTGGCAGGCAATGGCAAACCTACAAGAGTAAAAATTACCTATGAAAAGCTTTTCACTTCGCCGTTCGGATTCGGCTTTAAACTGTAGGTCCTTTCCATTCATGTACAAATGTAACACGAACAACATGAGTGGATGCGAAAAGCTCGGCCTAGTCCCTCCATGGACTGTTGTGCCATTAAAGTAAGTAAGTAAGTAATTGTGAGAATTTCTGCGTTTATTATTAGTTCAAAAATTAAAGTCATAATCAGGTATAAGCTTAGCCATTGCTTCTTCTTTCTTCTTCTTTTAATGGCACCACAGCCCATGGAGAATCCAGGCCGAGCGTTTCGCTTCCACTCATGTTGTGTGTGTTATATTTGTACCTGAACGGGAGGGACATAAAGTTTTTTGACGAATGTGTGCGGCGAAGTGAAAAGCTTTTCATAGGCAAATTTTACTCTTGTAGGTTTGCTATTGTCTGCCAAGAGGCGGTGCCGTGTAGAAAAAATGTTCTTTTATTTTTCCCTTTTTGATTTCGCCATTGTTGAGATTCGAACGCAGGACAGATTCGATAACTGTCCAACGCACTACCATTACGCCACAGCGTCCACAGCCATTACTTCTTACTAACTTAAATCCATGATCGGCCGACTGGTCACCTGATGGTTTAAACCGGTTTTAATCGGATAGCTTTGGGTGCTGAAAATAGTTTGAAACGGGGTTTTCTCTAATATTTTTAAAGCAAATATTATAAAAATGTTTGCACATTGGTTTTCTTATTAATGTATGGTAATGATATGATATCTTAATCGATTTGATTCAATTATTCTTGTTTACCGTTACTTCCCAATGACATCAAGTAAGAACAAGCAAAACAGCGTCGGAAAACTTTAACAAGAGATTAATAAAATTATCGAAAAATTTCCACTATAATTTAATTACAATTTTATTTTAAATACATAGTATGCATAGGGTGCGCCATCTTTTATGTCGGTATGTGAATATTTAATAACTTAAAACACCGATTTTCATATATGAGGTAATTTGGTCCTTTTCAATTTATTTGGACTAGTTTTTGAATACAACATCAATGAAGTGGCCACCGTTATTCACCAAAGCAAAATGTGCTTTTTTTGCTGATTTCGGCACGAATGTTTGCCTTGAGCTCGTCAATGGCCTGAGGCTTGTTGGCGTACACCTTGTTTTTCAGATAACCCCGCAGAGAATTTTCGTTGCAGAAATTGCTATTGTTTGTTTTGGAGTATGGCATTGCGCACCGTCTTGTTGAAACCAGTAATCGTCGAGACCATTTCCACATTTGTGTGCAGACATAATGAGCCAACATCCACCGATATCGTTTCCCATCGAATGTTTCGCCTTCTCTGCAGAAAATGGCCCAATGATGGTTTTGCCGCAAACGTAGGCTTAAGCAGTCACTTTTGACGTCATGCAATGGTGCTTCATGGATCTCGTGTGGATTCTTCGTTCCCCAAATGCTGAAATTTTCTTGTTAACGGCGTCAGAGAGTGTGAAATGGGCCTCGTCGGTCATCA
Organism: Palloptera scutellata; assembly: GCA_958295655.1. Classification (NCBI taxonomy): domain Eukaryota; kingdom Metazoa; phylum Arthropoda; class Insecta; order Diptera; family Pallopteridae; genus Palloptera; species Palloptera scutellata. Next base: position 56,050,379 of record OY282449.1, read on the forward strand.
AAATTTCCTTCCAAAAATCAGGTTCAGTGTCAACCATTCGAGCGAGTGCTTGGCAGTATTCCCAGCGACGTAGATGAATTCATGGTTGAAATTGTACTAAATTGTCGTTTTGGTTGATAAATGTTAAAATTATTCAATGTTTACATACCGACATAAAAGATGGCGCACCAAAAATGAATTCTGTAGTGACTGCTCAAACACAAATTTTTCGTATTCTTTAAATAATTTAATTATGTTTGCATGACAATTATACGATATTGTTTTTAAGCTATCTTTTAAAGTAGACGTGGCAAGTGGCTCATATAAGGCTAATGTAATTGTGGCAGACTGATTGCGGTTATCCTTTGTTCTAAATTCCACCGTTGTACTAACTAAAATACTCGAAGTAATTGGGTTTAAACACAAAAAATGTATGTAGGTAGTCGTGACACTTGCCCGATTTGGATAAAATTTAAATTTCGCACTTTTTTCTCATCGAATTAGAACAACGCTTACTATTTTTGGCCTCCGCTTATATGAACTCGTTAAACTGTACGCAGTTACTATCAAAACAAGGAAAGATTTAAAAAAAAAATTATGAGTCTATTTAAGCTAAACTGTGGTGCATTACATTAAAAGAACGAGGAAAAAAATGCTGTTCGATTTTACAAGAGTTGCCATATTTGAAAACCAGAAAAAAATACCGGTTTTAAAAGGCATGGACAAAACCAAAACAACTTTATTTTTGTCAAGCCTGGAGAGAATTTCAATATATATTCTGGTTTCCTTACTATCGCAAAAGGATTAAGTGCTAGATCAGAATAAATAGTATTGCACTTCAAACTGTTGAGAGCTCTCTGCTGGTCTCGATTCTGTTGTAGACTGGCCCGATTTTAGAGAATCAGTTTTTGTGTCTTCGTAGGTACATATCCCACCTATTCCATTACCTACTGGGATTTCGTACCTACTTTTATTGCCAATGTACATATGTATATATATATAAAGTTTACATACTCGGTTACCTTTATATGATACCCTGGATACTTACATAGTTTTCCGACTCAATTTGAAAGTACTACCGTGTATATTTGCGTACCTACTCGCAACCAACCAATTTTGTGCTGGTATGCACCTTTCAAATGCTAATTTCAGTCTATGTTAGTAACAGAACATATTTACGTTGATGTAAGTAATCGAAAAAAATAGCAGAGCAAAAATGATTTAGCCTGCAGTTTTAATGAGGCAACAACAATACAATTGTAGGGAAATGTAAAAGATTGTTGCAGTCGGCAAATATGCCAAAATGAATTGCAAATATACAAAAATCAGTAGAAATCAGTGCAATGTAAGCATTTATGCTTTTCTAATATTTTTTTTGGCAATGGTATTATGTAGATTGGTTGTTGAAATACATACATACATCAGTAATAGAATTCAATGCTGAGTTGAGCTGATTTTGGGAAAAAGTAAGCAAAAGTAAGTAAAAGAAATTAATGTGAAATGCATGGCATAGTAAAAAAATGGAGAAAAATTGTTAAAATAACTTGCTATAAGTAAATAAATGCAAGTTGATGAAATCTTAAAGCATTACCAATGCATTACCTACTTGCTTAGAATAAAACTAAAGCGAATTGCTTTACTAGAACGATACCTTAAGGTAAGGGGATAATTTAAAAATTATGAAATTAAGAAATGGTCATTAAAAAAAATGTTTAAAAACTATTACAAAGTAGACCGGTTCATTAGTGTTAAGGCCTGCAGAGTTTAATAAAAACAAATCACTTAAAAGAAAAGTAAACCATATAAGGTAGAATAAATTCGATATAGTGAAACTCAAACATTGTTGCAATTTATGTAAGCGGTGCGGAGGGGGGGAGGGAGGGGGGCAAAATATTGAGAATAATCACAGCAATATTCAACATTCCACAAAATGAAATATGTAATTGTAAAGTATTGTACATAAAATTCTTTGTATTTATGTTGTATGGTATGGAATGTGGCAAAGCAACAGCCAAACCAGCAACAGCAACAAAATGCTTTTGCTGCTGAAACACAAAAGATGAAAGCCAAAGTGTAGTAAAATGATTTCAATAAAAATCGAAGAATATATGCCGATTATTGTTGCACACACACACACACACACACACACACACACACACACACACAGCAACATAACCGACAACAACAATAACGACAGCATCAATAAAAGCATACAACAAACGATGGTAACAACAAAACAGACACATACAATAAAGAAAACGTTCATCGGAATTTGCATTTTACATGATCGAAAATTGATTTTTCATGTTTTTAACAGAATGTGAATGGTTTGCTGTGGAAATGAAAGCAAAACACTCATACACAAAAAAAAAAAAGCAAAACAAAAAATTTTAAATCAAAAACAAGCAAACAAACAATAACACCAAACAAAAAAATTACGAAGAAATCAAAAAACGAAAAGATTGTTGCTACAATATCAAAAGTCCAGTGCTGCTGCTGCTGTCGAATTCGGTCCAATAAAACAATTGGTCAACATACAACATAGCAACATCAAAAAAGCAAAACAAACAAACAAACAAAAATTGTAGCCAACCAAAGAATCAACAACTGAAACAGCGCAAATATTGCAAAACATACATTCGCACCATAACGACTTGAAACTAGGGTGTGGTTTTTGTTTTCTTCTTATAGTGTTGCTGTTGCTGTTGTTTTTGTTTCCACTGTTGTTTGAAGACTCTTCTTCGTATGTGGATGTTTACACTGGCGCAATCATGAAAGATTGTGCGGGAGAGACAGACCGTTAGCAAAAAAATGGTTGCAAGAAAAAGACGCAAAACTTCTATATTTTTCTTACTACCTCACCTGTCTCTTTCGTACAGTCTTTCATGCTTGCGCCAGTGTAAACATCCACTAAAGACAAACGTAGGTATGTACATTCAAGCATGTGTGTGATTCATATTTACATATTTGGGAAGATTCTCTAAAATTTTGAGAAGAATTTTTTTTTTAATTCCACAATTTTCTAATTTAATGATTTTTTACTACCATGTTCGTGGTATTTTTTATTGACACCTTAAAAATTTGGCGGTAAGTTATGCCATTAAGTGATAGTTTCTTTAGGTTGATTGGTAGGCAGACATTTTTGTAGGTGTTAAAAGTCGAAAGCTTCAGAATACCACTTAGTAGGGACATAGATACTGTTACACACATGCGATGTTATAAAATGAAAAATAATTAATTTTTTTGGACCAATTTTTACAAATATATATATTGATATATATTGTATACAAAAAGCAATTATTTAATCGAAATGCACTCCTTAAGTTGCACTGGCTAATCATCAATACCTGCACGCACCTCATGCATTGGAAAAGTGCTGACAGCACGATTCAAAGCAGTCTTCAGAGAATCAATGTTGGGGTATCTTTTGTGACAAACCATCTCCCTCTAAAACTGTCCATAATTTGTAATCCAGTGGGTTCAGATCAGGGCTGCCACACAGCCATTCTTCAGAGCTAATGAAAGCTGGCAAATTGTTTTGAAATCAGGTCTGGGTCGTCTTAGCCTTATGGGCTGGCGCAGAATCCTGCTGGAAAGTCAGCGGCTAGTTTTGGAACAGGGAATGGTTAAGTGGTTTCACTACAGCATCCAAAACGGTTCTTAGTAAACTTTGGCCGAAGTTTTGACCCCTTGTTCGCAGAAAATCAAGTCAGTGACCCCATCGCAAGAGACACCCCACCAAACCATGACTGAAGCTGGGTGATGATCCTTCTCGACCCGTGGGATCAGTTCAGATGCTTCTTTAGATGACCGTGCATATACCATATCAGTTTGCTTGTTAAATTTTACCTGCACGGTAAAAATATTTTCATCCGTAAACAAAATTTTTCGGCGCAAGTTATCACCAAAAGACGTTTGGATTTTTCTTCCCTATTTTTGTCAAAAGCTGCAGTCAACAAATGTCCAGTGCGACGTTTGAAGGCACCAAGTCCTAAGTTTTTTTCTAATAATTCGAGTCATGGACTTTTGCATGATATTGATCTCACGGGCCATGATTTTCTGTTTTCGGAGCGTATTTCGCTGAATTCTTGACTTGACCGCTTGATGACTTGCGGCGTGTGAACTTTACGTGGATGGCCCGACCGGTAGCGGTCTTTGATATCTCCAGTCTATGCACCGGTAGACAAGCATGCGATTAATCCCGAGTGGGCGGAGCGTTTGGAAAATATATATAATTTTTTCATTTCACACTTAAAAAGTGCTATAACAACGATACGATTCTCATTATCTGATCACTCCATTGTGAAAGCTGACACAATTTTAAATTCCCGTTACAGACTAACGCTATAGAGGTTAGCTTTCATAAACCATGTGGTAATAACAGGATATGTTCAATTCTAATATTGGAATGGGTGTGCTCAATGCTGTAACAGTATTTATGTTCCTACTAAGTACATTTTTTTTAGCTTCAGTCTAGAAATTATTTACAGATTAATTTATCGATCGATTGAAAAAACAATGAGAAATTAAATCATTGACTTAAGTAGGAATAGAGCAGGATTCGAATTGAGGGGCACTAACCGGCAAGACATAACAATTAATTTTCCTACTTCAACATTTTCCCAGAACGAGCTTACACCCATCTCCAACACTTAAGGGGCTTCCATTCAAGATAAAGTCACATCCACCGGACAACTAATTTTCAATCAGAATTTGAGATTATTTGTGTCAGTAAGAAGAACCTTTGCAAGCAAGCACCACAAACTACGGATAATGTTACAATTGTTCTTGTTTCCTGGCATCGATTTGTTTTTTGTTCTCTATGCTTTCTTTCCAAAGATTGGCCTTTGGCGCTACATGTGGTCATAGACATTAATAAACTGAAGTTCATTGTAGTAAAGGCATAAAACTTGTCTCTTTATTGGTGTCCTGTGATTGCATTCCCTCTCTCATTCTCCCTCCTTCTTCCTCCCATCTTTCAATCTTCCCTCCATTCAACACAATCCTCTGCATTCATAGGGGTACACCCAGTGTGTTGAATGTATCAATAATAAATAATGTAGTCAAAATTATACTTCCCATCTCCCGTATGAGTAATTATACCCTCACACACTCTTTCTGAACAGTGTACATATATATTTATATATATATGTATATTCTAGCATGTTGGGTATGCTGGTTTTGAGCGAGTAACGGTTAATGCTCTGAGTCTAATATTTAACATAAAAGAGGTACTTTTTTTTAGAGAACCTGTTGGGGTTTTTATAAATCCAAGTTTAAACTTAAACATTTTTTTTTTTGTTTTGTCAGAAGTATTTTGTGAGGGAACAGGCGGCTGTAATTACTGACTAAACGCTAATGATATAGAAATTACTTGCTTAAATACTCAGTGATTCTCTATTATTGAAATAACGTCACTTGAGCGGTTTTGATGTTCTAAGGTCTATCAAAGTTCATAACCTAAACAAGAATTCAATCTGACGATGAAACTTACATACATATTATGCCTCCAGACTACACCAATACAGAAAGCAGTCTTGTGAATGATATTTAAAATTATTCCTGATAAGATATATACAAGATATATATATATGATAAGATATACATTGACTTTGAGGTGTCATGAAAGGACTTTCACTTTCTACCTGGGAAGAAGAAACGATATTTAAGAATATCGTTTGGAACATCACAACAACAACTGAATAACGTTAATGTGAATGTCCTACAGAAATCTTGGCAGTATATGTAATTTTCAAAGCCGTGAATGCACATTAGGTCACTTAAGTGGCTTGGTCAGGAAATGAAGGCATGACAAATTATACACTACAAAAACACTTTTCTTTGATTTATGCAATGGTAAAAGAATGATTTCAAAAAGGAAATCAGGCAGCTCTGATTATTTACTCCGAAGACAAGTACATATAGTTTGCTACATTATTAATTTCAGATTCAAAGTCAGAATGGGGTGCTGGTGATTCGTTGATAACTAGAGAACAATAATATTGTGGAGTCCTACAAAATAAGTGCATATGAGAAAGTTGTTCGATATGAAAAGATAATAATTAAAGATATTCTTCTCATATCAATCCCCCTCTCCGTACGCCAGTTTTCTGGGATTTCAATTGTATATGTGCCCCAAAATGTGAATCTGGGCGTAATGGTATTCATATGTCGCCTTTACATTTTATCCCAAAAAAAAGTTTGTTATTGTATTTAACTTCTGCGAGTTGTCAATTTTATTTAAGGCCGCTTGTAGTCCAAATTAACATCCGTTTTGAAGATTCGTTGAACAAACGAACCAATCAAGCTCTCCATTCCCAATTTCTGAACCCACCTAGTCCCCTGGCGAGGATCAATTAACGATGAAACACTCTCATTCGATATTCATAGCTCTCTTTATGGGATGAACCTTCCATGTCAATAGCAAAGATATGTGTTCCTATTAACAATATCTGATAGAATCCTCAAAAAGTTTTCATGTATTTACTTTTAAGCTACCATTTTGGTATTTTCGTGCAAAACTTGAATATGAGAAACAGCAACAACCAGCAAAAAAAAAAGAAGCAAATAGGTATTGCTCTGCTCTCTCCACTCATCTTCAATTCCACCTCCGCCCCTCCCCCCCTCCCCCTCCCTTACTGCCAATTTTCGTACGTAGTATTTGCAAGACCAACCATCAGATTCTCGGTGAAACTTCATGTTCATGTTGGTTCTTACAATTTTATTGTTATGCCTCTGTGATTGTTCGGAATGTTTCGCTTTGTTTGTTGGTATTCGATTTAAAAAATGAAGAGCAATTTTTTTTATCTTTAAGTTTGCATTTTTATTGAAATGACCAACAATTGAGTTTTATTATAGTCTTTTATTTTATTTATATTTGCAATTTTTTTTTTTATTATTTATATGTGAGTTTTCAAGTTTCGACGGACTTTCCGTTCGATTCGCCGTTGCCTGACAATCTCCAATTCCTGCACCCTTCTTTCGGTGTGATGATGATTTTTGTAGCTTTTGCCATTTCATATGCTGATTGCTCTTCTTATAGCATAGTAATTTATTTAATATGATTACATTTTGTTTTATACTTGTTGTTATTCAGTGTTGTCTTTTTATATATATATGGTAATATTTTTTTTTTTTTTGTAATTGTAAATTCAGAATTTTCATTGAAAATATTCTGCGGTTATAAAGACCATGCGCTCTGAGAATAATATTTAACATAAAATTAATAGGAATTTTATCTCACTTCAATAGTTTTTACTATTGAAATATGTATATTAAAGCAATATTCAATTTAAAAATAATTATATCAATAATAATATTGTAGGTTATTTATCTAAAAAGAATGTCCATTTTCCATGGGGAAAAATAAATAATTTAGTTTAGGCCGGTAATAATGAGAGAATCACAAATTGATTTTTAATATTGATAAAAAGGTCTCTGCTTTTCAATTGTCTACTTTGCCTATGATTCCCAATTACAAAACTTTTATTTTCGGTATTGCTCTGATAAAGAAATGGATATGAAAGGGCCTGACAGTCGCGGACATTTATAAAATTGAAGTACAGACGATTTTTCAAAACTGATTTTGAATAAGTCTTTCGACTCAATGGAAGGAAATGATTGCAAGTACTTTGAATGACTTGGACGTTTGATGCAAAGTACCTTGATGCATTCAACAACCATTTTTTTTTTTACTTTTATGCCCGCTCTCCCTCTTTGGACTTTTGGTTATTTGTGAAACAAATTTGCCTAAAATAGAATATTGCAAACTTTTCGAGACATTTGTATCAAAAACCTACTAAGAGTGGGGTGTATTGAGAAAGAGTGTTTACTTGCATTTAATGGCACAACAACCCATGGAGGGCCTAGGCCGAGCTTTTCGCATCCACTCATGTTGTGCGTGTTATATTTGTACATGAATGGAGAAAGAGTGTTTGGTTGGTGTAAAAACTAAAAATGTTTAACTTTTCAAATTATTTATTGCTACACAAAAAAAACTAATTATTTATAATTCAATTTTTATCTGTATTGCAGAATATTTAGCATGCCGGAGATGCTCTCTCTGGAACTCTAACAAATTTCTAGCGTTCCGTGACATTCCGCAAAATTCGGCATTTCTCGTTATGTCCCTTTTAACAGCTATACTTTGCTTGACTTTTAAATGGATATTACTGTTTGTTTTGATATCGGATCAAAATACTTACAAGGCTTGTCAAGTAAGTATAATCGAAAGTATAATTTTCAATAGAAGCCTTACACCAAATATACCGTGATTGTTTACGCGTTGGCACAAGGTATTTCTTTAATTCTTTCTCCTTCACCTATTCGTCAAGGTTCTTTTCCAGGGTGGAGAATAATAACTGACCGTGCTTTGAAATAAATGAGGCCAATGTCATCGGCTGTGTGTGTTGTAAGAATCTTCATTGTGATTTCCTGTGATTTCCATGTTTGAAAAACAACTTATGTATTTTTCTATCATAAGATTGAATTGATTGCAATGTTAAGAAATCTTTTTCAAATGGTTTTGAATTAGAAATACTTACTTACCTTACTTACCTGTCATTTAAATTTCATTTCTTATGTTTTCACGCTTGCACTGATACCCTCACCCTCTTACCTTTTTCCTTTCGTACCTTATCATGGCCTCCTTGCTGCTTTCGAAAATGCTATCTATTTTGAACCTACAAATTTTTTGTTCAATTTCATCGTGTTAATTTTTCACGTAAAGAGTGAAAGTATTAACGATTTGCTGGACAGCTGACCCCGAGTCTTTCTGGCGACTCAGATGGATCCCTTCAAAATCATTCATTAAGTTACAATGGTTAGCAGATTTGGACCCAATTCCAGATCTTATACAAGTTCTTGTCGTTGGCCTCGCTCATAATTATTATAATTCAAGGAGGATGACGAGACGACATGTTAATGTTCATCCTTTTCTCCTAAGTCGAGATTGGTACAATTCATTAAATGCTATGAGTTCAAGGTGGGAATGTTTACAATTTCAAACTTCACAATTCTTATGTCTGAAGTTATTTATTCTGAAAAATTATGCTTCAAAGAGTTTCCAAGAAATTAAATTGACAGTTTTTATACAGAAGATTTGCACTGAAAAAAACTCATCATTATTCTAAGCCATTTAATCTCTATTGAAATTTTTATACATATAATATTTTAACAAAAGAAAGGTCTATGGAACGCAGGGGAGGAGAGTTGGTGTGAAAATATAAAATACTTAAATTTTTACAGTGGTAGTGAAGAACTTTTCCTCAGACGTCAATGCGGCAGCACTTCGAAACCATGTATAGAAAGCCGCCCCGTAAATTCAACAACGCTTAATTCTGTTTTCCGTTTAATTATGGCAGAAACATTACGTTTTCAGTTAAAAATGTACTCAAATTATTCGGTTAATTGCATTGCCCGGTTAATTTAACCATAAATTGTACATATTCATCGATGCAATTAAGCGGGGATTACTGAAGGTACTTACTCATCGATTCCAATTTCACCTTTCTGAAAAGAATTAAGATGAAACAGTCTATGTGCATATGTTTTCCGACTTCTTTCTCCTTGTCCACTTTCAAAAATCGATTAACCGTAGCAATTAAGCGGAAATTACTGTAGGTAGGTAGTCGTCAATTCCAATCACCCTTCTGAAACAGTCTATGTGCATATGTTTCCGGATTTCTTTCTCCTTGTCAACTTTCAAAAATCGATTAACCGTTGCAATTAAGCGGAAATTACTGTAGGTAGGTAGTCATCAATACCAATCACCCTTCTGAAATAGTCTAATTTCTGCAACTAATGTTAATAAAGAGTTAGTTCTATAATATACGAGTAATAGTATCTTTAAGTCTTTAGGACTCAGACATCATCTATGTACTACGTAAATTAGTGAAGTATGTTCAATGAGACAGAGAAAGATGACGAGACGACATTTTATGTGAATGTCCAGGCCTAACTTCTCACTGTAGCTTGTCAGAAAAGATTACCTGAATCGCAGTGCCCGACTATTGGATCTTACGCACTTAATATCGGTACTTTGGAATCAATATGCCATTTTTCTCTCAGTGTAAATACGAGTATGTAAATACGTATGGTAAGTTGCTGCATATCTGTTCATTTTTACATCGGATGCATTCAATACCTACTAACACCCCCCACCCTCTTTTAACCTTAAATCCACCTCGTGCTCTTCCTCTTCCTCCTTATCCACATACACCTCCTGTGCTTTTCCCAGCCTAGCCTTACCTTGCCTTACCTGCCCTGGCCATGTCAAGTTCACAAATTATAGCTGCAATAATTGTGTTGAACACATTGTCGCGTTCAGCGCTTGTACATTGTTGCCATCGTTGCTGGTGCGGTGGCTGTTGTTGTTGTTATTTGTTTTTTATAGCGCATTGCAGCAATAATAGCGTCACCAATCAGAACAACAACAGCAACAACACCTGTCTGAATTACAACAACTTTTGCACGTAGCGTGTCGTTCTGTTTTTTTTTTTTTTTCTTTGCTTTCCACGTTCGTATTTGTGTAAGTATTTATTGTTTTCGGGTTATTTGTTGGTTTTGTTTTTGTTTTTGTGTTTTTGTTTTATTTTTTTGATTATTGTGCTGTTTATTGTTGTTGCGTTATTTGTTGCTTTGTGTATGCATGCCAATTGTTGTCACACTCCACTCCGCTTCAGACACTTACCTTTGTACTTATTACATACATAAATTTCTATGTATGTATATGTGTACACTGTGTGCTTGGCATGTATCCGTATTTTTTATTATTATTATCATCGAATGACAATGTTTTCATATACATTTTCTCGCCTTTGTCGATACAAATTATGCGCTTTAAAAATTAAATGAAGTGCCAACCCAAGCCAACCCAAGCCAAGCCAAACCACGTCATGTCAGACACCACACATTCGATGGTCGACGACGCGAGTCAGTCAGCGAAGTTGTACAGGGCAGCACAATACATATGTACACACTTATGTACATAAAAAACAAAGCAAAACAAAAGCATCCAAAAAGTACAAAGAAATACCATAAATAAAATACTGAAAAGAGCAGAGCAAACAGCAGGCAAGCTCATTTGACATTGAATTGTCAAGTTGTAATGAGTTTGAACATGTTACGCATTTACAATTTTTACCATTTTGACAATGTTTTAATAAATAATATTATAACATATTATTGTTTGTTCATTCACTTGTGCAATGATTGTGCAATGTTTCTGTTTTTTTTTCAAATTTTTTTGTTTTTTCTCTGAAAGCTCATTTCATTTTTATTGATATGTTAATTACAAGTAATACACACGCAGTACAACAATTGTAATAAATTTTCAACATCAATTACATGTTTGTACTAATTACGAGTATAATATAGTACGTAGGCTACACATATGTTTTAACTTGTTGTTGTTGTTGTTGTATGTAAAGTGTCAAAAAAGGGTCAAAATATGTTAGCTTTTTGCCTAATAAAATTTAACGAACTTTACACTCTCTCACACACACACACACACAGATGTATGTACATATATCTGTTTGTATATATATACATCAAGTTGAAAGGCTACGATAACAGCCAGCGACAAAAATCAACTTTTTGTTAGGCACTTACATAAATTACACCATATCCACGTGACACTTAAATTGAACTATTATGTACAAAAGAGTGAAGTTTGACGTGGCAGCTTTGGCATATATGGTAAGCTTTACAAAAAGCTGGCAGACAAACATAATATTGTTGTTATAAATAGTAAATGAAAATAGTTTCGAAAACAAAGATTTTCAAAAAATTATTGAAAAGGAAACATACAAAAAAAGAAATTGTGTGAGTCAGTGGGACGCCCAACAGAAGTTTACTTCTTCAGAACATTTTCATTTTGGGTTTACAAGTTAAGTTTAGTAATCTTGTACCAACCAGCGGTCGCTGTGGCGTAGTGGTAGTGCGTTGGGTGTCCGGGGTTCGTATCTCGGCACAGGCAAAATCAAAAAGTAGGAAAAATAATTTTCCTACACGGCACCACCTCTTGGCAGGCAATGGCAAACCTACAAGTGTAAAAAATTGCCTATGAAAAGCTTTTCACTTCGCCGTTCGGATTCGGCATTAAACTGTAGGTCCCTTCAAATCATGTACAAATATAACACGCACAGCATGAGTGGATGCGAAAAGTTCGGCCTAGGCCCTCCATGGGCTGTGGTGCCATTAAAAGTAAGTAAGTAAGTAAGTAACAACCAGAGTCTATCGCAGATACTTATTACAGGCGTGGACGAAGCAATTTTTAACAAACATGTTTTAAAATTGTTCTTGAGCTGATTTAGGCGAACGATAAGCCTTTTATAGTTTAGTTTGATGACTCTCTGATCCTACATCTGGATTAAGTTCATTTTGATCGTTTGCATTTCCAATGCATGCAACGCCCTCTGCAAAATCAACATCTCCATTAAAATACATCATTATAATTATAATCTTTTCATCATCATCATCATTTTCACTATTACCATCATTATTGAAAATCATCATCAAAATTGTAAAGGGGTGAGGGCTTTGCGTCTCCGGGCGAGGGGGTGATCTCGAGGGAAGTTGAAAGTATCGTGTATAAAAACAGAAATGCAGCAGTAAGCGTTCTTACAATAATTATTTAAATACAAATGTAATTGGGGCGTACCTTTTCCACCTCGATTTTCCTTAGTGCTTTGAGTAGCGGCGTCAGGTAACGGGTCTTCTAAATGTTGGGTTGGTTGCTGCGGTGAACGTGTTTTCTTCTCGGCTTCTCGATTAGTAATAAAAAATTCTTTAAACATTTCGGTAAAATGTCTAAAGATTGCCGAAATATCCCCGCTGTTCTCTCCAAACTTATCGATAGGAAAATCGAGCTGGTAAGGGTTGTATATCTAGGATCCAGCATAAACACCAACAATAATGTCACCCTTGAGATCAAGCGGAGACTAACTCTTGCCAACAGATAAGTAAGTAAGGGTTGCCAGGATTACAAAATACTACCTTAATCCTAATGAACATTAAAATGATGGCTACCGGCTTAAACAAAAATATTCAGGTTGTATGATCTCAACAGGTGGAAACTTTTGCCACTTGCCGGCCTGAGTACTCACGAATCTTATAAGGTTGATTAAAAACTTGGCAAATCTCATCTACATATGTTTTGTTCTGCTGATGCGTGTTATTTTCTTTCCATGGTAGAAAGATTTTCAGCCAAATTTTCAAGTAAATCTGCTGCCCTTCTCTTTCGTTGAGAAGCTGGGAATTCGGCTACCTCAATGACTGCCTGGTGCTGTATAATCTGAGGACCTTCGTCGGAACACAATGACATGAGTGCTGATGCAATTATTGGCTCTAATGAACTCATTTGCTATTCATACTGTCTCTCCGCATTAGTCTTTGCGATTTGAATTCTGCTGTGCCACAAGTTGCTTGCGAAGTCTACACACTCGCGATCTTTCGGTGCTGGTTTTTTTTCACGATCGCAGAATCAGAATTTTGTTGGGCCTCCATTTTTCGACGAAGTATACATACTCGCTGTCTCTCAGTAGTAGTTTTTGGTGCTTTAGATTTAATCGTAACACAGTCGCTATTTGTTTGTGCCTCGCGTTTGTCTTTTTCAGTTTATACTTGCTTATTCTTTCAGCTATAGAAATTTCTAACGATATCTGCTTAAAATGTTAAATTTTATTAGAAACTGATGGGCGGCGCCTCTATCAATGGAGAATGAATCATTCGCGAATCAGCGCCCTCTTTACTTTACTTTACTTTTAATGGCACAACCGCCCATGGAGGGCCTAGGCCGGGCTTTTCGCATCCACTCTTGTTGTGCTTGGTATATTTGTACATGAATGGAAGGGACCTACAGTTTAATACCGAATCCGAACGACGAAGTGAAGGTTTGCATTGCCTGCCACGAGGTGGTGACGTGTAGAAAAATTATTTTTTCTACCTTTTGATTTAGCCAATGCCGAGATTCGAACTCCGGACACTCTGCGTAGCAGTTTAACGCACTATCACTTGTTGAAAATGTTAATTTTATTAGAAACTGATGGGCTGCGCCTTCTATCAATGGATAATGAATCATACACGAATCAGCGCCCTCTATCAAACGATACAGGGATAGAGGGTGCATACGTGCTGCCTATCATTTATGTGTATACACATATGTATCCTAATTTTTTGCATAATTGCTTTTTAGAGTATGCTGCCCTTCATTTCCGTGTTCCGTTTCAAGTTCCGTTTTGCCACGATCATCTTTTACCCCCCGTAAATATAAAAACGAGTCTAAAGAAGTAAACTTCAAAATATGGACTTTAAGTTTTTATTCTCAATTGTCCTTGTAAATCTATTTGTTTCTAACAAATTGAAGTTATAACCACGAATGCTTGCAAACACCTGCTAAAACTTCTGTCTGATTGCTTAATTAGTTTTGAATTAAAAGTACTAACAACTTTTTATATTGGGTCATCCGCGGTTTTTCGTTACAAGACGATGTTGGTACCTACAAATCTGGCAACACTAGTCCGATTATGTCAAGCGAACTTATGTTTGAGAGGTGGCATTTCAGACTACATTTTGTGTGAAAACAGTTGTGCAATTTGTTGCTAGTGTAAAAAGTTACATTGATTTGAAAATGAGTGAATTATCTGAAGAAATACGCTATGTAATGCTATAATATTATAGAAAAGATAAAATAACTGCAAAAACATACCGAAACAATTGTGCGGGTTACGGTGAAAGGTTTGCGTGCTTCCGTTCCGAAAATTTCGATATCAAAGACGCACCTCGCTCTGGTCGGCCAGTCACTGAAAAATCCGATGATATTTTGAAAATGGTAGAGCAAGACCGACGCGCAATCTACCAGGGGATAGCGGAGGTACTAAACATCAACCACATGACAATAAAAACCATTTTTGTTTAAAAATGTATCAAAAAACCGCGGATACTTTTTATGTTCTTTTTGAAATGTAAATAGTTTATTAAACTCCATACACAAAAAGGCGACTAAAAATTAACTTTTGTTTTTTGTGGAGTTTTCTCTTTCTCTTTCGTACAGAGTTGGAATATCTAAAGACGGAGTAATTTTATTAAGGCGTCCAGCAGTTCAAGTTGTAACGGTCGTGACAAGAATTCTATAAATTTTGCGCTGCTGTCCTCTTTACATATTGAACAGTTTAACCTTTCTCATGAACTGAAGTATATGTCACTGTTGCAATACATGAAGAAGTATATTTCAGTTGGCTATTACCGGCTTCGCCAAAAACCGGTATATCCCTTAACAGGTTTTGATTCTATTATCGTGTACTGATGGCTAAATAATTCGTTTACCGTTTAGTTGACTTCAGTGAAATGGAACCAAGTTAAAGTGAAACCACTTAATTACGCAATCTATCCCAAAAGTCAGGGCTGATAGGCCAACTCATAGCTGACCAGAGTGCCAAAATATAGCTATAGTAAAATATTTGTAGTTTGTGAGATATTTGGACTTTTATGAAGTTCGGGAAATTCGACAACATACTTAGATCAGTTTTTCCTGCAGGTACAAAATCCCACTTATTAAAATTATAATTTGTTGTTACAGAACGCCGAATAGTCCTGCTATATTGTACACAGTCGAAAATAAAACTAATATCTTTGTAGAAAATTTTTTAGTGCACGATTCATGTAAGAGATTCATAATGTCTCAAAAACTGAAAATTTTTTACTAAGGTAATATTCCGATATTCTGTTTAGTTATAAGCTGGCATATCAGCCCTCAAAGGGATGACATTGACTTTTGGGGCACCCTGTATACACTTGATTTACATTAAATCTTATATTTTTGGACAAATTAATAGATTTTTGTACTTGACAGCGGTTTTGACTTGATTTTTTATTTTTTATCTGATATTAAAGTCTGATATTTTCAAATCAGGTTTTTATTCTGATTTTCAATAAAAATTTGAGTTTCTTTGGTATGAGATTTTGTTTAAAATGTAGTCTTAATTAAAATCTGACTTTAGGTCTGCATTACGGACTAATTTTGTATTTCAATTGTGGTCATAGGTTTATTCTGATTTTTGCCTTGAATGTGCTTTGTTTTTTTTTTTTTTGGGTTGCTTTTGTAATCTATTCTTAATTTTGGTCCTTTTTGGTCTGAATTATGGAGCGAGTTTGGGTTGATTTCTGGTTCAATTTTGGACTGAGATACGAGTATGGTGTCATTTTTAGAGTGAACTAAGTTCAGAGTTTTGGTTTCAAATTTGCTCCGAGTTTGTGCTGAGTTTTAGTCTGAATTTAGTTCTGCCTTAACATTAGACTAAATTTTGGACTCAGTTTTTCTCTAATGTCGGTCAGCAGTCTATATTTCAATTGAATTTTGTAATTCTGAAATTTATTCTGACTTTTGCTCTCAGATTTGTTCTGTTTATGCGCTGAATTGTGGTCTGCAATTTTAGTTTGATCTGAATTTTCGTCTGAGCTTGGACTGGTATTTTCACTAATTTTTATATGATTTATTGGCTGAATTTTGGTTTAAATTGTGGTCGTAGGTTTGGTCTGAATTTTGATGTGAATTTTTCTTTCTGAATTTGGGTCTGAATTTGAATTGAAATTTAGTCTGATAGTTATGCTGAATTTGGACTGAATTTTTATCTAAATGTAGACTGAGTTTTGCTGAATCTGAAAGACTCTATATTTTGCTCCACAATTCATTGATCTGAATTTCGGATTGATTTTTGGGCTGATTTTTAATTTTAATCTAAGCTTAAGCTGAGTTTTGATCTGAATATCGCACTGAATTTTTGTTGTTATGTGTTCGAGTTTTTATTTGAACCTAAAGTCTTATTTGTGGTTCGAGTTTGGTCTAAATTCTGGTTTTGGACTTTGTTTTGTTTAGGTTACTGTACATCATCAAAAATCATTTTAATAATTCTACTGCAATTTCTCTAATTGTTGTTACCATTGCTTTAGAGTCTAGACAATTAATAAGTCATGCTTCCGATATTAGCTATGGTAAGTAGGAACTTACAGCTGAAAGAAGATGTAAAAACATTGTGAACTTATTTGAGGTCGACTATGAAATTCGACGCAATTGGATGGTTTGGATATGGTTTAGATATTACTGCTTAAAACTCCAAATATGAACATTCCAAAATAAATTTTTATTTAAATCCCTAACTTATCAAAATTTTACCCCTAAATCAAATGCTAAGTCAGCCACTGTCTATGCCTATGAAAATAATTCTTCCCGGTCTAAACCGCATTCCCTTGAAGGCATCCACAACTCAAAAACTCTTTCTGTTTTTCTTACTTTTTACAGATAATTACAGAATTTTAAACAAAATCACAATACTACTAATATCCTTTTTCTGTCGTGCCATGCATTATAACTAAGAGCTGCGAACAAATGATGAAGATTTCTTAGCTGCAAATTATGTATTGTTGCATTCATTTACAGCACCTTTTGGTGGCCTCACATTATCAACATGCGCTGGCCATGACAGCTAAATGTCAGTAGTTCATGCTACATCAGCTAGCTACAGCTACAGCAACAACAAGAGCACAGCAACCACAAAAACAACAAAGCGAAGAGAGAGATTGAAAGCATTCAACGGCGACGCGCAGCAGCAAATGCGCAACGCAGGATATGGTGTTGAAAACTTAATGATCGCTTTTCAAATGTAACAATCACTAGAGCAACAGCAGAAGCAGCCACATAACAACACTACAGCAACAAATCATCAGCAACTAACAACCTTAAAACGAAAATGAAACAATGAAGCTAAGGAAATGGGGAGCAAGAGGAGCACCAACAATGGCAAATAGCAACAGCAGTAGTAAAAAAAAGGAAACAACGACACAAAAATCACATTAACAACCACAGAAAAATTGTAAAAATTACGAAATTTCACTATTGCTATTGCTGCTGCTGCTGCTGCTATGAAATGGCCAACAAAAACATCATGGAAAATCATCACTAGACAAAACTCGGTGTCTGTGCTATGTAGTGAATTTGAGAAGTTGGCGATTTATTTCCAAAGGAAGCAATAATTATAGCTGAGCCTCTGAGAGATTCTGAAAATCATTCTTTCGAAATGTAAGCGGACAAGGCAAAGCAACAGCAACAAAAGCAACAGCAAATGAAATGAAAAGAAAATCACTACGTAAATAGTTGCAATAACATTAACAATTGTTGTTACTATTGTTGCTGTTGTTGTTGTTGTTGTTGTTGTTGTTTTTGTTGTTGTTGTTGTTGTTGGTTTTTGTTGTTGTTACTGATGATTTTTTTAGCTAAGTCTCAACTATATACATAGATATACATAAAGCTCTCTCGAGCGTTCGTTCGTTCATTCGCGATGACTTGAGAACTGAGCTGACTTGATTTCGAATTGAGTTGAGTCGAGGCGACAAGGTGAGGTGCAATAAGGTTGCAGCCAACCAGCGAAATGAGTTAAGGTTAGCATTGCTATACCCGGACTGGCAGTCATTCACTTGCGGCTCGACGGCTGATATCCCAACAGGCATGCAGTCGGCCCGTCATACAGTTCGTCAGCTCGTCATGCTAGATTGACTTTGACTTACTAGGCACATTGCGCTTTGTTGTGATTTTTGAACCTTTAAGCCTTTTGCCTTGTCTTTGCCTTAGTTGCCATCGTTCCTTGCCATGTTCCTTTGAGTGATTTTTATGCTGTTCTTTTCATAGGCAAAAGCAACAGCAACAGCTCGCAGTCCATTGCAATTTATTCATTCCTCGCGTTCAACGCTCGATATCATCTCCTCTTGAAAAAAAAAAACAAGACAAAAAGTGCATTTTACTTGGACTTGAACTTGTTTCTTTATTCTGATTTTCTTTAAAATTTTGGTTTTTTTTTTTTGCTTGCTCATAGATTTCACCTTACTTTTTTCTGATTCTGCTTCGTCTCTTCTCGAATGAGCCAAAAGTTGAGGTCATGATTGAATATGCCAGCCACGCCAATCGTCCACGTCTTTATACATAGCTTTGAGAGCTTATGTTGGTTAGTTCGGCGAGCGTTAGTGGAAGGAATTTGTTGGCTTTTTGGTGGACTTAGCTTCTTTATGTTTTTTGCTGCTGCTGCTGCTGCTGCTTCGATTTTCATGCAGTATAACGTACTCGTCGTCGTCGTCGTCATCATCATCATCGTCATCGTATTTATTTGCGCTACGTTTACGCTGTGATTTGTGTGCTGCTAGAAATTATTGGGAAAATCTAAAAGATTTTTACTATAAGATTTAGCATGATGTGTTTTTGACTTAGTGAAGCAACAATATCTACTTTTTTCCTCGGTTATTGTTTCCTTTCTTTCCAAAGAGTTATGACCATGAAGCAGAAACATAAGCGGAAAGATTTGGTAAAAATTGCTTCTTTCTCATTTTTAGTTTTTTATTTTTTACTAAAGGAAGTTGCATGCTTCCATGTTCATCCAACGCCAACGTTCTACGGAAATAGATTTGTTTAATTTGTTCAGCTTTAAACATATGCAAGATTTATTGAATAAATATGTTGGGTACATTTATGAAACTAGTACTATGGAAAAATGTATTAGTTTTGTGTGGTTGGGCATTTGAACCGTTTAATTATGTAACTTTTCTGTGGTATATTAAATTATAATCTATTCATAATTACCAAGAAATACAAGAAAACATTTTTAATACTTGATTTGCAATTTGGTTATTAATTTTCTGGATTGGTAATTTCACTAAATTATGAAATAAATATGATTGATATCAACAACTGAACAAAAAGACAGACTAAAGAGCAGAGAAAAAAAAAATCAGAAAACCAGACCAAAATCTATACCAAAACCTGGATCCAGACCCAAATTGTAACGCAATTCAAAAATCTGACATATGCAAATTCTCGTAAAAAAAGCCTGAAAATTAAAACGGAGAATAAAACAAATCTACTCTAAAATTAAATCACAATTCAATTTAAATTTAAAAATACATATAAAGCAGATCAAAAGTTAAACCGGCAGGTTAAACCGAATGAGTGATTATTTTCACACAAAAAACCGGTTTTTATTGAGTGCCTTTTCCAACGTTAATAAATCGGTAAACCGTTGGAAAGTGCTTAATACCGACTATCCACTAAAATGCTGAGCAGCAGGTCTTCTTCTTCTTTTAATAGCAAAACCACTCATGGAGAACCTAGGTCGAGATTTTCGCAACCACTCCTAAGTATGTATTATGCGTGTTATATTTGTACATTACGACCTAGTGTTTAAGCCGAATCAGAACGTCCAAGTGAAAAGCTTTTCATTCGCAATTTTTTCTCTTGCACGTTTGCCAGTACCTGCCAAGAGGTGGTGCTGTGTAGAAAAATAAACCATTAAAATTTACTACTTTATAACTTCTGTTTTTTAATTTCTTAAGCGGTTGGTTACCTAGCATTTTACGCTACATCGTGAACTACTACTGTGGGCAAAAAGTAGTAAGACTTTTTAATTTAAATTTCGCGCGGAAGCCCATTCATCAAAATATTATTTTTTTAAGGTTGGTATGACTGTCGGTGACATCTGTGCCAAATGTCACATCAAAATAATCATTAGTGTTTAGTATACGCTTGTCTTTCTGAAGTACAAAAAGTGCATTCGGCGATTTTCACAATGAGTGAAATTATTCAACAAAGAAGTTCCATTAAATTTTGTGTGCGGAATCAAATTTCTGGTGCCGAAACGTTCAGAATTGTGCAAAAGGCCTAAGGCCTTCGGTGATAATTGTATGTCGCGAGCAAGTATTTTTGATTGGTACAAATTGTTCAAAGATGGTCGAGAACGCTGAACGTTGACGACGAACCACGTCCAGGACGGCCATCAACATCAACTGATGATCAACACGTCAATAAAATCAAGGAATTGGTGTTCGAGAATCGACGATTAACAGTCAGAGACCTTACTGGCATCGTTGGAATATCGGAAGGATCAGTGAAAACCATTTTAAAACATTATTTGGGCTTAAGAAGAGTGAATGCACGATTGGTTCCAAAATCACTGTATTGGTTTTACGAGACCATTTTGCCAAAAATTCGACTGATATCGTTCCGCAACCACCCTATTCGCCTGACTTAGCACCGTGTAACTTTTGGCTATTTTCTAAACTCAAAAAACCGCTTCGTGGACACCGTTACCGTTTTGAGTCAATTGAAGACATTAAACATGAATCGCTAAGCGCATTGAAGGCTATTACGGAAATTGACATTGACTTTAACAACTGTTTCGAGAATTGGAAAAAACGTTGGCACAAGTGTATTGGGGCCGGGGGGGAGGGGGGGGGATTACTTTGAAGGGACGAAATAGATTTTTTTTTTGTCTCGTTTTTTCAGCCTCGGTTTAAACTGAAAGAAAAAAAATACCCGATAGCCGAGAACCGTTGTTTTTTTCTTCACTTCAACATATCTAGTCAGAAAAAAAATGTATACCAAAAATAGCCTAAAATTTAAACCAAAATTCAGACCAAATCGCTAAATTGGAAGAATATTAAATTTTTACTAATTTCAAATAAAGCAATCGTTCTTTTACGTTGGAAGTTTAAAAGTCGCATTGGCCTGCACGTAGTTTCGATTTAACTCCGTTTTACTATTATTTGTGAGGAGACGTTAAAGATGAGTAAGTGTTAAGTGTGAGCTAAATTGTGTTCCACAATTTACAGTATAATCCAATTTCAAATTAAAAATTATCCACCCTGTATATTAGGGATTGCTTATGGATCGATTTCGAAAGTCCTATCACAGCATTGCTTTTTAAACAAAATTTTATAAGAATCGGATTCAAAAATGGTTTGGTTCAAAAACATGAAAAATTATTATTTTATAAAATTGTGTTAGGTAGATTGGTGCACAAGCGCTCAAATAAAGGGTGATTTTTATAAGGGTTTAGTTTCTTGAAAATAAAAAAAACACAGAAATTTTACAAAGGTGAATGAAATTTTTATTTGGATCGATAAATCAATTCCTGCCATTTACTTTTTAAAGATAATTTAACTTAAATGTTGCCCGCGGCTACGCTTTAAGTGGTCCATTCTGAAGGTCCAATTTAGGCACATTTTTCACACATTTCGGCCGGAACCTCACAAATGACACAATTACGCGTTCAATGTTGGCTACCAAAGCAGATATCGTGGTTTTCTGGTCCCTATAGACAAGAGACTTAACATAGCTCCACAAAAAATAGTCTAACGGGGTCAAATCACACGATCTTGGAAGCCAGTTGACCACAGCAAATTGTAAGATTAACTGCTCACCAAATTCGCCTCTCAATTGATGCATGCAGTGTGGCATGTGGCACCGTGCTGTTGGAACCACATGTCGGCTGAGTCCAATTCTTGCATTTTCGGCAAAACAAGTCTGTTTTCATCGAACGGTACCTTTCTCCATTGACCGTAACGTTTCGGTCTTCATCGTCCCAATGACGCCGCCTTCTCATAAACCGCACGAAACAGTGCATTTTTCGGGATGCATTGGTAGCTGCTGAATTGCCTCTGGCTGGTCTTCACTTCAAATACGGCAATTCTGCTTATTCACGAATTCATTGAGCCAAAAATGGATATCGTCGCTGAAGACAATTAGCTTGCGAAATACATTTTTCACAGAGCACGAATTTTGATAATAAATTTCAATAATTTGCAAACATTGTTCAGGCGTAAGTCTATTCATTATGAAATGGCAAATCAAACTGAGCATAAATCAAGTGGCAGCTGTCAAAATGACCAACTCCGGAAAAAGTATTGCCAGATTGAAAACCACACTTCTAGAAAAAACACCCTTTACTTACTGTCCATGCCATGAACGTGAATTGAACCTAAAACCCGTGCGGCGAGAGACGTATAAAATTACAAAATTGTATGCGTCAGTGGTCCCACTGACGCAACAGAAGTTTACTTCTTTAGAATGTTTGCGATTTGGGTTTTCATTTTAGGTTTAGTAATCTTGTAAAAACCAAAGTCTATCGCAGACATTACAGGTGGGGGCCGAAGGAATTTTCAACGAACATGTTTTGAAATCGTTTATGTGCTGATTTATGCAAACGATAAGCCTTTTATAGTTCAGATTCTATGATCCCAGGTGCGGTACATCTGGATTAACTTCATTCAACTTCATTTTGATCGTTTCATTTTGATCGTTTGCATTTTCAATGCATTGAAACGCCCTGTTGAAAGTCATCATCTCTATTTATTTGCTACATCATTATAATTATAATCTTACCATCATCATCATCATTATTATTTTCATTATAATAATCATCATCACAAAATATTCAGGTTGTATGATGAGAGTTGTGATTTTCAGGCAAATTTTCAAGTAAATCCTCTGCACTTCTCTTTCGTTAAGAAGCTGAGAATTCGGCCACCTTAATGACTGCCTGGTGCCATATAATCTGAGGACTTTCGTCGGAACTGAATGACACGAGTGTTGCTGCAATTATTGGCTCTAATGAATTAATTTGCCATTTATGCTGTTTTTCCGCATTAGTCTTTGCGAGTTGTTTCACAATGGAATTCGAATTCTATTGTGCCTCAAGTTGCTTGTGTAGACTACACTCTTGCGATGAAATCATATATCACGATAAAATATACAGCTAAAACTGCGGCTGAGAGACAGCGAAAATGTAGACTTCGACGAAAAATGACGTCCTAACAAAATTCAGATTCTGCTATCGTGAAAAAAAATCCAAAAACCAGCACCGAGAGATCGCGAGAGTGTAGTCTACACAAGCAACTGTTCAAGTAACTCAAACTGCGGATGAGTGACTTCAAAATTGTTTTGATTCAAAACAAATAACTTAAAATGGTATACCCTGTATACTAAACTGTAGATTTTATTCTTTATTTAACCGAAAATATTTTGAAAATATTGAATCAACCAATTACGCTTTTGTTGACATTTTTGTTCGAAGAGACAAAAAATATGTATTCTCAGGATAAGCTTGAAGATCCTTTAGTAGTAGCGCACACAGGAAACGTATGCAAAAATTTCGCATTGTTTAGTTCTTGGTACCCACCTTTTTTGTTTAGAAGTTTTTACTTTTAGCTATTACGAAACATTATTTCGTATAAAGAAGAAGATGAACCTTCAATTAGACGCCCACAATTTTTCTTTAGAAGGTTCATGTTGTGGAAGGTAAAAAAAAACTCTTAACTAGTTTATGTCAACTGTGTTTACTCGACCAAAAGCTTTCTATGTATGTGTGTGTGATGGTGAATGTTTACGTGTGTCCATGTGAAATACTTAACTTCCGTTTTTCGCATTTTGCATGTTTTTAAAATTCCAAATTAATAAAACCTTAAACTACCCGCACTAAAATCAAGTGGTGTCAAACCCTGCAGTTATAATTATTTATTCTCTTTATTACGGAAATTTTTGCACTCGATTTTTGTAATTGATATGCTCCAAAAAAAAAAAAAAAAATTAAACAACAACATAAACCGTAAAGGAACATTTTCTTTGTTGTTTTTGTTTTTGTTTTGGTGTATCTGTGAATCTGGCGGATGCGGCTGTTTGTTCATTCGTTTGCATCTTAAACGAGTAATTTTTGCGTGTTTATTCAATTCTTTTCTGCACTCCTCCACTCGGCATCGTGCCCCTCTCAATGATGCCAGTGCCGCTGCCGTCGGCAAAGCTCTTTGAGACATGATTCATCCGGTCGCACTCGCTCAAAAGAATTTAACTGAAATTTGCGTGCTTTTATTTTCTCGAAAGTGATTTTTGCTTTTCGCAAAATGTATTCATCATTTCAATTGAAGCAGCTTTGCATCATGACGATAAAGAGTGAGAACAAGCGCAGAGTTCTTCAGAACAATTCGGCATTTTGTATTTTGTGTATTCCTCTCACACCAAAAAAAAAGCAAAAAATATATACAAAGAAATACGTTGAAGTTTCCTGTTTTTTTCTACATTTTTTCCGAAAAAAATAAAGAAGAAAATGTGCTGAAACTCAAATATGGTATGTGAAGAAATTTCAAATTATTCTTCTTCTGTTGCATTGCATTGTACTTATTTACATACTTGCAACATGTACGCAGCGACACATTTCACCCACACACTCTCAAAATTATTCAACACTTTATAAGAATATTCTTGAAATTATCACGAATTTTTGAATGCCGAGCACAATTTCTTATCGGGGAGCATCTGAGTGTCACCGAACTTCAAAATTGATTAATGATTTTTGGAGTTTTGTTGCTGTTGGTATGCCAAAAAATATATATATATGAATAGAAAAACTAAAACTGTATAGAGTATATCATGAAGTGTTAATTTCCAAGACGTTTACTGCAAAACCACTTGACTGACAAATCTGTCAGTCAAGTGGTTGATGTTTAGTGCCTCCGCTATCTCCTGATAGCTGGCGAGTCGATCTTGCTCCACCAGTTGCAAAATTTCATCTGCTTTTTCAATCCATCTTTGATATCGAAATTTCCGGCACGGAATCGAGCAACCCATTCGTGTGCCCGTCGTTCACTAACAGCACATCACTCACCGTGAACCGCACAAATGTTTCGGCCTGTTTTTGCAGCGGCTTTACATTTTCTATAGTAATGTTTAGCATCACATAACGTAATGTAACTTTTTACACTAGCGACAAATTACAGAACTGTACACTTAAAATGTAGCCTGAAATGCCACCTTTGGAACATGTGTTCGTTTGACATAATCGGGCTAGTGCTGCCAGATTTGTGAGTACCAATACCAAAAACCGCATTAAGCATTATTTAAACTATAATTCACAAAAAAAATTTATTCAAATATTATTTGCGGTTACAAAATTGTTTAACATTTTTCTTAACAATCTTACCTTAATTAGGGGCTGGACAGTACTATCGGTGACTACTGCATAGGCTAGATTCCATAAATTTCGGAATTCTACACCATTTTTGCAAACTTTCTTTGTTTTTCTTAGGGTTTGCTTCATTATAGCCCAATATCTTTCAGAATAGGCCGAAGTTCCGGGCAGTTTTTGGATTTGCCTCTTTTGGGATCACTGTGACCATATTTTCCTTATACCATTTCATAATTGACCTGGATTAATGACTTGTGGCTAGGTCTGGTCAAAACAAAATGGTTCCTTTGTGCAGTCCAATAAATGGTAGAAGGCGTTTTGGCACAGCATTTTTCTATGTAAATTCGGGAATCAATTGTTCCTGTCGTAATGAACGCCTTGATCCGTAGACCGCTGGTGCAAATAGCTTACCAAACCATGAAGCGTTTTGGAAATTTTGTATATTTTACTTCAGAGTATGTTCTGTTGAATCCCTATTCTTTGTTGTGAAATAGGCATTACCAGGCAACTGGTTGAAGCCCGCCTTACAGTAGGTCTCATCAGCGAGATCACGCAATCGCATTTGGTTAGGTAATTGTCATACAGCTTTCGGGCACGCGTCTTCGCTATTTTTTCCTTTGCTGCCGACCGGTCAGGTACTTTCTGCTGTTTGTAGGTCCTTAATCTTTGACTTTGCTTATATCGTATTACAGTTGATTGCGATGTATCAGCTGTAGCTGCAACATCTCGAGTCGATCTTGTGGGATTAGCCCGATATGTACTAACAACCTTTTTCAGCACTTCCGGGTTATTTGAACCCTTTTTTCTGATTGATCCTTCGGTTCTGCAGATGGAGTTTCCCGCGTTGTAGTTGTTTATGATGTTATAAACCGTCGCTAAACTCGCTATGTTTTCCCTTGCAATGCTTAGTCTACACTTCATCTTATCAGCAAATGTCCAGTATTAATTTGCGGCGCTGTACTTGGTGGCTCGACATATTGACTTAAGTAGATCCAAGGTGAAAATGACTAATAGAGAAAAAACTGCTTTATAGATACTTCCACTTGAAGATAACGGGGTCCGAACTCTTGACAATTGTGTATAACGAATACGTAAACATTATTTAATTTGTCTGGTTTAAACCTTATTATTGTTTATACTTAATACTTACTTATTTGTCTTTCAACAATAAATTTCTAAGAACAAATCCGGCCTATATGATTCCGACCTTCAGTGACTCCAACTTCTTTTTGATGACAAATAATTATCTTCAAGACTCTCTTACAGTTGCGTCATTTCGAATGAGACGCCAAAGTTTTTGATATAGATTTTCGTCTCGTTTGGAGAACGGACAAATGCTTTTGTTAGTGTATCCGTCGTCGCTTCTTGATACTTGCTTTGTTATGCTGCTGCAGGAGTATCTAGGAGTATTTGGCGTTTGTTTGCTAGCTTGAGTAGCTGCTTCTTTCGTGTATTGGTCAGCTAGCTCATTCCCTTTAATTCCCATGTATGCTTTGATCCAGAAGTACTTTATGCAATGTCCTTGATTAAATTTAAAAAGCCGGTTGTGAATCAAAGCTTTGAGGTGTAACGGTGGAAATTTACATAGATACTTAGTGTAAACAGAGAGGTAAGTGACACAGTGTGAAACGCCTTTATGCACGGATAGCAAAACATCTTTGGAATGATCGTAGAAGTCGGTGATTGCAGAAAAATTTGATTGCTCTATCCCAAATGCCAGCAGCTTAAGTTAGGTTAGGATAGGTTAGGTTAGGTTAGGTTAGGTAAGGTTAGAGTGGCTATCCTATAGTAGGGCATACTTAGGCCAGTGACGTTCATTGTAGTACCACAAGGACCTACAGTTCAATGGCGATTCCGAACGACGAGGTGTCAATTTGATATTTGCTTGGCCATTGCCTACCAAGAGGTATACTTATACACTTTCTCATAATTCTCATTCACTTCATATCGATAGGTGAGGATGTGTGAGGAGGCTATGAATGAGAATTAACCACAAGACCAAGATGAGAATCAAACCCGCAACCTAATGGATGAGAGTCTAGTGCGTTACCCGCTAGACTATCGTGGTCTAAGACTTCAACCAACAAACAGATAAACCCTTAGCCTCTGAAAAGATAAAATCAGTTTTCCACTTTCCGTCAAACGAAGCGTTCGCTAAAGGAGCCTTTATCCATAGAGGTAAGTCGCTCGAAGCACTCTAAGCTGGCCAGCTGCATTAATAATTGAGAGATGCACCTCCAGGAAACATCTTGCATCATCTAGAGGAGTTTGCAACCGATATGCTAGTAGTGTGTTCTGTGTTCAGAAGTCGGTGATTGTAGAAAACAATATGGTACAATATGTAGCTTTCACAATATGGTACATAGTTAGATTGAATGATTATCTGTAACCAAATTTACGCTTCACAACAAACGCATACTAAATTAGAATAAACTAAATTCAATATACGATATTTTCAACGAAGTACATGACAAACAACAAAAACAACTAACAAATAAAACAACATGAACAACTAAAGAAACAAACAAATAAACAAACCAAACAACCAAAAAATGGATAGTTACCACATTGTCCCCCTTCAAAAAAGCAACAACAACAGCAATGACAATTTGGTTAAAGAAACAGAAAACATGTTCGATGTACCCGAACATGACCAGAACAAGCGCAAAACTTTGTTAACATTTTTAGTAAACAACAACAAAAACAACAGCAGGAGAATTGCAAAACGCAACAACAGCAACGACAGCAACGACAGCAACAACAACAACAACAAAAGCATGCATTAAAAAATCAACTGAAATAAAGTATTCGTCAAGCGGCCATCAAGCGTTGAAGCGTAAGGATGCAGAAAAGCAAAAGGCTAACAAAGCTGATTGGAACTGTTGGCTGACTGACTGTGGCGTGCTCTCTAGCTGGCAATATTATCGCGCGATCACAAGCTCGCAAGCGAGTAAGTAAACAGGAAGACTAGCACCAGCAGACAGACAGCGAGCCAGGTAAAGGTTGAGAGCAGCAAATGTTGCCAACACACAAACATACACACGATGATCGCACGTATTATATTCTGGCATTGACTGACTTCTGGCGAGTGAGAGTTATATGCTAGTTTCGGAGTCGATACGAGAGCTCTCAGTTCGTATGTTACAAATCCAATAAAGGCGCAAACAGTTTCATCAGAACGTCGAATGAAAGATGAAAAGTTAAGGCGTTGGAAACAGCCCTCAGTGGATGGATGGATGGATGGTGGACGTATAGGCGGACAAACCGACAAACAGACAGACAGACAAAAAACAAAAAAAAAAAACGAATCTCATGCTGCTTCCTCACATGTTATTGTACTCGTATGCCAAATCAGCCAGAGCAACATGATGCTCTTGCTGCTGCTGCTGCTGCTGCTGTAGTATAATACCATTTTCCAACGTACTTACATATTCTTCAGTAGGTACTCACTTGGCTGTAAGATTGCCAAGTAGACGAGATCCTTTGCTGATCTGCACCACAAGCACCACCATCGCCAGCACGCTGACAGGCTCGAAGGTATCAAAAATATGTGTACATATCTCAGTTGATGCTTAAGTTAGTTCAGTTCACCACCACTCATGAGCTGCTGCTTAACAAGACCGCGAACTTTACTTTTGATTTGTTTTCTCATTCGGTTTTTCTCTGTTTAGTTTAAATTGGCCACGAGCATTAATCGTACCTCATCTTGTTTTCGAATACGACAAGTTAATAACAGGGCACCGCACAAATAAAATCCACACATACACGCACACATAAAGAGAAAATATAAACATAAAACCTTAATAGCTCTTTAAAAAATTGGGAACCCTTTAAAAAATTCGTTGCAACCCGAAAATAAAACAACAACTACAAAAGAACGAACTCAAAATGAAATAAAAATCAGCAAATATTCAACAAAGTAATGACAAACGGCGACGACGTTTTTGAACTTGTGCGAGAAATGTTTTTCCTTGGTGGAGCTTACTACTACTATGCTTCTAGTAGTATAGGAGCAGTATGGGACGGATTTGACATGAATACCATCGTTACCTAAAACCAGTAGCGTAATGAAGAGATGATTGTTTTCCAAAATGCAGATATATATTCAGCAAATCATAAATCTATAACTAATCCGAAATTATGGGATCCTGTACCGATGGCCACCCAATGTTTTTTGTCCAGTAGCAAATTGACATTTATGCTATTATCAAAATCGGACCTATTAGTTACTCACTATGCTTCAACAACCACTACTTAGGTACCGACATTGATCACAGGGCTAGAGCAATCATTTTCGAGAGATTTTCAAAAGACAGGGAATCTAATGTCCCTGTTTGAATGTAATATTTGTCATTCAAAGACGTGTTCGAAACCCCTTAACTTTTTGAAGTTAGCTTTGAATGACTCACTAAATAATTGTCTCCAATCAATCACCGTATTCCTGGGGTCACACGAATAGGGTTTAAAATAGTTTTATCTCACAGAGGATTTTCCTAACCTTCAGTTACTACGGAAACTCGTACTGCATCACTGATGGAACAACATTAATTTCCAGTATTGGATTTATGGTCGCTTTGGCGTAGTTTGAAATGCATCGACCTGCTACGTACAGGGTGTCCGAGGCAAAATCAAAAAGTAGATTAAATAATTTTTCTACACGGCACCAATTCTGGGCAGGCAATGGTAAACCTAAAAGAGTAACAATTTCCTATGAAAAGCCTTTTGTGCCATTAAAAGAAAAAGAAAGAATTGGGATAAAATTGGCTCGTGAAACCCATTTGTCAACTAGGATCCGCTAGTGATCTCAGCAGTATATCATAACAGTCTACCGAACATGGGTCAGGTCCTTATTATACATGAATTTATTTATAAGGTAGTATTTAATATTGACGATACTATCAACTGTTATCCCACAAGCTTAAGATAGATAAAGAGGATATATTTGTCCTCCGCCTTATTGATCGATTTCGAAGGGGTTGAATTTTTCAAGCCATATATAGAATCACAAAAAGTATTACTCCATTCTGAAATCCTATCTACGCCACTGGCTGGCTCAGATCTTATTGTACCGCGTTTTCTTTCCTGATATTCACTTTAGTTCGGAAGTTTGACTTGAATTTGGAAATATTAGGTACAAAAAATTATTTGTTTTCCTCAGCAACCTATAACTCTGTGGGTGATCCTTTGTGTCTGTCTCATCCATCTGCCACGGAACTAAATTCATTTGGAGCTGATAAGTGTTTGAATTTGAATTCGGATTGATATGAAACCATCGAATGAGCACGAATAATTTGTTAAACAGCAACAACAAATTTCGACCGACTTGATTAAATTGAACTTCTTGTAACTTCTGCAGGGTGTATTGGGGGTGATTAGGGTTCCTCGGGCGCCAAGATTTGAAGGCAGCATATTTATACCGAAATATGTTGAAAATATTAGGTGGTAATTTTCGATTTTTTTAGGTTTTGAGTTATTAACAGTTAAAAAAACAAAAATTCGTTGAATTTCCGGAAGGTTTGACGCTGAGATCTTCGATTTAGGTGGCAATTTCCGACTTTGGGTGTAGTTTAATTTATGAGTTATGGGTAGTTGTGAAAAAAGATTAACTGATTTTCTGGAAGATTTGATGGAGGGCGCTTCGGTTGGAAATAGCACATTTTGAATGAAATAAGTTGAAAATATTAAGTAGAAATTTTATTTTGTTCTTCTTAGTTTTCGAGTTATGAGTAATTTTGGAAATTTAAAATAAAAGTAACTCATAACTCTGAAACAACGGCGTAAATTAAAAGCTAAAACTTAAAATTTTCCATTTATTTCGGTCTAAATATGCTATTTCTATCTTTAAACCTGAATCGATCACCTTAAAATCTTCCAGAAATTCAACGGATGTTTTTGTTTTTTAACTGTTCCTAACTCAAAAACTAAGGGGAAATTCGAAAGTTGCCACCTAATATTTTCAACTTACTTCGGCCAAATATAATATTTTCATATTTCAAGTCTTGACGCTTAAGGAATCGTAATCTTGCGTGTATTGGTCGGTGTGTGGACGAGAAGCCTGATTGCATGTTCCCGCTACTGGCCTGCTACTGCAATAAGTCGGCCTATATTAGGACAGTATTTGAGACATGCATTTTTTCTATGTTTATGTGGTTTTGATTCAGCTGTAGCAGAAAACTTCTCCGCTTGGCGGAAAATTAGTTCAGAAATCAATTACTTCGTCTTAAAGTAGAAATGATTCGTATTCTCACCACAGTCCATTTGCGACCCGTCAGTGTAGAACTCAATCTCGAAGCTTACAACCACCCGTCTTCTTTTTCACTTTGCTCTTTAAAGGAAGAATATGTATCTTCCCTAAAATTAGTTTGCGTTACCAAAACTCTACTAAGCATGCTCCTAGTTTTTAAAGTCCAGTGCTGTAGTCCTCGAAAACGGATTGATTACTCCTGACAGGGATATGCGAGAACAAAAAGTTGCTAGCTCGAGAAAATCGGAAAAGATTTTAGAAATTCGGTTTGATTTTCATTCGAAGGCAGCTGAAGCTTCAAGATTCAAAATGATAGAGTACTGCGCCCTAGTTTTAGTTTTCTTGAGTAGAAATAAAATGACACTGTTTTTCCCCCGACTTCAAACAACTGAAAGCCCTTCATAACTACTGATAGACGGTTGATCACTCAGCAGCAAAAAAAAAAATGTTGGTGCTGTTGTTATCAGTCCCCCCACCCCCTCTCACAACAAGAAATCTCAAGCAGATTTACTCGGCATCAACAACAATAAGAGATCAGCAGCAACTTCTTGGCAAATTCAACCTTTTTTCGGTGATATTTTGTTTTGACTTTTTCGTTAAGCGGCTTGAATGCATATGAATATATTTGTTATTGTATGTTGTTGTCGTTGATGAGCTTGTTGCGGGCAATTCGAGAAGTTGCCGGGGTATACATACATACTCGTATGTACATATATCTCTGCTGTGATGGCATGCAACCAGCAACATTCTCAGTCAGTCGTCGCGTTCGTCCTGAGTTGAGTCTTGCATGATTTGACTTTTCGGTTAATTTGTTATCATCAGCAAGTCATCTCGCCTCATTACCATCATGCGTTCGTCCGTTCGTTCTACCCGATTTCTTCTTAGCGCTTGATGTTGCTTGCTTCTCTCTTCTTTTGTTTTGATATCGTTTTGTAATGTTGTTGGTTGGTTCGTTCGTTGGTCGGTTGTTTGCTGACTGATTTTTAGCTGAGCTTGTTATTATTATTATTA
Source organism: Palloptera scutellata (assembly GCA_958295655.1). Classification (NCBI taxonomy): domain Eukaryota; kingdom Metazoa; phylum Arthropoda; class Insecta; order Diptera; family Pallopteridae; genus Palloptera; species Palloptera scutellata. The sequence goes on from OY282449.1 coordinate 56,083,385, forward strand.
TGAATTTTGTTGTAGCAAAAGTTAAATGCAGTTGTTTTGGTTGCATTGTTATTAGGCTGCAGCAGAAGCGCATGTTGCAAGTAACTTTTTTTTTGAATTTTTGTTGATTTTCGATTTTTTAGTTTTTCTGTTGGATTTTTGATTTTGTTACCACATTTTATTTGTATAATATATTCATGCATTGAGCGAAGAGACGAACAAGCAAGCGGGCGAGTGGCGTGGCTTGTAATCACTTTGGCGGCTGCTTGGTTCATGTTGTTCGTTGCTTCTTCTCTCCTCTTTATTGTTGCTGGCCAGCAGCAGAATGTGGCGGTAAAATGTCTGCTACTCAAATGAAGTAAAAGAAAAATCTGAATATTAAATATGGGTTTTTGTTCGCTAGTTGTTGTTGTTGTTGCTGCTGCTGATTGGCGATAAATGTAGGTCTTGCACGAATTGCACAAATTCTGTCGCGCCGTTTCATTGCTGTGTTTGCCTCATTGATATTGCTGCCGATCAAAATTTTGAGATATTGTTGCTGCTGCTTTTGCTCCTCTTACTTTCTCATGCTTCATTCCTTTTTGTTGCTACTTTTTAATAGAACTTTGCTTGCGGTATGTTATTGTTGCTGCTGCTGCTGCTGCTACTACTGCTGCCGCTACATGACACTGCCTGATTCTTGTTGCTGTCATAATTTAATGAAGATTTTTTCAACATTGTTAACTTTTGGCGTGCATCTGACTGACTGACAATATATTTAATGTCGCTGTCGTTGTTGCTGTTGTTGGTATTGGCTGTTTGCTGGCTGCTTTTGTATCTCTTGTTATTTGTTATTTTTTATGGTACGTTGCTCGTTTGTTTTCAAAACGGCTGCTGAATTTCTTTCTGAATTTCCATTGATTTGGTGAAAATTTTCTTAAAATTTATGCATTTGCTTGCTGCTTGATTTTCTACCCAAAAGTTAAGGTCAAGTTTGAGTTGTAATTTTAATGAGGTTGATATGCAACTTTTGATAATGACAGCAAAATTATATTGTTGCTGATGTTGCTGCCTCACAAAAACAGTTAACAACATTCTTGTTAAATTAAAAGAGAAATCTTGAAAATCTCTGCAAAATCTTGTTAAGCAGAAATTGCCAATTTGAAATTACATGATAATTTTGTTTTTGTTTATTTTCTTCTTCTCTTTTCAAACAATTTAATTAAATGTAATAAAAAGAAATTTGCTTTCCACACAGCAAATATTTTTCCAACGTGGGTGTACTTACGTATATGGTAAAGAAAATCTCAAGAAATTTGCCTTTTATTTGGATGGATAAATCACTTTTTATTCAACTAACTTGCAGCAGCATTTTGCATCCTACAAGCTCAGCACTGAGAATAACTAAAATTGCGCATCTCAATTGAAATTTAAATTTACATATTCTACTTGATAAATTCATTCATTCGCGCCGACTTCAGACTCCACATTTTCTTACGTTGCCTTATGTTACGACCCCCCTACAGCGCCTTGCAATTGCAGCTCATCTAAAGAGCAATTTGTCTTACTTAAGTATATTCGCATGTTTACTGCACACACACACACACACTCACATAAGCTCACACGCAATTTACAAAGTGATTTTTCTCTATGTACTCACATACACATATCTCGTACAGAAAAAAATATATGATATGCGCTACGCATGCGCGCAACAACGCACAATTCAATTGTAACATAAGATCAAACGCATAACTGCGCAGCTGTATGCTTGGGTGTTTTTGCAAGAGTGTGTGTGTGTGTGTGCCTGAGAGATTAACCCATCAAAGTGCTCATCTCGTATCTTATGTAAATTTAATCTTAAAGGGTAGTTCTCTCACTGTATGCTCAGTTATTTTACACTAATCCCAGTTATTTCCCTCCTTAGCGTCCATTAAATACATATACATCTTAACCGTGGATCTGTTTCGTGAGCGGTAGAGTCAAAATTTAATCGGTAAATTCATAAAAAAAATCGCTAAATTTAAGGGAATTCACAAGGCAGTAGTAGAAGAAAACATCGAAAAAATAATGCGGAGAAGACGCTTTAAGGGAACATCCAAGCAGTTACGTTCCTTTTTAGGCATCCCTACATTAGTGGGTTAATAATGTGGTTTTACGTAAGCGGAAGAGTGTGAATTTATACAATAGCTGCCGTTTGTTTTCTTTGTTTTTTTTTTCATATACATATTATTGCTCCCGCTAAGATTTACCAATCGTAAGCAGTCAATATTGAGTTACATTATTGTGGTAAGAAAATATGTTTGTGTGTTCGTAGTGTCTCGATTAATTCAAGTTGCTTTTATAGAGTGAACTTCTTTATTAAAGTTGCAAATCATATTTATGGATTTGTTTAAGCTATTCAAAGAGTAGTGGGAGAGCTTTCGATGAACACTCCCAAAACACATCCAAATTTTTGAAGGGTTCCTCATTCGTTGAAGCTGCATACTTTCGAATAGCATTTCCCCATTAAATCGGACCCATGAAATACTGACACAGAGGCAGTCAAATAAATGCAATGGCAGTTAGTGATTGTATCAAGTAGGCAGTCAGAGTAAAGAGCGTTAACAAGAAGCCAGAGTTGATCAAAAGCAGTCAGAGGCGTGATATTCATATGCCGCGTTCCAAGTTCTTTTATTCACCTTCATGCAATATCGAGACCGTGTTATTCACTGGCTGTTACTGATGGTCAGGAGAATATTGACAATGTATGGCGGTTAAAAAAAATCAGGGTCTTTCAAAAGCCAGTCGGAGGCAAAGTTAATAGTAGGTTGTCAAAGTTTTTCAAAAGCATTCAGTGAAAACCAAGGAATTTAGAATTTAATGAGGCTTTCACTCTCAATGGAAGTCAATAGTAGTCATATGAAATGAAATGGTGTCAGGAGAAGTGAAGAGTCGAGGGCGAATACAATCGGCAGACGGTTAAAGGTGATCAAACGAATTAAAAGGTTGACTATAGTAAACCCAAGACAGACTCAATAGCAGTGGAAGGCAATCAGAGCCAGTCTTTACTTTACTTTTAATGGCACAACTGCCCATGGAGGGCCTAGGCCGAGCTTTTCGCATACACTTATGTTGTGCGTGTTACATTTGTACATGAATGGAAGGGACCTATAGTTCAATGCCGAATCCGAACGGCCAAGTGAAAAGCTTTTCATAGCAATTTTCACTCTTGTTGTGTTGCCATTGCCTGCCAAGAGGTGGTGCCGTGTAGAAAAATTATTTTTTCTACTTTTTGATTTTACCTGTGCCGAGATTCGAACCTCGAACACTCTGCGTAGCAGTCCAACTACCACTACGCCACAGCGACCAGAGCCAGCCAGAGCTGTAAAATTAGGCCATAGGTGTTTTCTACTAGGTACGGACTTTAAAAGTAAGCAGTGAAAATTAGTCAAAAGAAGTCAGAGGGAGGGAGAGAGAGATTTCACATTGTAAAACAGTCGTTGGAAGACAAAAGCAGTTTAGGGAATCAAAGAAAATGAGAAGCGTTGGAGGATGTTAAAGCAAGTGGTTACAACAATCAGAGAAAATCACTGGTGGCCAAAAGCAATCAAGACTGCCAAAAGCAGAAGCGATAAATGGATACCAAAAGAAGTTTAGGTATGGTATAACATTTAGAAAAGGAGACTGTCAAAACAGTAAAAAAAATCGAAAGCAATCAAAACAAATAGAATAAGAGGCAAACAAAGTATGCCAAAGATCCTGGAGTTTTCATTTTGTAGAGAATAATAGTCAGATGCTGTCAATGGTACTTAAAAGAAGTCACAAAAGAGAGTGAAAATTCAATGGCAGTGGTCATTGGGAACTCCAGGCCAGTCGGGAGCCATCGGAGGAAGTTAAAGAAATTAATAGAAAACGAGCCGCTATCACTTTCAGATGCAGTCAATAGTAATCACAAGCAGTCGGAGATGCTCGGAGGTGTCACCGTGTAATCAGATACTTGATGTCGCAAGGAAAGCCACTTCAGCAGCAGAACACAAACAACTCTTTTACTCTCCCTCTCTTCTCCTCCTTTTGTTGCTCGGCAAATTAGAAATAGAATTAAATTGGTGATGGCCAAAATTGTGGTCCGTGGTCTCGTGATTGTGACGTCGCGAAAATAACCGTTTTCAGTAGAATTTAAGTTTTTTTTTTTATAATTTGCTGGCTGCTGTCGTCATTGTGTATGGAGTACCACATTGACGCGGGCGCATAAGAATAAAAAAGGATTACCGTCAGCTTCAACTTTCGCTGTGTAGTCATCAACTTGATCACAATGAAAGCGACAGTAGCAGCACAAACAGTTCTCTTCACTCTCTCTCTTCTTCTTCTTCTTCCTTTTGTGGCTTGCAAATAAGAAATAGATATAAATTGACGACAGCCACAATTGCTGTCGGTGGTCATGTGTCCGTGTCGTCGCCGAAATATATATAGTAGAAAGAACGTGTGTTTTCATAATTTGACAGATGTGATCGTATAACTGCTGTCGTCATTGTGTTTGGAGTATCACATTGACACGAACGCATCAGAAGAAGAAAGAATTGCTGTCAGCCTCAACTGTCGTCGTGTGGTCATCAACTTGATCACAATAAAATCGACAACAGCATTACACAAAGTTCTTTCTCTTCACGCTCTTTCTTCTTCTGCGTCTTGTGGCTTGCAAAATAGAAATAGATTTAAATTGGCGACAGCGGTAATTGTCGTCAGTGGTCATGTCGTCGAGTCGTCGCCGAAATATTCGTCTCAAAAAATTTGCCAGATGTGGTCGTTAATGCCGTCGTTATTGCCGTCGTTAATGCCGTCATTAATGCCGTTGTTAATGTGTATGGAACATTAATCATTTTTGGGCCTCTGTTTCTATCTCGCAATCGAACATCAAGCTTAGCATACACATTTTCTATTTCACTCTCGCTCTCTCTCTGTCTTGATTCAGACTACTGTCTAATATTGTCAGATACTATTAATAAGAAATATACCCCCGTAATCCAATGAATTCTACATAACGAGACGCTGTGAAAAAGTAGAATAAATTCTTCAACTGCTAACCATCTATGATGTGTTTTCCTAAAAGGTCTACATTATAATTCCATTAAGAACATGTTAGTGAGAAATAAAGTTATTAAACTAAAGAAACCCGCAGCAACATAAAATATGCAAATACTTATGTATATTAACTAAGTAGCTATCATATTGAAAACGTTTGCATTTGATTGGATTAAGGTACCAGAGACAAGCAGCTTACCACATGAACTACTACAAGAAACTTAATATAAATATGTACAATGTTTATGAAGAGGGCGCGAAGGCAGCAAATGCTTTACACACAACAACTGGAAGATTTAATGGTGTTGTAGGAAGCCTTAACTAAAAAAAAAGCAACTATGTAGTAAAAAGCAACAGAAATGCATAAATACATCAAAGCAGCAGAAACTAGCGCTTAAGTGAAGTGAAGATAAAAAGGTAAGCAGTTAACCAACTAACGACTGACTGCTTAAAATGTTGAGAGCATGCGCAAAATAAGTATGTGCTGCACAATTTTTAGTGGGTGCCATATTTGCCCAATGGCAGCAAGCAACATCAAGCAGCGTAGCCAAGCTTAATTTTATATTCAAAATGCGGAAAAACTCCAGCAACAGCAGCAGCAACAGCAATCACAACAACAACAAAAGAAATAATTCAACTAGTCCGTAAATATGTATGTAGCATACATTGATGTTGTTGTTGTACTTTTGTGTGCGTATGTCCGTCCCAACATTTGATGTTGTAACTTACAATCAAAAATTGTTACTAGTTTTTCTTTTGTGTAACTAGTCCCATTGAACAAGAAGCGCAACGCACTGATCTCCACAGC